>CM045762.1:108288733-108613733 GCA_025200525.1 Camellia lanceoleosa | reverse complement strand
GCAGTGAATGCATGCAACTATAATGCAATAGAAATGGATACAATGGATATGGCACACGGGCCAAACCGTATTTTGCCTAGGAAAGGCATGCACGCATACAAGCCGTATCTAACACAGAAGCGGTGCCGCTACCCTCAAGGCTCGGACACAAAAGCTCGACAACTGTGTTTCGACACGAAAGATATGGGCGCATACCAGACCAAGCTCAACAAGGAAAGGTGCAAGCCATAGATGGAGGTGATGCAATGGATGCATGCAAGCTACGATGCACTGGACTAGGTGTTTTACAAAAAATGCATGATATATACACTACATTACAATGAAATGCATGACACATGCATGGGTTTGTTTTGTTTTTGTTTTGAAATGCATGACATATGCAATATTTACAAATGATGCGTGGGATGCATGTTGATGCAATGGCTGCGATTGCAGTTTTCCCTATTCTCCCAACGGGGCGACATACTAGGTTGGTTCAGTATCCGCACTGAGACGTAAACACGCCTACCAACCTATGGGGCTTCCATACGATTTCGCCGAGGGTATACCCCGGTATTTAAACCAGACTTTAGTCTCGAAATTCAACCTTTATGTTCTAGGCATAAGCCGCTTAAACTCTAGTTTTCACCGTCCCGCTTGGTCTTCTAGAACTTATCAAGAACACAGACGGGTGGCTTTACCAGCCACCGAAAGTCGTTCGCACGACAAACACCGAAGGAATTGCATCTTCAGAGGATTTAAGGTCTCCTAGACCGTGCGTGTTTAAAGTCTCGCCAGACCAGGGGGCAACGATGAGATGCGCAAAACAACGCTATGGAATGCATGCAAAATGCAATGAGGTGCATCTTAGTGCACCGAAGGTTTTGCACCTCCCGAGGATTTAAGGTCTCCTAGACCGTGCGTGTTCCAAAAGATGGAAAATGGAGTGCAATGAGGTACGCGTGCCTCAAAGGATGGAAAATGGAGTGCAATGGGGGTGCGCCAAACGGCGCGATGAAATGCATGCCAAATGCAATGAGGGCAACTTAGTGCAATCAAGGTCTCGCACCTCCCGAGGATTTAAGGTCTCCTAGACCAGACATGTTTAAGGTCTTGCTGCATCGGATGGGTGCATGGTTCCAAAATGCGCGGCAACGCGCCGAGATGATGATACATAACAATGCATGCGCCAAAGGTTTTGCACCTTCGGCGATTTAAGGTCTCTAGACCGTGACGTGTTTAAGGTCTCGCTGCATCGGTCAAACTCGAGGTGCGCGAAATAGCGATGGAATGCGAAATGCAAGATTTAAGCACGCGAGGTAGTACACCTCACGTGGATCAAAATGAAATGCAAATGAAGCACGTGAAGTAGTACACCTCACGTGGATCAAAATGAAATGCAAGACGGCTAACACGCACTCGAGATGCGACGAAATGCAAAATGAGGCACGATACCTCATTTGATGGAAAATGAAATGCAAAATGAGGCACACGTACCTCGAGATGCAATGAAATGCGAAATGAAACACGTGAAGTAGTACACCTCACGTGGATCAACATGAAATGCAAAATGAGAGAGTATGACACGCATGCCATACGACAATGCAAAACGGCGCAAGTCGTAAGGGACGTGCAAGATGGCGCGATACGATGCGCCGGACAATGTGATGGATGCGCGTGACGCACACGGGGCAACTTTTGAATCTTATAAAAGACAAAAGGATACAATCTTCGCTTGAATTTGAGCGTCACGCACAGTAGAGACGGTCCGAAGTCAAAACGGAGGCCGGTTGAGCATCGGGGATGCACTTTCTTGCACTTTCTTGAGCTATGAAAACCCAAAACTCCTCAACTTGCCTAAACAGGGCCTTGGGAACACCACCGGCTGGGTGGGGTGGCCACCGGCTACCACCGGCTGCATAAACTCATCTATCGGCACAATATTGTGCCGACCGGCACAAAATAGTGCCGACCGGCCAAAAGTTGCTAATCGGGGGCAGTTCTGCCATTCACCTTGGGCCTTTTAAAATAGGGTTTGAAACCCTATTTCCCCCACTTTGCCTCCTCCGAAAATCTTTGCTCTCCCTCTCCAAAGTGTTTTCCCTCACTTTTTCATCGATTTCGCTGCTTTCACGCTTTGTTTTCGCCGGATTCGCGATACTCGCCGCTTGGACATTTTCAATCGAACAAAACTTTGTTTCGTGCATTTTTCGCCATTTCCTTTTCGACTTGTTCCCTTGATTTTCTCTTCATTCTCGTGTCTTTCACATTCAACCCTTCCGCCATTTCCGACCCTCCTGGGTTGACTTTGTCATTGACTTTTCAGATTCGCCCGCTTTTCCCTTTTTCGCTATTTTCTCATCTCCACCGCTATGGCCGATGATGTTCCACATGTCGGGACTCCCGACCATGAGATGGACCCCGGTCGAGCTCTCCCGCTGAGCGAGCGCCATTCGATCCGGGCGACCTATCGCCGCCATTCACGTTAACACTCGACGGACTCGCCACTTCCGGGCCGATAGGGCTTTGGATCCGGAGCCGCTGCGAGCCGGCCTCTCACTTGTCTTCGCGCCACCGAGGTAACATTCGGTCTTTATTTTCGCAATGTAGGATTTCGTCAATCGCCATAGCTAATCAACCCATTAATCGCTTAGTTCCGATGTCTCGCATTTGTAGTTGATTGTAGACAAACTCATAATCGACACTGCTTAGGACCGACGACATGCACGCACACCGCACTAGCTCGACTCACCCAAACACGCAGACACATCAGATACAATTCGCCGACACCCTGGTTTATTTGAATCAAAACTCGCACATATGCTAGATTTACACCGAATCGAACCACTCAACACGCCGCCAGATACATGTTGTAACTCACCGCATACACGATGACCCGTTATCCGCTTGAATCAAAAATGCGCACACGCACCATATCTCAGATGCTATTTCTCACAAAACATATCGACACATCACAGCCGTAGTCCACCGCAGATATCGAAACCTCGACATTTGCTTGCAGACCGAGAAACGTACACACGCACGATGCTTACACAGTATTTGTACCGCTCAAACGAAAAACACACCGACGATCGCACATTGTAGTTTATCAGAAGCACACCGGCACCCGTTTTTGTTTGAATATGAAGAACGCACACATGCACCAAGTTTACACCGAGCATTTACAGATAATCGACGATCACGCTACCGTAGTTCACCAGAAGCACACCGCACCCGCTTTTATTTAAACTTTAAAAATCTGCACGCATACCAGATTTGTACCGAGTGCATATCTTCATATGGCTTTGCAATTTCTTGACTACAGGGAGACTCCCATACTCTCCGCGGGTATGGGAATGTTACCGCTCGCGAGTGGTACGCCGAGTCCGCTCGACGCCAAAATGATCGTGGATCGGGCCGCTTTACCTTCGCAGGGACTTTCTGTGCTTTCGCTTGCAGACCTCTTCTTGCCGTCAGAGAGGTGGTGGGACACCACCGATTCTTTTCATTTATCACGATCGGGACATGACGATGACCCCTTATGACTTCTCGATGCTCACCGCATCGGGTGGGGGTGATCCGATCCTTCGACATGATATGGACGAGTGGATTGCCGCCAGTTCATTTGTTTCGGCGAGGCGCCGCCACTTGTTCGTCTGTGGTTCGCCCGCTACTCCCGGTTCGAGGTACGCTGAAAAGTGACTATGCCGGTGGACGCAGCCCGATGACCCAGAGGCCGCCGAGATATGCGCGGCTTTCATGTTTTTGCCGGGACCACCTGTGCTTGCCGACCGGCGAACACAAAGGGCTCTCGCTTGCTTAGCGCCTTTGGTGGATGTCGAGAGGATTGTGCAAGATGATCGGGAGGCGCGCTTTGGCCACCCTTTACGGTTATATGAGCTCACCGTGGCAAAGGGATACCGCTAGGAGGCTATCAAGTAGCCCGAGGTATGTCTTCTTCGCTTATTTCGCTCAGATTTCAGATTCTGCATTAATCGCACACATCGTAGTCCGCTTTTATAATTACGCATAATCGTATACACGGCACACACATACTTTGCTTTTAATCGGTCAGACCTGCTCACACTGACACTTTGCTCAACACACCGCACAACACACGGCTCATTGCTTCGCTTTTATCCTCAGATTCTCGCTTCGATGGTCATACCGACGCTGCTTTTGGTACCGGGTGTACGCCTACTTTCCTGTGCTAGAGCTGTCGAGACGGAGACCCTCTCGTCGCCCCTTTTCTCGCCACGACGGGCGATGTGTCCGGAGGCCCCGGACACTTTTAGCTTCTTCCGCCGCTTTCTTCGACACCATCACCCCCAATCGAGGTATGTTTTACTTACATCCGCTTTAAGCTTCGCTGCTTACATTTCTATATCAAGAGATAATCAATCAGATTTCATTTCAGTCACCGGCCGTGGGCTCCACTCCCGACGATGATACGAGATCGGCACGGTGCCATCGAGACCTCGCACGGATTCTCTGGAGGGCCCGGCCTGCCCGGTACTGGGTGAGCGTTTACACGCTGCAGACTTAGGGTTGCCTGAGCAGATAGTCCCGATCCATCCTCCCGAGCGTATGAGAGAGATCGAGGATACAGCCTTTCCACAGATGGAGGACTACACCCTTGGCCGGGCTGGACGAGATGCCGACAGGCGAGGGCGACTACTCTGAGAACGTCCGTACATTCTTGATGCGGCCTTTGAGCGGGGACTCCCGAGCTGATCCAAAGGATCTGCAAGGCCAGCGGCAGAGGTGGGAGCAGAGCGGGCCATCACAGAGGGCCTGCTCACTGCAGAGGGAGTGCAGAGGGGACGAGGGACGGGCTGGCCTGCTCTGCCTACCATGTTGACTTACAGGGGGCAGAGCGGGGAGACCTACCAGATCCCGTTTGCTTCTCCCCCGGCTGATCATGAGCTGGCTGGTATTCCCGACTTGCCTCCAGTATGTATTACTTTATTTTTGCATCTTGCATTGTTGTTTCATTTCAGTTCATTCAGATATTCCTCGTAATCGATGTATTTAATACTTTGCGTGCTTCCTCCGAGTATACCCGTCACCAGGAGTCAATGCCTCCTTGATGGGGATGCCGCAATGACTTCGATGCTTTGGCCGCCTACGGCTTGCGGTATGTTCCCATCGACTACGCCTCAAATCATACTGCTTTCGCATAATCTGCTATATCGCACAAAATCGATAAACCGCGCTTTCACGGCTACGCCGTGCATCTTGCATCGATAAACCGCTTCACGGCATTCACATATCAGACTCATACATTATGCTCAGACCGATAAACCGCTCACGATTCACACATCGTACTCATACATCGCATTCTATATCGATAAACCGCCACGGCATTCACACACCGTACTCATACAATCGCATTCTATATTGATAAACCGCTTCACGTTTTTTCGATGTGTTTACTTTATATTTTTCACCTCCTTTCCCGATCCCTCCAAAGGTGGTGCTGCTCGGGGCCTCCCTCTCCACCCGGATGGCAGGATATTCCTCGCACTGCAGGGGACGTGGTCATGTGGGGAGTAGCTCACGAGCCCAGCCTGTGGAGACGGTGAGTCGGAGGCGGGATCGAAATATTTATGGAGGAGGCCGGGATAGCTCGGGCTCTGCTCGATAAAGGACGGCCCGACGATGCTTTTGTGCTTCGCCTGAAGAGGGCGAGGATCCAATTTAGGCATGGGGCCTCATCGATGATGATGATTTTGTCGCTTTTTTCTTTTATTTCTTTTCTTGTACTTTTCTTTTTGATAGATAGAGTATTATGTATCGCCAAGCAGTGTGTTTTGCTTTCTTCAAAAGTTTTGTATTTGAAAAGACGATGATATGGAACAAACTTTTTATCTGAAAAAAGTGTTACATTGGTCTGTATCTGCATATTTCATATCTTGCACTGCATTGCATCATTCTACACCTCAAATGTAAATGACATTGATTTGTTGTCTGACAATTGAACACTTGCACTGTGATAATCAAATAACCAACCAACTAAACAAAGAAGAAATTTCATACAAACCATCGCTCAAACCGGGTTCACAACCCATACTGCTAGGGACTAATCTGCTGGGATTGATCTCATTCAAATTCATAACTCAAGATTCGATTCATTCGCACACAAAGAAACTCGAACAAATACCTCATATTCGACAAGCCGATCACGGCAAAGGAATCGACCGAAATTGAAACACACTCTGATGTCCCAAATTTTCCATTTCTTCTCTTATCTCGATGGATGTGGAGAATGGCATGGCATTCCGAGCACGCGATTTTGAGGTAAAGAGAGGCTTTTTAACCCGGGTATCGAGCCTACAACTGACATCGCCGAAAAACTCAAGTACCAAGAGTAAAAGGCGATGACCTAAACACAATGAGACATACTGAAAAGACTCAAAACTAAGTTGGGACTAACAAAAGAAAAGACACGACACGGACGTGTTTGAAAACAAAAGACCTTGAGGAGCCAATTCTTCCGGGCAAGTTTCCCACCCTTTCTCGACGGTGTGATTCTCACGCCGCCGCCCTTCAGTGCTCGGTTTTTTCTAAAAACCCTTTTTCACTTTTCTCTCAACTCACACCTCTCTATTCTTTAATCTCTCATTTTATATCCCTCCCCGGGTGGTTGATAGATGGATAGAAAGCGGGGATTCGTGTCGATATAGCTAGCTCATGGCTATTCCTTCCGTAAATAGGGTGCCTTTCTCGGGCGAAAGTGCATTGATGACAAGGAAGAGACAGAACACCGACTCGACCGTGCCCTAGTTCATTACTCGACCATTCTTTGTTTTCTTTCTAAAACAGCTTTTGATCAAAATGAACGCCAGATTAGCGTTTGGGCAATTTTTGATTTCAAAATCATGCAAGTCAGTCAGAAGTTAATCGGAAGTTTTCCTTTTGGGTCCAAACATGGTCCAATTTTGAAAAAATGGAATGATTTTTGAGAGAATAGTTAACCTTAGTAAAAATTTTCAAAAACTATTTTCGCAAATGGTCAATGCTCAACAAGCACGTAACCTACCTCGAGATACGCAACCTCGGATCGGAGGCAATTTAGAAAATTGCCCTTGCTCGGCGGGGCGATGGTAATCGGAAAGTTGCCCTAGTTTAGGCGGCAACTCAGGGCAATCTTTATGGCAATGCGAGGCAACGGAAAGTTGCCCCTTGTTTGGACAATGCCGCAAAGATGCTCGCCAATCCATTGATCTCGACCGTGCTCTCGCACGGAGAGGATGAAGACGCCACAAACAATATATGGACACACACCTTGAGGGCGTTGGTGGGTTTTAGGAGGAAGTTGATCACGTAGTTCCGCCATTGCAACCGAGACATCGATCCTAAGAAGGCACAGTGATCAAAACCATTACATGAACTCGAGACGCTATGAAAGCGTTAAGGGCCGGACTTCGTGATGAAGTTGCCTACGATCCCAAACATGGGAATCAAGCCTTACGAGTTCGGGTTAAGGTACACTCGGTATTTTAACCTTCACTGCTTTTATGCTCTAATTTTTGCCAAGGCGCCTATTGCGTGTTTTCGACCTTTAAGAGCTTTGTTCTTCTTTTTCTTTTTTTTTTTTTTCATTTTTTCATTTTTTCTTTTTCTTTTTAGGCTCTAACTCGCCAAGGCGCTCGATGGTTTTCGACCTTATGTAGCTTTTTTTTTTTTTCTTTTTTTTTCTTTTTGTATATATTTTTTTCTTTTGTATGTATTTTTTGCTTGCTCTAACTTTTGCTCGGGTAGCCTTCCGGTTTTCGACCCAAATGAGCCTCTCAAGGGTAAAAGTATAACAAATCCATGCCAAATGGTTTTGGGATTGACGCCTCTTTCCCGGAGAAAGATTTGCCAAGGTTTCGCAGAGATTCCATCATGGTTGCTTCGCAAACTTCTTTTGGTGAAGTCTAATCTTTTGCTCGATTTCTGCCTCTTGATCGAGGGTCGCTTCGAAGTCCGGCTTGACAGCCTTGCATTAATAACTAAATTCGATGCCGTCCAAGATTTGGAAAATGAAGGGTCGAGTCACGAGGCCGAGAGCGATCCTAAGTTGCGCAATCTCAAGAGCGATTCCATTGTGTCTTCGCAGGATCGCAAGAAACATTTTGTTTTTGAAAGTTTTTAAGGAGGCGCATTTAATCGCCGTGTCAAGACAAGCAGGGAACCACCGATTAAACCAGGTCCTTCTCAAGACTAACGCCGACCAAAGATGATTTGAATCATTAAGGGCTTAGCATGCCTCTTTCTCTCAATCGATCAAATTTTGCAAATCCCAAGGAATTCCTTCCTCTTCATTTTTACCACGTTGTTTAAAAAGTTTTAGAAAACTTTAGGTCGTTACAATGACTTTTAAGGCACAAAAGAGTGTGGAATGCATCACACCCCATTCAATTCTCCGCACAACTAGCCTAACATGATCAATAAATATGAAAACACGGTAGCCAATGTTCGCTTGCTCAGATTTCCCGGATGTAAATTGGCCCCAGCAGAGGCAGACCCAAAGAGAAAGCAAAAGAAGTAATTACAAAACAAGACGGTGTTTGAGGCAACAACCCCGAAGCCACCTGGTATTCTATATAAGAGGGATCGACTCATTACAATTAGATGCACTTAAACAAAAGGATCGACTCAAAACAATGAGACAGACTCAAGACAAATCAAAAGACCGACTCGACACCCAAGTCAGTTTACAAAACTAGCATCGGCAGTGCTCAAAAATGCGCCAAACGCCATATCCAAAAATGTACCAGATATTGTTCGCAGCGGTTGAATCCCAATTACATACTGCAAAGATCGGTGTCCTCAGATTCGTGGTCCTCGCACTCTAGAACTCAGAGTGATTGATTTGGCCGAGGTGGGCGGAGGATAATCTTGTTATCAATCAAACTCAGACTCGTGACGAGGTGGAAGCAATTATCCGTAGTACATGGCCAGACTGCTGATGGTACGCGACAAGATCGAGTGGCATCATGGCTCCTGGAAGGGGTTTGGGGAGTGGCTTAGGATCGAGGGGTGGTGCCCCTTTTGGTCAAGATCGAGTGCCCTAGACAAAGGCATGTAAAGAGGATGGAAGGCCCCGCGCCTCGGGCAGTACTTTGGAGCTCGAACGCTCTTGCTAGATACACTAGCTTAACGGTCACGGTGCGGCCTTAGATTTCGATTCTTCCCAAATGTAATTGGCCGAGCGGAAGAACTGTTTTGGCATGACGGGCTCGTCCCGATTCTCTCGATTGATCGAATCGCCTCAAAGTGAGTAGGGAAAACATCATCCACAATTTTGGTTACAATCGCGATACCGTTGTTTGCTCATTCCCGGCCAAAGCTCGGATCGCCATGTTAGCTTGTTCCACGGATCGCATCTACCTTCACTTTGTCTTTGCCTCGCCTCACCTGGTGAGAGGTTTGGGTTGGTACTGCACATCATCAAGGGGTGGAGGTCATCTCCGATCGATTGAGCTCGATCACAATCCGCCCCAAAGATCGGGGCCTCGGGTTCGAATTTCCAAAGATACGGTGCAACCGGTGGCGAGGTTGACATTCCGTAAGCGAGATCCGCCACGACTGGAGATCACCTATCATCCCCATTAACTCGAATGTAGTGGGCTCATGAGCTGATAGAACCGAGGGGTCCAGACTGGTGTGCAGGCGACCTAGGCGGATGCGCATATCAACAAGAGCCTCATCTTGCGGGTGGTTCTTGACTCGGCGCGGCCATTATGACCACAATCTCTTCTCGAAGTTCTCGTGATCATGTTCGTCCCGCCTCGCCGAGGAGAAGATACTAGCTGCTCGACTTAACTCTCCGAACCTCTAAATCAAACGAAAACAAGCAAGATTTCAAATTTCAAACAGATCAAACACGGTGTAGTCGAACAATGCACTCTACTATCAACATCGCTCCCAAAAATCATCGCCCCAAATCTGAGTCCGATACTGCAGATATAGCCGATCCACAACAACACCGACATCGTGCCTCAGTTCGATGCCCAGACCAAGAACCGGTATATGCATTACCCGTAGAGATACACTCTAAAAGCACATAGCAAGTAAATGAGAGTCAATACACCCCTATGTTGGGGATAGGGTTTCGCCCTATTTTGTCGAGCTAGGGTTTCACCACGCACGCAATGCTTCAAACAACCTAATATCGGGTGAGCAACCCGCCCTAATTTGGAATGGTCACTACGGGTTTCGATATGCACTAGGTCGAATGGTCAGGGTGCCCCTAAAACCGGGTTTGTGTTCTATATCGGCAGAGCTCAAGAACCGTCACCTTATGGTCATGCCTTGACAAGACAAGCCTCCAAAGAAACCGCCAGAATAGCAGATGGCCAACACGGTGTCCTAGGCGCACCAATGCACATGCAATGCAAAGAAACACACATAAGTGTAGTCAAAATAGATATCACGAAGTTCGAGTCAAGCTCTAAAGATCTCAAATAGAAGTCGCCAGAATCAGAGACGCCTGTGGGGCTTCACTACAGCTCGACTTTTTGTTTGTTTGTTCTAAATCAACCAAAGAGTCCAACCGCAAATCGCTTGAGAAAACAGATTTTTGAAAAGTAGTGCCAAACATGGATCGCTTTGCTGACACAGAGTCGCCACCTAAATATTTTTTAAATTGGGAAATTTAGGAAACCCCGACTCAAGGTCAAGGCCACATGTCCGGCTATCACCAAAGTGGTCTTGGCTCGAGCTGGGTACGACGGAAGGTCACTATGAGCACTTTCGCCTCGCCCAAGACCGCCTCTACTAACCGTGATATCCGCTTTTTGAAAACTTTATGCGTTTATTCCGGTTATTAACCTAGAATTACTATGTGATGCGACAACACAAAAGTATAGACTAGATCGCCTAACTTGGAAATAAACATTGCATATCCGCTTTTGTCTCAAAAACGTGTTGTTTTTTGCTACCCGCAAGTAGGTTAAAATGCGGATCTCAATGAATTGTTCCAACTCAAGCGATCCAACCTCCATCCACAGTATTCAAATGCTTTTATCATGTAAGCATTTAGCCACATGGCAAGCATACCGTCATGGTAAACATTCACACGCATGCGATATGCTAAAGCTTAAAAAATACTTACATCAGACTCGTACAAAAACAAGAGAACCTGGTTAGCAAACATGCATGACCTAGTTCATGTTAAGTGGCTAATGCAACATGCATAGATGCAATCTAGAGTAGGCTCGCTTAACCCTAAACATGGCATGTGAGATGCAACAACTATCACGTATTCAATTTGGAATTGAAAATACGATGCGCTTTGTATGATGTGCCGAGTCTGCATGTAAACAAATGCATGAATGCACGCATGCATTGCATAAGGTATGCTAATATAGACGTGCCCTAATCTACCATAAGGTGTAAATAAAAGGGATAGAAAGAAGTGGGGATTGGAAGACATACACCCACTCACACACACTTATTACATTTTTGCCCTCGCCGAGGGGATTAAAATAATAATACAGTCAATAAATAATTAACTAAACTAGCTAATTAAATATTACAAATCAACTAAATTAATTAAATTAAATAAATAATCTAATTAAACATTAAATGCCTTGATGAGGGCTAATCGCAGCGCTGCGTTCGGACTCGCCTAATCGCGACCGCCATGCAAGTATGCTCGCTTTCTTCGCTATCCAACTCAAAATTGCCAAAGTCCTAGAAACACTTTTGGTATCGAGATCATCATCGTTGCACATAATTTCCGCCGGTCAAGGATTTGGCCATCGGATCAATTGTTTCATCGGCCGGGAATGAACGGCTGGCCGGCACAAAATGTTCGCAGATCCCGCAACTCACAAAGAAGAGAGGACAAACTATGCATGGCAATGTAATTCAAGGCATGTATGCACCAAACACATCCCACATCATGCTATGGACTCAAGAGGGCATGTGCCTCGATTCCCGACCACTAATCGCAAGATTTCCATGCGTGATGGCCTCGAGAACCAAGAGTGCAACTTCAATGTCAAATGCATGCAATGCAAACAAGCAAATAAAGGTGCCAAACCTCCACATACTTTCACTTCAAGAGGCCCAACATGCATGCCAATGCAACAAGGCCCTAAGCATGTTATCTACTATGCCATATGGACAATGCGAGGCACTTATATAAGCATACAAGTAGGCGACAAGGCAAGTATACAAACTAAGCAATGAGATGGACTTACACATGAATTGGGCAGCTCTAACAAGGCTCAAAAAAGGCCAAAGGGCCTAGAAAATGAGACTAAACACACGCACACACATGCACATGTTAAAGTCTAAACCCAAGGCATACAAAAGCAACTCTCATGCACACTTAAGAGACACTAACATGGGCTAATAGCATGCATGAAAAGCTCAAATCCATGTTAAACATGATGCCAAAACATGTAATGAAGCAAGCCAAATATACAACAAATGGCCCAAGTTTTGAAACAAGCCATGAAGGCTTAAACCAAGGCTAAGTCCACCAAGCCTCACAAGGCTAAGGGGACTCAAAATAGGTCACAAGCAGACCTAAACAAAGCCTAAGGAGCACCTAGATGGCATCTAAGGGCTCGAGTACAAAGGCATGCAACATGACCAAAACATGAAGCATTCAACACATGCTTTAAAGCATTAAAGAAGCAACTAAAGCATGCATACAAGCACACCAAAAAGTCTGAAATAACATGCTAGATGGTTCCAAACCATCAAAAATGAAGCAAGCATGGCATGCTATACACTCATACTCTCAAGGCCAACAAGCCAAATGTAAAGGAGCTACATAATGCATGATGGGATCGACCCAAATGGCTATGGGCAGAGTTAAATCATGGCAAAATAAGTACACAAGCTTCACAAACACAAGTCTAAAACATGTTAGAAGCTAAGGCTAACAAGCTAGTCATGTTAAGGCAATATTAAGGCATTACAAAGTAACTATGCAAATCATGCAAAGAGTACTAAAACCAACTTGAAATCATGTTATAACATGGCAATATAATCATGGAAAACAAGTCAAACATGCTCAACACACACTCAAGCATGGAGCTCCTTAAGGAAGCAAAATTTGTCCTTTTCAAGGACATCAAAGAGAGGGGGTGGCCCTCTCCTTCTTGAGACTTCAAGGCATGCTCTTCACCACTGAAATCACTCAAGATTTCAGTGGTGAAGAGATCCTCTCACCAAAATCTCGGATCTCAACCAAAATGGCACAAAAGGGACCCTTTTCAAGGCCTAAAGGGGGTCAAACTTCCCCAAACCACAAAACACTCTTAATATACAATAAAGAGGGTCAAAATCAGAACTTTTTGTGTTATGTGCTAAGCACAAAAACAGTCCTAAGCTAGGTAAAAAGAAGGTGCAAGAATGGGGTAAAAAGGAGTAAATTTCTACCCTTGTAGACCTCTTCACAAAGCTTGATGTTGTGGCTTCTTTGGACTCAAAACCACCAAGAACTTCAAGAATAAGCTCTGATTTTCAAGAATACCAAAAGGTGGAAGACTAGGTGTGTTAGTGCAATAATATGAACTAAAACACCTAGAAAGCAAAAGAGAAAGGGAGATATAGAATGTGTATCTATCTTAACCCTAAAACCAGAGCTTGGTTCCTCTAAAAATGGTCAAACCTCTCAAGAATTCCAACCCTTGAGCAAAGGGAAGAGCTTTCCTCTTATAGGCCAAAAGCTTACAAGCTTAGCCATTAAAGCTCATCCCTCCATACACGCAGTATAGAGGGAAAGACACTGCACACACTGTTCGAAAATATCTCGTAAAGCAAGTGCACAAAGGGTCGGCTGGGCAAATTGGTCATTTCGCCCAAAATAGTGCCGACCGGCACAAAATAGTGCCGACCGGCACAATATAGTGCCGGTGACAACTACAGCCAGCCGGTGGCCTCTAGCCCCAGCCGGTGGTGTGTAGGGATGCCTCACAAAGCATTCCCTGCCCCTCAAAGGCAAATCACAAGTGTTTGGTGCAAAACCAAACACGAACGGTCGAGTCCGGAGGTCCTGAGGCACGGCGCGCAAGCCGAGAACTCTGGAAACTCCAAACGAACACACACGTGGATGATCACCGAGTGTTCGAGCGGTGACGTCCAAGTCTTGAGGACGGTCAAAAATGGGGTGTCTACAACTTGCAGCTATGCCAAACATGCACAATATGGACATGAAGTGTAGAGACAGATGC
This sequence comes from Camellia lanceoleosa, assembly GCA_025200525.1. NCBI lineage: Eukaryota > Viridiplantae > Streptophyta > Magnoliopsida > Ericales > Theaceae > Camellia > Camellia lanceoleosa. The sequence continues at coordinate 108,599,571 of CM045762.1, read as the reverse complement.
TAGGCAGTCCTTAAACTAAAATTTTTCCAGTACAAAGTATGGCCAAACAACAAACACAAGTATGGAAAAAATAGCATGCAAAAATGGGGGAAAAGAGGGGAACAATGAAGCAAATGGTATATGCAATGCTCAAACTGAAAAATACAGTTCTACAACATTGAAGAGGGACAAAAAATATGCACATTTACAGTAGATGACAACCATCAAATCAATATGCAGATATGCTCAACATAGCATGCAAAATGTGAGCCAAAAGAGGGTTATAAAGAGAGGTATACCAAAAATTCACCAAACAGTCTAAGACCCTCAACAAAACATGAATAGAAGGCCAAAATATGGATATTTTCAGTACTGATGATGGCCGAAAACAGAAGCTAGATAGGCCTAAAAAGCATGTAAAAATGGGGGCCGAAGAGAGATATAAAGACAAGCACAACATGGAGACCCCCAACAAGGTTGGTCCCTTCTACAATGTTGTAGAGGGACACAAAATAAGCTTACCCACAGTTTAGGGCATGCTCCAAAAACAAATGTACATAAGCTAAAAATAGCATGCAAGTTTACGGTAAATATGATGGATATTGAAGCAAGTGGTATGTAGAAGCTCCAAACAAGGTTGAGCCCTTCTACAATGTTGTATAGGGGCTCAAAATAAGCCTAAACTCAGTTAGGGTCGGAGCCCAAAACCTCAAGAAAATAGGGTAGAAAAATGAAGCAAAAATAAGCTCAAAAAGGGTAAAAGAGTACTCACCCTTGAACACAAGACTTTTGTTGCTTCTTGGCTTGAATTTGTTGCTTCTTAGCCTTTGAAAAACCTTCCTTTGCTGCTGGAATGGAAGTGGTGATGGTGAGGCTTGGTGTTGATGAACAAATGAGGCTAACACTTGAAGTTTTTGGAGGTTTTGGATAGGAGATGTAGGCAAATGCTTAGGAGCTCTTCTAGGAAGTTTTTGTAACCCTAATGAAGGAGCTGGCCAGCCACTTATAAAGGCCAAGAAGCGGGTGTAAAAGAGGAGGGAAATGCACCCAAGCTTTACCTCCCAAAATATCCCCCGGATGCCCAGATATTTTGGAGAAACAAATATACAAATTGTGAAGAACACAACCGAGGATGCAGCCCGGCTAGCCACTTTTACTGGAGGTGGCCGGCCGGCCACCCCCCATGGCCGGCCGGCTAGGGGTAAAAATGGAAAGTTGGAATTGCTGGCCGAGCACTAAAGGGTGGTGTCCTCCCATGTGTGTACAACAAGGCCCTGTGGTTGGAATTTGGTAACTCTGAAGCAGGAGAGACAACAAGCCATCTCTAGGAGAGGTCCAAAAATGAAAAGAAGAATTACTGGCCGAGCACCATTTTTTAGGGTCCTCCCATGTGTGTACAACACAAATATGTGGTTTTGGCTCGAAAAAAATGGCCCTAGGGTGTTCAACATTAACCTTAAGTGAGAAAACGGCGGGGGCGCCGGAGGAGCATAACTGTTGTTGAGACAATTCTGTCCTCCCACCCTCCAAAGGACCTTCCTTATGATAAAACAGAGGTACCTGCCAAAAATGAACAAAAACCCGATGCAAAAAGCGAATGGGGGGCCAATCCTGGCCGTTAAGCACCAAAAGTGGTGTTTGGCTGCGAAGTGGTTATCTAAGACCCCAGTGTCCCTTGAAAGGGAGTAAATGAGATGCAGGCCAGAAACCGGAGGAGTCAGAGATGGTTGGGTGGTCCCGAACCGAGGCACACGGCCTGACGGCTCCGAAAACCGGGAACCGGGCTCCGAAACGGGCAAAATGGCCTACGGCCACGAAATGTAGCCCACGGCCACTGAGAGATGGTCTACGGGACCTCTCCCTCCCCTTAGGAAAGAAAACAGAGAAAATCGAGTCTGGTTCGCAAACCGAGGCAAGGCACGGAAGAGAGTTCGGAAGTCCGGAGGCAGGGCGCACGGCCGCGACTCTAAGACTTCTGAACAAGCACAGTATGCAACATCACCGAGCGCTCAATCGGTGACGTCTGAGTCTTAAGGTCGGTAAAAAATGGGGTGTCTCATTGCCCTCTTGACGTAACTCAAGTCAAGAAGTGACGGGAGTGAATGTCAAAGCCTAGAGACGACCCATTTTTGACAAGGCCGAAGACTTAGACAATCATACAAGATGAATAGAGATAAGTGCCCGCAGGCGGGGGGGCAAAATGCAAATGATATGCACAGAGCCAAATGATCACGCAAATGCAGCAAGCTGTAATGAGGCAAGTATTCGCAAATAGATGCAACAGTTTTAAGCAAGAATGCAAAGCAACAACTACATTTCATGCAGTTAGGAATGCGGAGAATCATTCAATTCTTGTCGCGTCTCACACGGAGAAGATACGATACTGCGCGAATTCGATGTCGCATCAAGCCTCAAATGAACCGTACATACAATATCGTGCCTGCAAAAGAGAGAAATTCAACAAGAACAATATGCTAACAACATATATTCAATGTGATTCCTGTGGTTCCGAAAGTTTGACACACGCAGTGTCGGCGAGTGAATGCATCGCAATGCGAGATAGGAATGTGCGTGACAACGCATGCTCAAGCATAGAGGTATGGTACATCAAGAAATCGTGCATGATAATGCAAAATGCTCATAAGAATGCAAGTTATATGCAAAACAATGCAAAACGAGCATAAATCGGCGCTGCTTGTTGCTTAAACAACGAGCTGAAACGCATTTCGGCGAAGGCAACTTGATCATGACCTCGATTCACCTCCGGAGAGGTTACAACATGTTTGAAAAGGATACACCTTGATTTTGATGAGTGATGATGAGACATGTCGAATTGCGTGAACTGGTTCGGCGTGAGCGATTTCGCGAAAGTGCACTTTTCTTGAACTTTTTCAGGTCCCGGGAACTCCGATCTTCCTCAAAATTTGCAGAGAGCTAAAGGGGGGTGTGGGGACCACCACCGGCCAGGTGGTTGCTCTTGGGGGGGCCACCGGCTAGGGGAGGAAAAGTAAATGGTCAAGACCAGAGAAAAGGTGGCGGTAGGCCACCGCCAAAAGTAGGGGCATTTTGGTCATTTTTCTCATTTCTATATATTCCCTTGCCCATTCAATCCGAAATCACTCCCAAAGCTGTGAAAACTCCTTCCTTTGCTCCCCAAACCATTTTTCTCTTCAGATCTGCATTTTATACGCGCTTTTCGGCCTTCCACGCAAGTTGTTTCCGCGAAATCTTTCAGTTTTAAGCACTTTGAGCCGATTAAATTTCGATTTCGGGGCTTCTCTTCTCATTTTCACCACTTGAGGTAAGTTTCTCTCAATATTTGGAAGATTTTCTCGGGAGTTGACTTTTGTTGACTTTTTCATTTCCCGGGAGTTGACTTTTGTTGACTTTTTCCGATTTTGGCTCATTTTGCTCATTTTTGCTCCTTTTTGCAGATTTCTTGAAATGGCGGGTGATTACCCTAATGGCGGAGGTCCTCCAGGCGCCGGGGATGATTTTGATTTTATGACACTACCCCCGAGAGTCCGCCCTTTCATTCAGAATACATTCGGGCGCATATATGACGTTTTCGCCGTTTCTCTGGGTTCAACGACCGGGCACCCGGGGATTTACTTCTGCGAGAGCCGGAGGAGCACCTTTCTCACGATGCACGAGAGGTATTTTACTCTATTCTCTGCATTTTTCGCGCATTCTGTAGCTTTGCCATGCTTGAACACACAGTTTTTAGCTTATGGCATAGTACTTTGCCTGCATACTGAACGTATTAGTTAAACACTTGAATTGCTGAACACACGGCTCACTGATTGATTGATTGTGAACGCATGGTACACATTAGTTAAGAATTGAACACACGGCTCAAACACTGATTCGTCGAACACGGCGAATTTTGAAAGTGAACACACAAAGACACTAACGACTAGAGTAACACCGCACCAAACTCGATTTTACGAACACAGTTCAAGTTGATGGCGAACACGCAGCCCACACTGATTGAGAGTAGAGAGTAGAACGCACAGTCCCAAACTCTGACTTACTAAACACGCAGTCCAAGTTGATGGTGAACACACCCACTTGCTTCGATCGAGAGTAGAGATTTCGAACATGCAGCCAGTTTTGACGAGTGAACCAAATGACCCTGATTGAGAATTGAACACACGAGTCCCATTAATCGATTGAGAATTGAACACTCCCAAACTCGGCCATCAACACGCAATTTGATTTTGAAGTGAACACGCACTGACCTTTGATTGAGAATTGAATACAGTCCCAAACTCGATGCACAACTTGAACCCATCGATTGAGAATTGAACACTGACCCAAAACATGAGTTCATCGAACACGTAGCCCAGTTTTTGAAGTGAACACGCAAATTTAATCGATTGAGAATTGAACACCCAAAAAGTTCTTGAACATGCATCCCAATTTTGAAGTGAACACGCATTGATCGATTGAGAATTGAACGACCCAAAAACGATTTCTTGAACAGCATGAATTTTTGAAGTGAACACACTCTTGAGTAATTTCATTTGCACCTTTGCTACTTCACTTCATTTGCACACTATTTCATTTCATTTGCAGCTATTTCACTTCATTTGCACTACATTTCATTTCATTTACGCTTTCATTTCATATTTTGTGTCTTGAACACATGTATTCCTTCTAAATCTTGAGGTGGCTCTCGCCGTCACGAGGATCGGCTCTCCGCCATACGAGGATCTGCAGACGAGGCTTCTACGCCGAAAATTTGTCCGGGATCAGTCGATCTAGCGAGGTTGGAGCATTCTGCGTGGGATTATCACGTTGTCGCCAGGACTTTGTTAAGACTTGTTGGTGGAGAGATGGTGGGACACCACCAATTCCTTCCACTTTTCTACCACCGGGATATGACCATGACTCGGACTGACTTCGATACTCAGCCTAGACATAGGCGGTTGGCCATACCTTATGACGAGGATATGGGAGAGTGGGGCCGCTTGGACACATCTATTGGGGCTCGCCCACACCAGAGATAGAGCTTCAGGAGAGTCCGTACCTGGTTCTCTTCCATTTTCGGAGGCCGAGATGGAGCTGAGTCTCAGGAGGAGGTTGAAAGACGCGGGTGGCTTCCTCATGTTCCTCTTTGGCACCACTTTGTTGCCGATAGGGGGAACACTCGGGTTGTATCTTCGAGTGCCCTAGTGAACCTATCCTGGGTCGGTCGATATGATCGGGTGTGCCTGGCCAGCTACCCTCTATTGTTACATGGGTGCAACCTCTCAGGTGGGAGACTTACTTGGCGGCTATTGGAGGCACAGGAGAATTCATGTCCTCTTGATTTACATTCTGCTCCTTATTACTTGTTCATTGCACACACGGCGCACTTTGCACTCAGACCGCCTTTAGCACTTTGTATTCATAATGTCTGCTTTCTCGCCTATGGGTGTCGATACTTTCCCACATTAGCCCCGAGATGGAGGTTCCAGACTCCTTTTAATTGCTGGTATTTGAGGGCGAGCACCGACCGAGAGCTCGAGAGACTCTCTTCTACTTGCGACAGTATTTTGATACTGTGCGGGCGACAGAGGTATTTCAGAACTCTCAGTTCCTTTCATTTTCATCTTTGATCTGCCCTGTATATTCCTGATTTCTGATCGATTAATGCACTGGTTATCCGCAGATTACTTGGCAGCCCTGGGCGGTCTTTGGTGACGGCCTCCGACATTCGTATCCCGGAGGATCGAGTAATTCCCAGTATAGGTTTCTGCTCGAAGGACCAGTTGGTAGGGCATGGTTCCTGGGGGAACGCTTCCTGCGTCAGGTGTGGGGGTACGATTCTCAGGACCCTCCTGCTGTACCTCCAGCCACTATGCGGACTGCCGATAGACTCTCTGCCCAGGAGGTCATTAGTGCTATGCAGGGCACCGATGCTTTGTTATATCTCATGGAGGGGGACTACGCCACCTATCGTCGCATATATCTGATGCCCCCATTGACGGGAGTGCATGCTCCATCACGGAGGTCTACTGATGTTCTATCTTCGAGCTGTGCCAGTGCTACGGGTATCCCCTCCTCTAGCAAGGCTGGTGCATCCAGGGGTAGAGGTAGTTCGATTCCTCCGATCCCTCCGTCTCTTCATCATCATCCTGGGTGGCCAGACATGCCGAATCGAAGTTGTGAAGTTAGTTGGCGGTTCGGGACTCCTTACCAGGTCCCGCTAGAGCCTCCTCTTCCTGACCACAGATATGTCTGGGATCCTGATTCACCCCCGGTATGTTTTACAGCTTTGATTTACCAATCAGATTACTTGGACATCCATTCCCACACTGATAGTTTTGCATTTGTATTTGCGACCCTGAGTACAGAAGAACCGCCGATCTCGCCACATTCGAGGGCATGATCCTACGGAGGGAGGCACAGATGGCCATCATGGGTGTGCATGTATTATCCATCTTCCTTGTATTTAGCACATTTCTAATGACACGCTAGTTTTGAACATCTTGCTGTATTGATAGGCTATGTAGAGCACATCTGGCACACACCCCACTCGCATACTATACTTGCATCTGCTTCTAATATTTAAACTGATATATTGAACTCTTCATTTTCAGATGCCTCCTGTATATGCACCGCCGCGGGCCGGGCCACCCGGGCCCTCTCAGGGAGGTCGAGGTACTGGGCCATCTGGGCCTTTTCGAGGAGCTGGGCCATCTAGGCCTTCTCAGGGAGCTGGGCCATCTAGGCCTTCTCGAGGAGCTCGAGGAGCAGGGTCGTCTCGCAGACGCAGGGCACCCATTATTGAGGAGGAGGAGGAGGAGGTCGCAGACCGTGAGTCAGAGACATCCACTGGGGAGGGAGGCTCCGGTCTTGGTTCCGGGAGTGGAGACGAGGCTGAGAGGGATCCGGAGGATGATAGCTCTGACCCGGATGGTGATGATGGTGCAGAGGTTATCCCGTAGAAGAGGATGAGAGGGCCTCCTCATTCCCGTTCTCGAGGATGTTGATGTTATTTCCTACTTTATTTTACTTTTTGCTAGTAGTTTGTAGCACTTTGCGTTTTGTTAGGCAGTTTTATTTTTTGTAAAACTTGTACCTTTATTTTGCTGTAAAACATGATGGAGTGAAACAGCTTTTGAAAAGATGTTTGTATTTGAAAATTTTGGCATCGCAACGCATCATTTCGCACAAAAATAGAATTGAATGGGAATGTGCCTTGTGTATTTACCGGGTCAGGTAATGAACCGACGCAACAAATCAAAAACTCTATTCACTAAGAAATAACAGAATCTTAGCAAGTTTACAACTCGATAAACAAAGTACAACAATGTTAACGACTCAATAAACAAGACTTAACAAAATTGTGTAAACAAAAAGTAACAACTCAAAACACAAAATGCGCCAGCTCGACAAAATTTACAACTCGATAAACAAAACAACAACTCGATAAGCAAAAATGCAACAAAGCGTACTTCGGACGATCTGGACAATGGAACGTACTCAAAACTGAGAGAAATGGAGGCCTTCAACGTTCCTAATGCGTGAAAGTGCCTCAAACTTCCTTCCGGAGGGCAAAACAGGACTACTGAGCATGGTGGGCCACATTTGCTTTTGGGGATTGGAGGGTGGCCGGCCGACCAGTTTTTTTGAATCAAGGGTGGCCGGCCTGCTAGAATAGGTGGCCGGCCAGCCACCTCTCCCTGCAGCTTCCAGAATTGTGACACGTGTCCTTTGAATAGTGTTTTACCCCCTATAAAAGCCCCAACCTTGGAACTTATTCATTTCATCACCGTTTTGCACAAAAATGGAGGCATTTCTCGCAGAAAATCTCACATCTTGGATCTCTTCTCTGGACGGCTCGGAAAAGTTGAACTTCCGGGGTTTCGGCTTGAACGCACTATTCACGCTGGGCTGGACTCCACTGCACCTTCCTTTCCTCCATGCCACAGCGAGATTTTGGAACCCGGCAACGCATGTCTTCAGCTTCGGAGGGCGAGAGGTATGTCCTACTTTTGAAGATTTTCAAGCTTTGATGGAGTTTGAACGCTCAGAAGAGATCTTGCCTCAGTCTCGTTTTGGCCATGCCCAAGCTTTAGGGCGGATGTGCGGTCTTAACGCGCATGATGCTCGATCTCTGATTGGTAATGGCATGTTGGATGTCCCGAGCCTGATTTACCGATTTTCTGATGCCGGTGACCGCAGCAACCATCATTGGCAAGGTTTCCGACAACATGCCCTCTGCTTGTGCGTGTTATCTCATTTTCTGTTTGTCTCGGGCTTCGGAGGGGCTAGCATCCGTTTGATTGAAGTCACTCAAGGCTTGAGGGAGGGAAAGTCAGATCGCCATGACATTGGCCGAGACGCCTGCTAGGTTTGGATGCCTTCTACCACCAAGAGACAACCAGTTTTGGGAGTCCACCATCACTGCAGGTAATGTTTCCCACCCAAGCTCACATATGTATTTGCTCACATCACTCGGCCCTCGGGCTCGGTTTTTCTCACAAAACCCTTATCTTACTTTTCTCTCATCGCACATCTCTCTATTCTTTATTCTCTCATTTTTCATCCCTCCCCAGATATGGTTGATGGATAAATTGCAAGTTGTGGACTCTTGCCCCGCTTACTCAGCCCGCGGTTACTTCTTTCGACAACGCCTGGTTGACGCTCTTGATGAGGGATGGTGGTTTGAATGGATGTGCAACTTGTCAGCTGAACGCATTGCTTGGCGCTGCCCTTGGCTTAACCTTCCAGCGATGAGCTATAACATGTTCCAGGATACTGGGATCCGTTTGATCGGCTTGACCCATTGTGTATTCTATTTCCCATTCCGTATCCTGCGCCAATTTGGTCATGACCAGACTTGCCCTCCGGAGGGGATTGAATACCCGGTTACCTTCCTGATTCGAGGTGCACACCTTGCTCGACATACTACGGCCTGGAGGACTAGAGAGCTTCTATCCCCTGCCCCTGTTTTCAGTTGCACTTTATCTGACGAGTCTTTGGGATTAACGAAGAAGCCTGATCGGGCCTAAGTTGGCATCGGAGGCTTCAACCAGTTCTGGGAGGGGGCGCAGGGACATCTGACTTGACTATGCCCCAGATTTATTGCTTTATTAGTACTTTCAAGTTTTCGTTATGAGTGTAATAAAAAGTAACTTCAATTGTATGCAAGAGCGAGAGAACTCTGTTTTGAAATCAAAGAAATTGAAGGTTGTGGTACTGAAAGTTCTCCGTTTTGGTCCAAAGATGGTCTTAGTTGTGAAAAGATTAATTGGAACAAAGTCGACTTTTATTAAAACTTTTCAAAACTATTTTCGATATGGATCAGAATTGGACACACTTGAGATCTGTCACTGAGATGCACAACCCCGGATCCTAGCAACTGGAAAGTTGCCTCTAGTCTGAAAAAGTGCCTCGGCAATGTGTGGCAACGGAAAGTTGCCCCTAGTCTGGATGGTGCCGCAACACTTCATTGCAACGGAAAGTTGCCCCTAGTCTGAATAACACTGTACCGGAGATCATGATAAATGCTGATGAATAGAGATGGCTAAGATGATCAGATGGACAAAGTTGATCGGGGAAAAGATTGGGGCTGAACTTCATGATGAAGTTGCCTACATATCCCATAAATGGGAATCAAGCCTTACGTAGTTCAGGCCAGGGCTGCTTCTAGACCAGCGATACACGCCTCATATTCTGCTTCATTATTCGAGACTTTGAACTGGAGCTTGAAGGCTAGAGGGATACGGGAATCATCGGGTGCTATCAGCAACACTCCTATCCCACACCCATGTTGATTTGATGCTCCGTCAAAGTACATCGTCCAAGTTTCTTCGTCGATATGCAGAATTGATTCATCCGGGAACAAATATTCAACTGCTTCATCCCTCAACCGGTGGTCGGCAAGGAACTCGCCATCGCTTCTTCCTTTTCATCGACTGCGTGGTCACATACGTGAGATCAAATTCGGAGAGCAAAAGCAACCAACGAGTCAGCCTACCCGTAAGCGCTGGTTTCTCGAAGAGATATTTGATGGGATCAAGTCGTGAAACCAACATTACAGAGTGAGCTAACAGGTAGTGCCGCAGCTTCCTGGTAGCCCATACCAGAGCCAAGCAAGCCTTTTCCAGCGGTGTATACCGGGTCTCATACTCCAGCATCTTCTTGCTGAGATAGTAGATGACTCTCTCTGCCTTGTCTTCTGATTCTTGTGCAAGCATGCAGCCCATTGTAGTTTCAGTCACTGACAGATACAAAATCAACGGTTTCCCCGGTTCTGGTGGCGATAAAATGGGTGGGTTCTGTAGATATTCTTTGATCTGTTCAAATGCAGCTTGACATCGGCCGTCCCATTGGAACTTCTTTCCTTTCTTGAGGAGGCCAAAAAGTGGTTCACAAGTCAAGGTTAGTTTTGAAATAAACCGTCTTATGAATTGCACTTTACCCAGAAAGCCTCGCACCTCCTTTTCAGTCCTTGGTGGTGGCATTTCTAAGATGGCCTTAATCTTGGAAGGGTTAACCTCGATGCCTCTTTGTGTAATCAGAAACCCCAGCATTTTCCCCACTGTAACACCAAACGTACACTTCTGAGGGTTTAGCCGCAACCAGAATTGCCTGATCCTTTGAAAAAACTTGTGCAAGGCGGTGCAGTGGCCCTCTCTTTCCTTGGACTTGACAATCATGTCGTCCACATACACCTCAACCTCTTTATGGATCATATCATGTAGTATTGTGGTCGCGGCCCGTTGATAAGTAGCCCCAGCATTCTTCAACCCAAACGGCATTACCCCGTAGCGATGTTTCACGGTGGTGAATGCAGTCTTTTCTCTGTCTTCTGGCGCCATCACTATCTGGTTGTATCCTGAGAAGCCATCCATGAAAGAGAGCAATGCATGCCCTGTTGTAAAGTCTACCAACTCATCGATGTGCGGTAAGGGAAAGTCATCCTTCGGACTAGCTCTGTTTAAATCCCTGAAGTCTACACACACCCGGATCTTGCCATCTTTCTTCGGCACCGGAACAATGTTGGCCAACCAAGTCGGATATTCAGATACCAGCAGGAAGCCTGCGTCGATTTGCTTGGTGACCTCTTCCTTAATCTTGAGAGCCCAATCCGGGCGGATCCTTCTGAGTTTCTGCTTAATGTGCCCGCCTCGGTCAAGGGGGATCCGATGTTGTACAATCTCAGGATCGATTCCAGGCATGTCTTCGTAGGACCACGCGAAAACATCTTTGAAATCTTTTAATAAAGCGACTAAGCGCTCGCGTTCCTCTGAAGACAACATGGACCCAATCTGGACCAGCCGCGGGTCCTCCTCAGTACCAATGTTCACGGTAATGATTTCATCCATTAATGGTTTAACAAATCTCTCTCGCTCTTGCTCAATTAAACGTTGTAAAACCAGAGGAACCTCGTCCTCGTCGTTTTGATCAAAATTTTGAAAGTCTGAATTAATGCAATAAATTAGGGGCACAGAAAAGTACTCGGAAACCACAGATAGTTCATTCTCATTAGGTACATCCAAATCGTCCAATTCATCAGTTACAACAGACTCAAATGAAAAGGAAAAAGACGACCTAGACAGGACTGTGGCATCGGTTAACATCCCAGAATACCAGACTCAGACTCGGTCGAGTGGAACACGATTCGACTCACGAGACTCGGTGGAATCGATTAGGCTTACTACGACCTTGTTCTTTGGATAAGAATCCTCCTCGTCTTGCCAAGTGAGAGAGGGTGCAGTGATGCATCCAAGATAGGCTGGTCGGCTCGCGCTTTTCATCTCCAATCATTGAAACCACGAAGTTATCCCCAAGCACTCTTGGTCGATCGGAGGATCGAGAGGAGACATGCTGCCACCCCATTTCCAATTCAGGCCTCTGGATCCACCGCCTTATTCTCGCTCAACCTCGGTTGTTGGGTCTGCTCGCTGTGGGCAACATCATCCCCGATATTTGCAGTCAAAGAAGATTTGAAATTGCACGCGCTTCTTCTCCACGTTTAACCATGGCTCGGAAGCCGCAAAAATGGAAAGTCCTCCCTCTCGGGCGAATCGTCTGCTCAGGTACCTGGATGGGCACATGCATTAAATCAAAAGGCTTCCCTGCCATACAACTCTGTCGGCCATTTCCTTTCCTTTCCTCATCCAGTCCTCTTTGGTGGGCAGATAACCCAATCGAAAGGTATGCGGGTTGTGTGGCACTTCGGCCAATGCTGCGACTCCTTTCCTGCCGCTCCTTCCTAATCCCATCCCGGGAATATGTTGCAGCTTGTTCATGAGGTAGACGGATTGAGCACTGATGTACACACCTTCATTCACAGTCATAATATTCTGCACTACCCGGGCCTCCGCCAAAGTGAACCCCGATAAGAACACATCCTCCGTGCCGTGCTCGATCTCCAAAACTGGCGTAGACACTTCTGGCGGCGGATGGATGGATGAGTTTCCGAAAACAATTGCAACCCCCTTCCCGTGAGGGTATTTCAACATCTGGTGCAGGGTGGAAGAGACTGCTTTCACTTGGTGCAACCACGGCCGTCCCAAGAGCAAGTTGAAGGTTGCAGGAACGTCCAAGACATGAAATTCAATGTTGTGTTGTCCTGGACCAACCTGGGTCTGAACCTTAACAGTCCCCATCACTTCCCTACTGGTATATCATAAGCTCTAATCACCTAAGTGGTTGGTATGAAGTCTGCGGGTTTTAACCCGATTGCATATGCCGTTCTGACTGGGCAGACATTGATAGCAGACCCGGTATCAACAAGTACCACCGGTATCCACTTGTCTCTACACTCCACGGAGATGTAGAGGGGTTTGTTATGATTCATGTCCTCAGGCGGCAATTCCTTGTCTGAAAAGGTTAATACCGGGGAACCTCCTCCCGGAAAAACCAGCCCAACCAGCTGCTCTGGCGTAGTTTCGATGGAAAGTTTGGCCTTGTCCATAGCAGATAGGACAGCCTGTCTGTGCACCCTTGAAGCCATAAGCAGTCCCCAGATGGAGATGTCTGCCTGTATTTTCTTTAACTGTCTCAGTACAGCTTCTTCTTCAATTTGCTTCTCCCTCTGCTTCTCTGCCTCTTTATCTTTCCCAGATGCTTCAGGTTGGTCAAGGTGTGGAGGCTTGAAATACCGCCCACTCCTGGTCATATGATCTACCTCATCGAGGTACCAAGTATCATCTGGTTGGGCACCTGCCCAATCTTCGTCTGTGTGGGCAAGACATAAGTCATCGTCTTCCCACCACATTCCGCTAGCATTCAACAGACACCTATCTGGTTCTGGCAAGTTTGTATTCTTGGTACCTTCATCCCATATGCTCACAGCATGTCCTGCTCTTGTGCTCGCAGCACTTTCAACCTCTTCATGGTTCTTGGCTTTCCGGATTCTCTCAGAATCCCATCTCTTCTCTTGCTCCTCCTGTGTTAATGGGGTTTGTTGTTCGGTTTTCACAATATCTTGATCCCGAGCGAAATTCTTTGTACCGGCGCTCTCCGGCAATTCATTCTGACTCTCGGCCCTTCCGGCCATCATTGATACTTTTGCCCCTGCTGGGTCTTGCTCTGGCTGGATTTCCACAACATCTGGCTAATCATCTAGCCACCCAGTAATTTCTGCCGACTCCTCATATTCAAACCAATTGATTGTTGCATCCCCTGCTTCTTGATCGTTAAAGAACTGAAAATTGGCAAAATCTTCTTCCATCGTTGTCAGATCATCTGCCCCTTGTTCAAGTCCATCTCCCTGAATCTTGCACAGTTCAGCCTTTTCTGGCAGTCCCACACTCGGCTCAGGTCGACCCACTGATAGGATGTATCCGCTCGGATCATAGGCTCTCCCAGCTAGATTCCCAGACTGTTCCATCCCAGACTCACCAATTCTGCTCTCTTCTAAAACCTGCCCCATTCCATCTTCGGAGGTCACCACCTCTGGCTCAGATTGGGTTGTGAAGGTGTCCAACATGCACAAGTCAGTGCAATCAGGAAGGATCACCTCCGGCTTGGGTAGGTGAGAGGGGGTAATATAGATACTAGGATCGTAGGACACGACCCCAGTTTGGATGAAGTTGACTCTTTTGGGTGGTGGATCTTGGTTATGTGCGTGGAGTGGGTTAGTTGTGACGTTGGGTCTTTCGGGAGGCACAATGATATTCTTGTCGACGAGGTCTTGAATCTCGTGACGCAACCGGAAACATTGATCTGTGTCATGGCCATGCTGCTGGTGGTACGCACAGTACTTGGCTGGGTTGTGGGAAGGGGGGAGTGGATTCGGTAGTGGCCTCGGTTCTAGGGGCGTCAGATGCTTCTTTCTGATTAATACCCCCAGAGCCTTGGATAGGGGCATGTATAGTGGGGTAAAGGTTCTTTGGCCCCGGGGTTGGAATCTGTTGTTTTGGGCGTTACTTCCGGATGTGCTGGAAAAGGGCGTGGCCGCCGCAGGCCTTGGGTGGGGAGGGGGAGTGGTGGTGACCATACCGACCTCTGAAGTCATTGTGTTGGCAGCGCCACTCGGGCCTGCAGTGTTATTACGGTTGAATGTCCTTCGGGGCTGCACTCGGTCCTGGTCGATCAGACCTTGCTTCATCGCATCCTCGATTTGCATCCCCATATCGTGTAGATCCGCGAAGGTGGGGAAAGGAACTATAATCATCTTCTGCATTAACTTCGGTTGGAGATTGCATACAATCATCCGAATTTGATCTTTATCTGTTGGCCTCAAGGTCATCATCGATGCCTTTGCTCTCCACCGAGTTACAAAGTTAGAGAAAGTCTCTTTTTGTTCCTGCCTCGTTGTTTCGAGATCACGTGTTGTAATCTCGATCTGTGTATTATATGAGTACTGTGCAACGAAGGCGTCAGCCAGCTCATCCCAGTTCCTCTTAACATCATTATCCAACTTTGCATACCAGTTGGCGGCCACTCCTGACAAGGTTCGGCCAAACAACGAGAGTTTCTGTAGTCTGGTTAGGCCCATTGGCCGCAGGATATCTGAAAATAACCGAAGATGGACCATGGGGTCCCCAGACCCATCGAAGCGATCGATCTGGGGCATCTTAAATCTGTCTGGCAATGTTACGGCCACGTCAGTGTAGCCATCTTCGATGTCTGGGATGGCCTTCACCCCCTGCGATTTCTTGAAAAGTTTTTCCAGCTTACTCAGTTTCAGAGCTGTATGATCTACCTCGAACTCAAATGGAGGATCCGGGTGGTTGGGCGTAAGATTCTTGGACAACATGTAGAAGTGGGCGAGCTGAGATTGGAAGACCTGTGTCCTCTTGACTGTTCTGGACATTGGGTAAGGTATTCTGGGTGTTTGGGAGGACATTCTGAGGATTCGGCAGAGTATTCTGACCAGTAGATAACTGCTCAGGTAGTGGAGCCGCTGGTTGGGGAGGAACCTGATGTGAGACAGACGCTGCGTTCTACTGTTGCAGCCTAGTGATCAGCTCGGCCTGCTGGGCCATGACTGCAGCTTGTTGTTTGGAGAATTCCGCTTGGCGGATGGCATCATCTTGCATCTGTTTCATGCTCTCATGCATCTGGCGCATCATCGCCTCCATCCCTAATGTATTCTGCGGTTCCATCTAAATGGCCGGTAAATGTGCCTCTATGGCAGACACAGAAATTTCAACCTGATTGTTTACTGTCAAAGCAGCCCTCTGTCCCGGTAATCCCTGTTCTGACACACTGCGCCTCCTCGGCCTTCTTCTGATAACTGGGGGTAGAGAGTGGAACACTGGATGTCCGTCAATGAGATCCTCGGATCGGTTGAGTCGGCGACCTCGTGTCCAAAGTGCTTGGGGGGTATCTAGTGGTTCGGAAGCAATCGTGCTAAAAACTGCCCTAGCAAAAAGATAATAAAGCAAAAAGGAAATAAATGACCAGAAAAACGGGCAGCATAACAGCTTAAATTAAATACACACAACACACAGTCGGGCATACAACACGCAGTTGATAAGCTGAAAATACACTGTCCTCAATAACTGATCACTGTTCCCCAAAACTGAATCGGATATCCGCAGACAACTGATTCTCAGATACTAACTGATGCCCGCAGGCCTGATGCCCTATCTCAAAAACTGATGCCCGCAGTTCGAGACTGAACTCAGAACCGATACATGCATTCCTGTGAGAGCGACTCTAACAAGCACATAGCAGATAAGTGAGAGCTGAAAACACCCCTATGTTGGGGGTAGGGTTTCCCTATCCTATTTTGTCAGGAGCTAGGGTTTCACTACGCACACAGCGGCTTCAAACAACCTATAAACGGGTAAGTAACCTGTCCTAGTTTGGAATAGTCACTATGGATCCGAATATGCACTAGGTCGAATGGTCAAAAAGGGTGCCCCGGTAAAACCGGGGTTTGTGTTCCCATATCTTGGGCAGAGCGTAAGAATCGGCCTTATGGACATGCCTTGACAAGACAAGCCTCCGGCAAATTGCTCAGGAATAGCAGATGGCAAACACGGTGTCCGAGGCGCACCAATGCAAATGCAATGCAAAGAAATACACAAGTGTAGTCAAAACCAGATATTATGAGTTCGAGTCAAGTTCTCTAAATCCCCAGCAGAGTCGCCAGAAACTGTCGACGTCCCCGAACGCATCCCGGGGGAAGAAGTGCGAATCCCCCCCGTTCTGGTTCGATATTGGGTCTACTACAGTTCGAAGAACTCAAATGTCACGGTTCTTAATCTTGAACCAAAGAGTCCAAATCCGGCAAATCGTTTTGAAAACAGATTTTTTGAAAGAAGTGCCAAACATGGATCGCCGCCGAATCTGAGTCGCCACCTAAATATTTTTTAAATGGGAAATTTAGGAAACCCTAACTCGGTGCCAAAGGCCACGTGTCCGTCATCACCAAAGTTGCCTCGGCTCGGGAACTTGGGTACGATTGGGGAAGGTCACTTCGTGAGCACCCCCACTCGCCCGGTCAAAGACCGGCCTCTACTAACCATGATATCCGATTTTGAAAACATTGCGAGTTCTTATTCCGGTAATTAGCCTAGGTTACTATGTGATGCGCACAGCATACAAGTATAGACTGAGCCGCCTGAATTGGAACAAGACACTTCGTGTCTGTTTGTTTGAAAATGGTTTGATGGTGCTACCCGCAGGTAGGCTAAGACGTGGATTTGCCACCCTCGGGTGGGCTTAAAAAATGTGATTTTGCCACTATCTAGTGGGCTTAAAACAAACATTTGATGAATTGTCCCAATTCAAGTAACCCAACCTCCACCCACAGGCATTCAAGGCAGTTATATCATATAAGCACGTAGCCTCATGGTAAGCATGCTTTTCATGGCAGTCACTCACACGCATGCAAGGATGCTAAAGCACAAAAACTCACCGAGTACTCCAAGCCAAAATAGAAGCTACGTTAGAAATCCATGCATGGTCCCAAGTATACAGTAATGCCTAATGCAACACGTGCAAAAATGCAACTATAGCAGGCTCGGCTATTCTAAAACATGGCATATGGAATGCTACAATTAACACGTATTCAATTTGGAATTGAAATATAAATGCGGTTTGTATGATGCGCCGAGCCCGGTGCGTGCAAAACAGATGAATGATGCAAACATGCTGTCATACTGTATGCTAATTGAAACATGCCCTATATCTAACCATCATAAGCGGGTAAATAAAAGGGGAGAAAGACGTGGGGTTGGAAGACATACATCACACTCACGCACACTTATTACAATTATGCCCTCGCGTAGAGGGTCCGAATAAATAATACAGTCCGAAATAAAAGAATAGTATAGTCCGAAATAAATATACAAATTCCTAATTAATTAACGAATTAAAGAAGAAAAATTGTAAACTGGCATGCAAGCCAGAGACTGCCTTGACTCCGCTGAATGATGTATGCTGGGCTGCCTTTTTGGAAATCCACTGGGATGCCCCAATTAGCCTCTGTTTACACATTTTCTTGAAATGCGTGCCAAGTCCCGAAGATTTGCTGATTCTTGATTTTGCTGCAACAGAGAGCAGGAAAGGGGCATAGCAATGTATTTCACAAATATATGCATGCCTCGATCCTCGTGCCACCAATCACGCAAAGCGATGCATGATGGCCGAGGAGTCGGATTGCACGACTCAATATGGGGTGAATGCGCATGAATGCTACAACAAAAACCTAACTCCATCATGGGTGATCCGGAGTGTCGGTGACTTGGGAATTGAGACCCGTTTCGTCACTCGGAGTACGAAACGCGCCTCGTTTCCCGTGCCCAGGCTAACTCCTATCCCGAACACGATGCAATATGCATGATATGCATGAATGCAATCTAAGATACAACCTAGTACACAATGCGGGTGAAAATGAGATGCCTCGAAATACGTGCACACGGGCACACAAATCGAGGAAATGCATGAATGCAATCTAAGATACAACCTAGTATGCACTATGCTGATGAAAATGAAGATGCCTCGAAATGCGTGCACACGGGCACGCAAATCGAGGAAATATATGAATGCAATCTAAGATACAACCTAGTATGCACAATGCGGATGAAAATGAAGATGCCTCGAAATGCGTGCATACGGGCACGCAAATCGAGGAAATGCATGAATGCAATGCAAATGGCATGAATGCGATCTAATATATAATTTAGCATGCACAATGCTATGAAAATGAGATACCTCGAAATGCGTGCACACAGGCACGCAGACCGAGCAAATGACACACGTGATGTAATGAGACTAAAATGGCATGACAATGCAAAATGGGCTTATACCAACATGAGAGAGTCTCAGCCACTCTCACATAGGAGGCCAATGGATGAAAATGAAGTGTCTCGAAATGCGTGCACACGGGCACGCAAACCGAGGCAGTGGCATACTTGATGCAATGATGCTAAAATAAGACGTCTCGAAATGCGTGCACACGGGCACACAAACCGAGGCGATGGTATACACGATGTGATGAGACTAAAATGAGACGTCTCGAAATGCGTGTACACGGGCACGCAAACCGAGGTGATGGCATGAACAGTGCAATATGGACTTACACTAACATGAGAGAGCCTCAGCCACACTCACATAAGAGGCCAAGAGATGAAAATGGAGTGCCTCGAAATGCGTGCACACGGGCACGCAAACCGAGGCGATGGCATACGGAATGCAATGAGACTAAAATGACATACAGAATGCAAAATGGACTTACACTAACATGAGAGAGTCTCAGCCACACTCACATAAGAGGCCGAGAGATGAAAATGAAGTGCCTCGAAATGCGTGCCTGCGGGCACACAAACCGAGGCGATGATCCTAAAGCATGAAACAGCATTCGCAATGCAAATTGGGCTTACACTAACATGAGAGAGCCTCGGCCATACTCTCATAAGATGCCGAGAGATGAAAATGAAGTGCCTCGAAATGCGTGCACACGGGCACGCAAACCAAGGCAATGGCCCTAAGGCATGAAATGGCATGCACATGCAATGATGGGCTTATACCAAAATAAGAGGGCCTCAGCCACACTCACATAGGACGCCGGGAGATGAAAATGAAGTGCCTCGAAATGCGTGCCCGTGGGTACGCAAACCGAGGCAATGGCCCTAAGGCATGAAACGACATACGAAATGAGACGTGGCATATGGAATATGGAAAATGCAAATTTCAGCAGCCAAAATGATGCAAAAACAGCCCCCGAATTATAGCAAAATTACACCCGATGCCCGAAATGCTATGCTGAGTACCCGAAATGACTTGCAGCTATGCCAAACATGCACAATATGGACATGAAGTGTAGAGAAAGATTCTAGGCAGTCCCTAAACTAACATTTTTCCAGTACAAAGTATGGCCAAACAACAAACACAAGTATGGCAAAAATAGCATGCAAAAATGGGGGAAAAGAGGGGAACAATGAAGCAGATGGTATATGCAATGCTCAAACTGAAAAATACAGTTCTACAACATTGAAGAGGGACCAAAAATATGCACATTTACAGTAGATGAAAACCCTCAAATCAATATGCAGATATGCTCAACATAGCATGCAAAATGTGAGCCAAAAGAGGGTTATAAAGAGAGGTATACCAAACATTCACCAAACAGTCTAAGACCCTTAACAAAACATGAAGAGAATTCCAAAATATGGATATTTTCAGTACTGATGATGGCCGAAAACAGAATCTAGATAGGCCTAAAAAGCATGTAAAAATGGGGGCCAAAGAGAGATATAAAGACAAGTACAACATGGAGACCCCCAACAAGGTTGGTCCCTTCTACAATGTTGTAGAGGGATACAAAATAAGCTTACCCAAAGTTTATGGCATGCTCCAAAAACAAATGTACATAAGCTAAAAATAGCATGCAAGTTTACGGTAAATATGATGGATATTGAAGCAAGTGGTATGTAGAAGCTCCAAACAAGGTTGAGCCCTTCTACAATGTTGTAGAGGGGCTCAAAATAAGCCTAAACTAAGTTATGGTCGGAGCCCAAAACCTCAAGAAAATAGGGTATAAAAATGAAGCAAAAATAAGCTCAAAAAGGGTAAAAGAGTACTCACCCTTGAACACAAGACTTTTGTTGCTTCTTGGCTTGAATTTGTTGCTTCTTAGCCTTTGAAAAACCTTCCTTTTCTGCTGGAATGGAAGTGGTGATGGTGAGGCTTGGTGTTGATGAACAAATGAGGCTAACACTTGAAGTTTTTGGAGGTTTTTGGATAGGGAGATGTAGGCAAATGCTTAGGAGCTCTTCTAGGAAGTTTTTGTAACCCTAATGAAGGAGCTGGCTAGCCACTTATAAAGGCCAAGAAGGGGGTGTAAAAGAGGAGGGAAATGCACCCAAGCTTTCCCTCCCAAAATATGCCCCGGATGCCCAGATATTTTGGAGAAATTTATATCAGGTAAAGAACACAAACTGAGGATGCAGGCCGGCTAGCCACTTTTGCTGGAGGTGGCCGGCCAGCCACCCCCCATGGCCGGCCGGCTAGGGGTAAAAATGGAAAGTTGGAATTGCTGGCCGAGCACCAAAGGGTGGTGTCCTCCCATGTGTGTACAACAAGGCCCTGTGGTTGGAATTTGGCAACTCTGAAGCAGGAGAGACAACAAGCCATCTCTAGGAGAGGTCCAAAAATGACAAGAAGAATTACTGGCTGAGCACCATTTTTTAGGGTCCTCCCATGTGTGTACAACACAAATATGTGGTTTTGGCTCGAAGAAAATGGCCCTAGGGTGTTCAACATTATCCCGGAAGTGAGAAAAACGGGCGCCGGGGGGCGCCGGAGGAGCATAACTGGTTGCTGAGACAATTACTGTCCTCCCACCCTCCAGTGACCTTCCTTATGATAAAACAGAGGTACCTGCCAAAAATGAACAAAAATCGATGCAAAATGAATGCTCGGGGGCCAAAACACGCAGTTCGGGATCCCGAAAACCGGCCGTTAAGCACCGAAAGTGGTGTTTGACTGCGAAGTGGGTATCTAAGACCCCAGTGTCCCTTGAAAGGGAGTAAATGAGATGTAGGCCAGAAACCGGAGGAGTCGGAGATGGTTGGGTGGTCCCGAACCGAGGCACACGGCCTGACGGCTCCGAAAACCGGGAACCGGGCTCCGAAACGGGCAAAATGGCCTACGGCCACGAAATGTAGCCCACGGCCACTGAGAGATGGTCTACGGGACCTCTCCCTCCCCTCAGGAAAGAAAACAGAGAAAACCGAGTCTGGTTCGCAAACCGAGGCAAGGCACGGAAGAGAGTTCGGAAGTCCGGAGGCAGGGCGCACGGCCGCGACTCTGAGACTTCTGAACAAGCACAGTATGCAACATCACCGAGCGCTCAATTGGTGATGTCTGAGTCTTAAGGTCGGTCAAAAATGGGGTGTCTACAGGTGTCTGCTTTTGTTTTCAAGAGGTTGTCATTATTCATTATTTTATTTACTGTTTTTTGGGGCATTTGGAATTGGAATCTCTCTAACTCTCTTGGGAGGTTGTCGCTGCACATGCTTAGCCTTGTTGCCCATCCCAAGTTTTGTATCTTCTATCTTTAATAAATTTCCATTTTGCTTGCTGCTCAAAAAAAATAAAAATAAATAAATAAATAAATAAATAAATAAATAAATAAATATTCAATAAAATTTTAAAGGCAAAACAAGTTTTCATCCAATTTCAAACTACTACTACTACTACTACTACTACTACTACTACTACTACTACTACTACTACTACTACTAATAATAATAATAATAATAATAATAATAATAATAATAATAATGTTATAGCTATGCCACATCAAAAAACAAACATTGTTGTGATTATTTCATATTGACTTCTGCCATAAAAACACTGCTGCCACACATTAAAAAACTTTCATATCTACAAATCTTGATTTTTGCCAATTTATCATTAATTTAGGGTTGCACTTCATTAGGTATACATTATATAGAGATTTAAGTTTTATTCTAATGGATGATAATGAATTACTCAAGATCTTATGATTACTAAATTCAAGTTGTATTCGGGTTACATGCGAATCAATAGTGGGTTCGTGTCAACGTGTTAATACAAATTTTTGCACGGATCAAAAGTCTCCATTTCAGATTTTGCATGTTCAACCTAAACATGACCCATTTAATATTCGTGTTTCTAGATGTGTCATATTCGGGCCTGAGTAAAATAATGATTAACCCTAACTCTCTAATTACGTATGCAATTTGAGTCGTGTTAATGGGTTATGTGCCAAATTCTCACCCTTACTTAAAATTAAATTCACCATTCAATTTTTAGATTCAAACATGTTTTATGAAAGAGATACCGATGTCCGATTAATTTGAATTTTTGCAGTGTATTTTACTCGATCTCTTCAGATTGTCAAAATAAGGCTTGGAAAAGGCTCCATTGGCCGCGCAATACGTGTAGTAGCCTCTCCAACCCTCTAAATCTCTACCCAAATACATGAACCAAATACAACATTATTGTGTGAATTCATAGGACTTCTCATATTCAATCTAAAACATAAATATTCTACTTTGAGGCCAAATGTGATTAAAATGGCTCTTGATGCATAAAATTACATATCAAGTCATAAAATGCAACTAAAACATGTAGCTATTTAGAAATTGATAATTTAACTTGGTTTATCCTATATCATTTAGAATGAACAATTGGCCTGACAAGGTGTGCCTTCTCTCCATTCTTCTTCTTCTTCTTCTTCTTCTTCTTCTTCTTCTTCTTTTTCTTCTTCTTCTTTTGTTTTTGGTATATATATTAAAATACATGACAAGCTTGATAAAAATGATAGATTGATTACATATTATCATTACATGGCAACTAATATATATATATATCAGTTGTATTACAAAACAAACTAACTACATACTAACAACCTAACTACTTGTCTGACTAACTAATAGAATCTAGTTACAAGGGAATTATTACAGTACATCTCAGAAGTATGGTTCTTATGCAACACTAATTCTCTTCTTTATAGCCTGTGGACTATCTTCCTTATCATTCCCTCTCAAGCTAAGGGGTGGAGGACAAACCATTAGCTTGGAAGCAAGAAAAGAAAATCTGTGAGTGGACAGTGGCTTTGTGAATATGTTAGCCAATTGATCAGCTGTGGGAATATATTTGAGATGAATTTTATTTGCAGCAACCTTCTCCCTAACAAAATGGCAATCCACCTCAATGTGCTTGGAGCGACTGTGAAATATGGGATTAGCAGAGAGAAAGCAGATTGATTGTCACACCAAATAACTGGAGTAGAAAATTGAGAAATATTAAAATCATTGACCAACATTTATAACCAAGTAACCTTAGTTGCAGTGTGACCAAGGGATTGATATTCTGCCTTTGTGGATGATTAGTTAATAGTGGATTGCTTCTTGGAGGACCAAGAGATGAGGTTGGAGCCTAAGAAAGCACAATAACCAGAAGTAGATCATCTATCATTAGGGTCTCCAGCCTAGTCGGAATCAATGTAGGGATGAAGATGAAATAAACTAAATGTGAAATGAAGACCATGAGTGAACGTGCCTTTGACATATCTTAAGATCCTCTTAATTGCTGCAAAATGGACCATAGTGAAAGAGTGCATGTGTTGGCATGCTTGGTTAACTACAAAATAGAGCTCAGGTCTTGTGATAGTAAAGGGCACCTCTAATACTTCTATAGAGAAATGATTATGTACAAGGAAAAGAATCATCAATAGAAACTGGAGTGGCATAAGGTTTGGAATCAATCATTCCTGATTTGACAAGCAAGTCTGCAACATACTTGTGCTTAGAAAGGAAAAAACCAATCGATGTTGGTTGGACTGAGATACCAAGAAAATAGGAGACGTTACAAAGCTCTTTCATAGAAAAAAAACAAGGTGCATATGTGATAGAAGTTGTTGAATATAGGAAGGATCAGTGCCTGTGAGGATAATATCATCAAATGAGAAGGTAGGTAAGAGATAAAGAAGTTTTATGCATAAAGAGAGAAGAATCACATATATTATGTGTGAATCCTTGAGAAAGAAGAAAAGAACTAAAGGTAGAATACCAAGCTCGTGGAGCTTACTTCAAACCATATAGAGCTTTGTGTAACTTGGAAACCATATGGAACGGTGTGAAGGATCAATAAACCTAGGTAGTTGCTCCATATAAACTTCTTCTCCCAATTTGCTATGAATAAAAGCATTGGAAATGTCAAGTTGTTTGATGGGTCAATGATGATGTAATTCTAGACACAAGAGAAGTCGAATGGTGGGTTGCTTAGCTGTAGGACTAAAGGTATCTTGAAAATCAATGCCATGTTGTTAAAGAAATCCTTTGGTAACGAACCTGGCCTTATGCCTAGCAACGGTCCCATCTGAGGCTCTTTTATGCTTGAAAACCCATTTGCATCCCGTGGCTTGTTTGGATGGAGGAAAAGAAACCAAGGACCAAGTCTCTTGTTGTTAAAGAGCATTGTATTCATCGAGCATGGCTTGAAACCAAATGGGAGAAGTCAAAGCTGCTTTATAGGAGAGGGGCTCAGAATTACCATCACAAGCAAGTGTAGCAGCTAAGCAAACATGTCTGGTTTTACATCTAGTCTTCATAGGATAAATATTGGTAGTTGGAGGAGGCAGAGGCAACACAAATGAGGGAGAATTAATGGGGATTGGCTCAAACACATGTTGTATTTGGGTAAATAAGGACTATATGGGCTTAGAGATAGGCTGCATTGACTCAAACATAGGTTGTATTGACTTGGATATAAGCTGTAATGGCTTAGAGACAGGCTGCAATGGCTTAAACATAGGTTGTAGAGGATCAAAAGGCGGGGATGTAAACTGTGGCCTGGACATATGGGACAATGACCTAGGTTGTGGTGATAGAGGCCTGGATTAAGGCAATGGCCCAGACTGCGGAAGCTGGGACATAAACTGAGGTAAGGACCCAAATTAAATACTTGGAGATTGCAATTGAGAGAAAGAGACAGGCATAGCAAGTGGCAAAACAGATAAAGAAGCTGAAGAACATGCTGATGAAGGAAACTAAGGAGAGGTGGACCAAAAGAAAGATTGAATTTGAGAAAGAGAAGCATGTTGAGGTCGTAAAGAAGAAGAAGAAAAAGTGAATTCATTTTCTTGGAACTTAACATATCTGGAGATAATGACCTTTCCTGTAAGAAGATTCAACACCTGTAACCTTTAGCAGAAGGTTGATACCCAAAAAAGACACAGGAATTAGATTTGGAAGCTAATTTGTGAGGAGCATGAGGTTTGAGCCAAGGAAAACAAAGACACCCAAAGACTTTTAAATGAGCATAATCAGGTGGATGGTGATAAAAAAAACCTCATAAGGAGACGAATTAGACAAAGAGACACTAGGCATTCGATTGATGAGGTAAGTGGTAGTTGCAATAGTTTAGACCGATAAGATACAGGGAGACAAAAATGATGCAAAAGTGAAATGGCAATCTTAACAATTTGCAAATTTTTTCTTTCTGCTACTCCATTTTGAGGAGTATAGGGGCATGAAAATTGATAATGAATACCAGTAGTGTGCATAAAGGATTGCATGGAAGAATTAATAAATTCACCAGCACCATTAGACCTTAAAACTTTGAGAGGATAACCAAATTGTCTTTTAGCAAACATTTTGAATTCTTTAAATTTGGAACAAACTTTACTTTTATAAGAGAAAGGATAAAGCCATGTAAAATGACTAAAATCATCAACAAACAATACATACAATCTGTAAGAAGAATTAGAAGAAAAAAAGGGGTCCCAAACATCAGTGTGGATTAAAGCTAAGGGACCATAAACTGTAGAATTAGAAAGTTTAAAGGGTAATCGATGGAAATTTGCAACAGAGCAATCATTACAAGAAATGAAATCATAATTTATAGGCACATGCAAATGCTTCTTAAGAACATGAAATTTATGAGAAGCAGATGCAGAAGTTGTAGAGTGATGACAAACATGTAAAATGGATGATGGATGATGTAGAAAATGATAAAGATCATGAGCATGAACACCTCTATGCAGAATAGCCTTGGTGTGGTTGTCCTAAATAAAGAAGTACCATCTAATATCACAGAACAATTATTATCTTTAGCCAATTTTTGACATAAATGAGATTGTAAGAGATAGATGGCACATGTAAGACATGTTCTAATTGAAAGGAATGATGAGGAGTTGGCAATATACCTTTGCCTGTATGCTGGATAGAAATAGAGGAACCATTACCAATAGTTACCTGGTTAGTGCCAGTATAAGCTTGATAGAAATTCAACTGATAAACATAATTAGTAATGTGATCTTCCATAGAAATAAACTCAAATCGAGCCCTAATTACAATCTTGAGAGCGTCATACTGAGCAGGAAGGCCAGCCAAAGTGATGAGCACCATGTCTTCATTATCAATTGTAGATGATGCTATATGCAATTGATTAACCAAATCCATGATTTGACTGAGATATGACTCCATTGATTTTGATTTCTTCAAAATTAAACTTAGCTTATGACCCATCAAGAAATTTTAGTAGCACACCTGATGAATTTCGTACCATATGATCCATCAAGAAATTTCAGTAGATCAGTAGCATGAAGGATGTTCTAGAGTTATTATTCCAAACTATGAAATTTGTACAGTCAAGTTTGACTATAACAAACAAATTCAAATTTGAGATCGATGATGGTGATGAAGGCACCATTGTTGAAGACACCATAGTTGATCACTCGTTAGAGCTTAACTATGCTCTAATACCATGATGAAAAAGAAAGATTGATTTCATTCAATGAATTATCATTACATAGCAATTGATATATATATTTATATATATATAAGTTGTATTGCAAAACAAACTAACTGCATAGTAACAACCTAACTACTCATCTAACTAACTAATGGAATCTAGTTACAAGGGAAGTACTATAGTACATCTCAGGAGTATGGTTCTTATGCTACATTAATTCTTTTCTTTGTAGCCTATAGACTGTTTTCCTTATCAACGCTAAGATCTAACAAAGGCCACATTGGCCACATCAGCTAATAGAAGCTTAGTTAGCTCCAACGAGGGTTCCTTTCCACTGGAACAATAATATGAGGTTGCTTGGCACCTAGGTTAGCAAGTTGATCCACATAGGTGTTGCCTTTGTCTAAGTTCATAAACATGGAGCATTGAATTTACTTGATGATCATTATACGATCTTAGATTAAGGCCTTCATGGGGTCATTCTCCTCCACCCTAACATTTCAAAATTTGAACCACAAGCTGGGAATCTATCACAACTTTTGTTATGCTTAGCTCTATGTAGATGCTCCACATGTCAATTTCAAAGCTTGAAGCGTACCCTTATATTCCCATCAACAATATTAAGGACTCAAAATGAAAAAAGAAAGAGAGTAAGAAATTGTTCAAAAATGCTCATTTATAGACCATAAGCATTTGAGACACAAGATACATAACATTTCCTATTCCCCAAATATCCACAAACTATACCATCATCTAACATAAATTTGATGAAAGACTCAATTGTATTCCATCTATCTTGATTAAAAAGTATTTATAATACACTACTATATATATATACAAATCTGTTACAATTAACCCACATTACTAATACAAGCTCTAACTGGTATGCCTAACTAACTAGTAACTATTCTTGATGAGGTGGACACAGATGGAGCTGATGATGACATAACTGTAGCTGTTGATGCTGGAGCTAATTCTCTTATGACTTTAGCTAATCCCTCTGATGCTTGAGAATTAGCATCCTTAACATTCCTCTGTAAGTTGATGAGGTGATCACAAACCATAAGTTTGTTTTTAAGATATTGAAATCGGGATATAGACAAGGGCTTTGTAAACAAATCAGCTGTAGCTCGACTTTTCGTGCCCCCTTTCAGAAGACGAATAAGCCTTATAGTACCGGACTCCTGCGGTTTTGAATTTAATCTCACAAGTGCAATGTGAAATAGATAAACACCAAAGAGTCCAAATTCGGCAAATCTTTTGGAAAATCGATTTTGAATCAAATTGCCAAAAATGGACTACTTTGCCAGATACAGAGTCGCCACCTAAATATTTTTGAGAAATTTAGGAAACCCATGACTCGTGCCAAAGGCCACGTATCCGTTATCACCAAGATTGTCTCGGCTCCTTAGGTACGAGAGGAGAAGGTCATGAATTGAGCACTCCCACTCGCCCGATCAAAGATCGACCTCAACTAATCATGATATGATTTTTATTTCCATTATATGCTCTTGTTCCGATTTATTAGGCTAGCATTACTATGTGATGTGCACACATACAAGTATAGACTAAATTGCAAGAATTGGAACAGTTCAATTTATGTTTGTTTTGAAAATTGTTTCGAATATGTACCGCTTGAAAAAGTGATCACATATTAACATTACTCAAATTATTCCAATTCAAGCAAATAGTCTTTATCCACAAGCATTCAAACATTTTATTATTTAAGCACTTAGTCTCATAGTAAGCATGCTAAACATGGTAACAATCACACGCATGCAATATGTTAAACCGAGTAAAGGCTTACTTAGTACTCTAAGCCAAAAGAGAAATGAGTTAGAAAAATGCATGATCCCTAACTATGTAATATGACTAATGTAACACATGTGATATACAATTACTAAGCTCGGCTACTTGTATAGCATATGAATCAATTTGATAGCATGCGGTCTAAGCACGCATGCAAAGAAGTATTAAACGACAATGTAAGTTAGAATGATGAACCGAGTCTCGATGCATACAATACAAGTGGATGGAAACATAGAGAATGCTAAACAAAACATGATGCTTTAATCTAACCATCGTAAGCAGGTAAATAAAAGGGAGAAAGACGTGGGGTTGGAAGACATACACATTATTACAACATTGCGCCCTCACACAGGATGGTCCGATTGAACTAACTAGCTAACTAAACTAATTAGCTATTACAACAACAAATGAATAATTTTGCTAAACTACTTAACTAATTTAATACAAACTGAATGAACTAATTAACTAACTAATCCAGCTAATTAAAATAATTACAACACGAGACGAATTAGCTATTCTAACTAATTAATTACAAACACATTATTTTAAGCACAACACTAATATATTTATAACACGAATCCCGAGGATCGATTGAGGGCCCATACATGAATGCAGTTTCCACTCGAAAAAGCCATTGTTTCTATTGATGAATGCCTCTGTTGCACAGTAGAACATTTGCACTGATTTCCACCTCTAAACCAACTCTGTTTTGCTTCAAAAGGACACTGCTTGATTTTGCACTGGTGGCCTGCAGTGGGCCTACTGTCCACTGATGATCGCCTGCTGGCCACTGCTGACAGAATTGTCTTGCTGCAACAGAGAGCAAATACAGCAGAGACAATGTATTCTGTAGGGTTTGTTTGCAAAATTTAACCCTCCTTATCATTTGAACAGCTCAAAAGAGTAGTAAGTTTAATTCCACAAACCACTAATGGATGCAATTTCATTGCATGATGGCTTATGGATCAAAGTGTGCAAATTCAATGAATGCAATAAAACAAGACTCTCAAAACCACCTCCCCATCATGAATGATCAAGGAAAGTAGTTGACAATGAATCTGGAACCATTTTCATCACTAATGAGTATGAAATGACTCAAGGGTTCAATTAACGTCCGATTGAACCCTAACCAAATTATTATTTTGCTCTTTTTTAGCCTCAATTTTATTACTTCATTTTAGATTACCATCAATTCTTTAGTCAATTGAGTCCAAAGGTGAATTAAAGTCCTCTAATGGAAAGAGGGCTCAAACCAAGTGTTGCTTTGGGCATGAAAGAGACATCATACCATTGGTAATGAACCCCCAAAGGGATTAAATCATTAAGCATGACACCTCAATCTCATGCTTAAACAAGCAAATAATTTGAAACCTCTTTCAAAGAAAAACAAAAGCCAAGAAATGAGGGAGGTTGTAGAGGTGATTAAGAGTGATCACAAGTATGGAAAGCTATAAATAAACACTATCAACTCAAAGAAGATGGTGTCTAATGCGTAAAACACCAAGCTTATGAAGACAATTACACTACAAGCATGCAAAACAAAGCTCAAATGCAACTAACACTTAAAAAAAGTCCGAAAACAATGCTAAATAAGTCCTAAAATATGCTGGAATTAAGACAAAAATAGCTAGAATAATAAGCTAAAGTATGGATCATGTTAGGCTAGTAACCAAAACACAAAGAGGGGAGGCTAACCCCTCCAATTTTGGACTTCTAACCATGATTTTAGCCGCTGAAATAACTCTTGAAATCAGTGTTTAAAAGCTCAAAAAAAAGGTAGTGTAAAGGTGGGAAACACAAGGGTAAAGGCCTTGAGAGCAAGGTGTAAAAAAGGGTGAACCACCCCTCAACCTTTATTAGCTTTAAAACCCAAGTTTCAGTCCAAAAATACAGAGTTTTTACAGCCCAAAAACAGTTGGAAAATAGTAAGAAAAATAGTAAATACAATAAGTAAAGAGGCAAAGCTTTATACCTCTTGAAGAGTAGATCACTTTTAAGTAATAAAACAAGGCAAACATATCCTCAAGAGCTCAAACAAGGCTCAAAGATACCTCAACTCAAAGATGGAGAGGTTTGGTTAAGAGTGTATAGGCAAAGGGAAAGAAATTTGCAATCTAAAGCAAGAGGGGAGGTCTTCTATATAGAGAAAACATGAACCTCCTTAAAAAACATCTAGCCATACACGTTGGAGCAGATGCAAGCATCTGTGCAAACAGCTAGCACAGCTGTCACAAAATATCTACAAAACACATTGGTGGCCGGCAACCAGAAGCAATGGCCTGCAACCCATAGCAGTGTCTGGCAAGCCACCGAAGGTTGCAGGCTTAAAAATCCAAGCTTTGGGTCCAAAAACAAAGGCAACAGAGGTGTAGGGTTTGAAAAGCTTAAAGCTGTGGCATTCTGTTGAGGAGTTTAAGCACTTAACAAGCATATATACTCATCATTGGGTGTGCAAGCAATAACGTCCAAGTCGTAAGGGCGGTAAAAAATGGGGTGTCTATAGTTGCCCATCTTTGATAGAACTCGGAGTGATGAAATGAAATTTGTGAATGTCAACTCCCGAAGACGATCCATTTTGACAAGGCCGTAAGACTTAGACAAACAATCAAGATATAAATAATGGGTTACGCTTGCAAGTTGCCTACGTATCCCTTTGCAAGGAATCAAACCAGCATAGTTCTAGGGCAGAATGCAAATGATATGCATAAAGAAAACTTTGAAAGATGGACTCACGCGCTTCGTGAAGGTGGCTATTTTGAGAACTCACGATCATGCGAGATAATGAAATAAGCAATAACAGATACCAATAACTGATGCGATGAGCAATAACAACATATGAAGCAACAGCTTCAAGCTTAAAACCAACATAGGTTCCCTGCAAAAAGATCCAAAACACACTCTGACCATGCCAAAACACGAGATGAGGAAAGAAAACACCGCTCAGGGTTGCATTTCACGTATCCTGAGAAACTAAAAAATGAAAACTGCTCGAGGATGTGTTTCATGCGTCCTAAGAAACAAGAAAAACCGCTCGGGCTCGCACTTCATGCCCCTTGAGATAAAACACGCCTAGAGCCGCGCTTCACGCGTCCTGAGATAAAAGAGAAACTGCTTCCGCTTGGGCTTGCACTTCACATATCCCGAGATAAAACACGTTCAGAGCCACGCTTCACGCATCTTGAGATACAAGAAAAATCGCTTGGGCTCGCGCTTCACGCGTCCTGAGATAAAACACACCCAGAGCCGCGCTTCACGAGTCCTGAGATAAAAGAGAAACTGCTTGGGCTCGCGCTTCACACGTCTCGAGATAAAACACGCCCAGAGTTGCACTTCACGCGTCTTCAGATAAAAGAGAAACCACTCGGGCTCTCACTTCACACGTCCTGAGATAAAACACACCCAGGGCCGTGCTTCACACGTCCTGAGATAAAAGAGAAAGTTGCAAAGAGGAATGAGTGTGTGCAATAGATGCACAAAGTGAACAAGGGCAATACATGCATAAAGTGAACATGATTATAAATCGAGACAGTGAGAATGCATGTTCCATGCAAGATGGTTAACCGATGTATGATGTTAATTGAAGGCATGTTCTATGCAAGGAACAAAAGCATATGATATGCAATATTGATAGCATGCTCTACGCATGAATCATAAATGATGTAAGACATGCATGCTGCATACATATATGTGAAATGCACATTCTATGCAATGGTAGAGAACAACGGTGTAATTTGACAAAATGAATAAAATGATATTCGATGATGACTTCCGATTTACCTCTCAGAGGAATTGCAATATGTTCAAAAGGATACACCTCGTTCATAGTAGCAAGTAGGACACGTTCACACACCGGAACGCAGCTGCAAGCTTTTGAAACATAACCTTTCATATACTACTCAGGAAGCACACCAGGACCTACCTGAGAGACACCGGCCACCTGCCGGCCACTAGGAGAACTTGCCGGCCACCTGCCGGCCAACAAAAAACTTTGTCAGGCACCAACGGTGGCCTGCCGGCCACCCGTGGCAGATTCAGGGCAAACTAGTCTTTTTGCTTGTGGGTCTTTAAGTATAGGTGAAGACACTTTATTCCCTCACTTCTCCAAGGCTGAAATAGCTCTCCCTCTCTCTCTAGGTATTTTCTCTCTCTAGATCCGTGCTTTATACGCATTTTCCAATGCCCCACACAAAATTTTTTTTTTTCTGTAAAACCCTTTTAGTTCTCTATATTTTGAACCGATTAGATTTTGATTTCATCAAATTTTCTCGGATTTTTACCACTTTAGACTTGTTCCCCTTGAGTTTCTCTCAGGTTTGGTGAACTTTCCCAGGCTTTGACTTTTTCTCCCATTTTCTCTCTCCAAGGGTTGACTTTTTCCAAGTTTACCATCTTTTCTCCATTTTTCTTCACTTTTCAACTACTTTTCACCCATTTTCTAGGTGGCAGATGAGATTCCTCACGACGGAGCTCCTCCAGAGGTTCCACATGTGCTTTCACCCATTGCCAAGGTAGAGGAGCTAGCAATTACGGAGGCCAGTGGGGCAGCTAAGGGCATTGAGGCTGACCTTAAAGCGGACTTTGTGCCCGAGTTTGAGCCAGAGGCGTTACCATTGAGAGTGCGGCCCTTCGATTCGATGAGATATCATCCTCGCACATACATATTACCGCTTGGAGGCATTAGGCGTTTAGCGATTTTGCTCGCGGCATACCAGAGGACCTCCTACAGAGGGAGCCGGACTTTTACCTCTTGTAGACACCCCATTTTTGACCGACCTTAAGACTCAGACGTCACCGATTGAGCGCTCGGTGATGTTGCATATTGTGCGAACTCTGAGTGTGAGCCCCGCCTAACCCTCTTCAGCCTTGTCTCGGTTTCTTCTCAGAGGTCCGAGACCATCTCTTAGTGGCCGAGGGCTATATTTCCATTTTGCCCATTAGTCTGCCTCGGTAACCATCTCCGATTCCTCCGGTTTTGGCATGCATCTTATTTACTCCATTTTGAGGACGTTCATTTTGTTTTATCACAGGCCAGCAATTGTCTCAATGTTGACCACAGCATTTTCTTCAACCCCAAACCACATATTTGTGTTGTACACACATGGGAGGACCCTAAAGTCTATGTGTTATTGAACCTTTTGAACCCCTCATAAAAGTGGCTTGTTCTCTCTCCTATTTTACAGTTGCCAGTTTCCAACCACAAGGCCATGTTGAGGAGACCTGGGAGGACACCAATATGGACCATTTCCATGATCCGGGGGAAAGCTTTTGGAGGGAAACTTGGTGTCATTTCCCTCCACCTTTTCTCCCCTTCTCTTGCCTTTATAACCAGCCTCCAAGACTGATTTTGGGGTTACAAAAATTTCCTTAAGGGCCTTGCATACATCTCTCTCTATTTCTCTCTCATTTTCTCTCAAACTCCTTAAGTTCCAACCACATTTCTTCATCACTACCAAGCACCACCACCACCACTCCATTCTGGAAGCAAGGAGAGGTTTTCTAGAGGCATAGAGGCAGCAAATTTGGTCCAAGAAGTAGCCAAAGCTTTGGTCTTCAAGGGTAAGTTCATCTTTCCCTCTTTTGTAGCACTTTTTTGCACCATTCTTCTAGCCTATTTTCTTACTGTTTTGGGCTCCGACCCTAACTGAAAGGGTCATTATTTTGAGCCATTCTTCATGTTTTTTTAAGGGCTCAACCCTGTTTGAGCCCCCCATTTGGTACTTGCTTCAATACCCTCTTGTATGCCATTATTTTGCATGATATTTCTAGCCTATGTGTGATCTATTTTTGAGCATGATATAAACTGTGAGTGGTCTTATTTTGAGCTCCTCTACAACATTGTAGAAGGGCTCAACACTGTTGGGGGCCTCCATGCTATACTTACCATTATACCCCTCTTTGGCCCCCATTTTTGCATGCTTTTTTAGGCTTATCTAGCTTCTGTTTTCGGCCATGATCAGAACTGAAAATGGCCATATTTTAACCTTCTTGGAATATCTCATTAAGGGTCTTTGGTTGTTTGATGTATATTTGGCCTACTTCATGTTATACCTCTCTTTGGCCCCCATTTTTGCATGCTTTTTTAGGCTTATCTAGCTTCTGTTTTCGGCCATCATCAGAACTGAAAATGGACATATTTTGACCTTCTTGGAATATTTCATTAAGTGTCTTTGGCTGTTTGATGTATATTTGGCCTACCTCATGTTATACCCTCTTGTGGCCTTAATCTTGCATTGCATTTTGAGCATGTTTTCATACTGATTTGAGGCTTGTAATCTACTGTAAATGTTCATATTTTTAGTCCCTCTTCAGTGTTCTAGAAGGGTATTTTTCCATTTGGGCTTTTCATATACCACTTGCTTCATTGCCTCCCTTGCGGAGCCATTTTTGTATGTCATTTTAGCCCTACTTGCGCTTACTGATTGGCCATGTTTTGTATTGTAAAAATGTGATTTTTGGGGCTGCCTTGCTTCTTATTTTTCTTTTCATGTATCAATTATGCATGTATAGTATAGCTGTAGGCCATTTTATGTATCGAAATCCATGTTTCGGGATCATTTCATGCATCGGGTGTTATTTCGCCTCATTTCAGGGCTGTTTTTCCCCTCATTTTGCCACTGATTTTTGCATATTCGCATATCATATTCCATGTCTTTGTCATGTCTCATTAGAGTGGCATTTATCTTGTTTTCATCGAGGCTCTCTCATGTTGGTGTAAGCCCATTCATGCCATTTCATCCATAGCATTGTGTATGCGGTTGTATATTACTATGCCATTCCATGACATATGTTAGGATTGCATATTAGTCGCATTTCATGCATATCATGCATATTGCATCGTGTTTGGGATAGGAGTTAGGGTCTCAATTCATTACCCATGATGGAGTTAGGTTTTGTTGTAGCATTCATATGCATTCATCCTATATTGAGTTGTGCAATTCGACCATCATGCATCGGTATGCATGATTGGTGGCACGAGGATCGAGGTATGCATATATTTGTGAAATACATTGCTATGCCCTTTAAAATGAAGAATCAAGAACTTTATTTCGAGGAACAGAGGCTAAAAACATGCATTATTTCATTATCGCTTGCATGCTTATAGTTTTTCTTAGTTAATTTGTTAATTAATTAGGAATTTGTACATTATCTGTAATATTATTATTCTTTCATTTGGGATTTATTGCGAGGGCATAATTGTAATAAGTGTGGGTGAGTGTGATGTATGTCTTCCAACCCCGTCTTTCTTCCATTTTATTTACCCGCTTATGATGGTTAGATATAGGGCATATTTCAATTAGCATTGTTTGCATCATTCATCATTTGTATTTCAATTCCAAATTGAATACGTGTTAGTTGTAGCATTCCATATGCCATGTTTAGAATAGGCTATAGTTTGCATTTTTGCATGTGTTGCATTAGGCATTTCGTATACTTAGGAACCATGCATGGATTTCTAACAAGCTTTTTGGCTAAGTTTTATGCTTTAGCATCCTTGCATATAAATAGCATGCTTACCATATATGATATATTGAATGCCTATGGGTGGAGGTTGAGTTACTTGAAGTGGAACAAATCATTTTTGTTTCGCCCACTAGATAGTGGCAAAATCACGTTTTGGCAAATCACGTCTTAGCCTACACCATCAAACCATCTTTTAAACAAACATGAAATGTCTTGTTCCTATACTTGTGTGCATCACATAGTAACCTAGGCTAATAACAAAATAAGAACTCATAATGTTTTCAAAAGCAGATATCAAGTTCAACTTTGGTGATGGTTTCCTAAATTTCCCATTAAAAAACATTTAGGTGGCGCCATGTTTGGCACTTCTTTCAAAATTTTCTCAAAATGATTTTGGACTCTTCAAGATTGATGACATTTGGGTCCTTATGTCTACACCTCTCTTCCAGTGCTACTGAGGTATAAACTATGTTTTCATGCATTCCTGCCTTTCTTTTAACTGTATTTCTTGCATTGTCTTTCATCTAACTATACTTTCATCACTATCTTTCTTTTGATTCATTAGTTCTTTGCCACAGGAGGACTCTTGTGCCTATAGAGGGTACGAGGCGACAACTATGAGGGATTGGCACGACGAGCTCCCTGCCAAGGTCTGTGACATCGTCGATGAGGCTGGCTTCGGCCTTTTTTGCTCCGGACTGACACGTGTTATAGCGAGCCGCCCCCTTCTAGGAGCACTAGTGGAGAGGTGGTGGGACACCACTAACTCTTTCCACCTCTCTACTGTCGGGGAGATGACGATGACTCCCTATGACTTTGCTATGATCACAGGCTTAGGAGTAGTGGGTGATCCGATCCCTTTTGACACAGACATGGGCAAGTGGGAGGCTACTTGG
The DNA here is from genome assembly GCA_025200525.1 of Camellia lanceoleosa. Taxonomy (NCBI): domain Eukaryota; kingdom Viridiplantae; phylum Streptophyta; class Magnoliopsida; order Ericales; family Theaceae; genus Camellia; species Camellia lanceoleosa. Next base: position 108,562,276 of record CM045762.1, on the reverse strand, counting down.
ATTGACTTGTTGGAAGCGTGCCCACCTCTGTACCAGCCAGCCATGGTGAGATATAGTTGGTTCGCCAAACAATTTCGAGGGATTGAGCCCGAACGCTGGAGGAGATGGAGAAGTATGCCTGGGGTTTCCTGATGTTTGTCTTCAGTACCACTTTGTTTTCGAACAGGTGGAACATCATGGGTTTATATCTGTTGAGTGCCCTGGTGACCCTTCCCTTGGTACGCTTCTACGACTAGGGTGGAGCTGGCCTCGCCACCCTATACGGCTGTATGAGCTCTACTTCCTGCATGAATGAAGAGCGAATCGGAGGCTACTGACGAGCCTGAGAGGTATGCATTTCAATTCTCTCTTTGCACTTTACACTTTCTACTTCACATTTTCTACTTTATATCTGTTCAACACTTGTGCTTTCTGCTTTGTACTTTCTATATATGTTCATGCCATGTGCTTTCTGCTTTGCACTTTCTACATCTGTTCATGTTTTGTGCTTTCTGCTTTGCACTTTCTATATTTGTTCATGCTTTGGTGATCACATATCATTGCACTTTCCTTGCAGCTATGGGTTTATACATATTTTCTAGCCCTCACCCCAGAGCCTATGGAGGAGCTTCCCTTGGTGGTTCCCTACTTGAGATGATACGATGGTCAGTGTCAACGCCAGAGTTGTGAGACCTTTGCTTTCTTCAGCCATTACTTTGATACTGTGGTCGCCCATGAGGTAACCCGAAACATAGTCATTTTTACTCTACAACTATTCTGATTCATACTTTAGAAACTGATGGCAGCTAACAATCTGTACATCTTTTATTTACAGATCGCATGGGAGCCCTGCGCCATGTGTAGACACCTCATTTTTGACGGCTCTTACGACTTGGATGTCCTCGCATGCCCACCCGATGATGAACGTATTTGCTCGCCAAGTGCTCAAAGTCCTCAGCAGAATGCCACAACTTTGAGCCTTTCAAACCTTGTACCTTTGTTGTTCCAGTTTTGGACCAAGCCTAGCTTTTCCAGCCTGCAACCTCTGGTGGCCTGCCAGCCATCCTTTTTGGGCTGCCGACTATCACTTTTTGGCTACTGGCCACTGATGTGGCTTGCTGGCCACCAGTGTATTTTGTAGATATTCTATGCTAGTTGTGCCACCTGTTTGCACAGATGCATGCATCTATCCCCACGTGTAGGGCTAGATATCCTTGAGGAGAATTCATATTTTCTATATATAAAGGGCCTCTCTCTCATGTTTTAAGGTTAGAAAATTTTGAGATAAAAAATTTTCCTCTCTCTACACATGCTCTCTCTCTCTAGTAATTTCTACACTTTTGCCTACAATTCATTGATCTTTGCTTATACACCCTTAACCAAATCTTCTCATCTTTGAGCTGAGGTACTTTTGAGCTTGGTTTGAGCTCTAGAGGGTGTGTTTACTTGGTTTTGTTGCTTGGAATTGCTCTTCTCTTCAAAAGGTATAAGGCTTTGCTTGTAGCTTTGTTTTATTTGTTATTATTCCTACTATTTTTCCATTGTTTTGGGGCTGTCAAAACTCTGTATTTTTGGGCTAAAGCTTGGGTTTAAGGCCATTAAAGGTTGAGCGGTTGATAGCGTTTCTTTATACCTTGTTTTGGAGGCCTTCGCCCTTGTGTTTCCCACCTTTTTACTATCTTTCTCCAGGCTTTTAAACACTGATTTTTAGAGTTTTTTCAGTGGCCAAAATCATGCTTTGAAGTCCAAATTTAGAAGGCTTAGCCTCCTCTCCTTGTGTCTTGCTTATTAGCCTAGTTTGTGCCATCTTTTAGCATATTAATATAGACTTTTTTAGCTTAAGTCCAACATGTTTTAGGACTTATTTTAGATTTTTTTTAGCACTGTTTTGGGCTGTTAGTTGCATTTGAGCTTTGTTTTGCATGCTTATAGTGCAATAGTCCTCATGAGTTTGGTGTTCTAGGCCTTAGACACCATCTCCTTTAAGTTGATAGCTTTTATTTATGCTTTTCTCACTCATTTTTAGCACTTAATCATCCTTGCAATCTCCCTCCTTTTTTGGCTTTTCGATTTTCTTTGAAAGTGGTTCAAACAATTTGTTTGTTTAAAGTATGAGATTAAGATGTTATGCTTAATGGTTTAATCGCTTAGGGGGTTCATTATCAATGGCATGATGTCACTTTCATGCCTAAAATCAACTTTTAGTTTGAGCCTCCTTTCCATTTAGAGGACTTAAACTCACCATTGGACTTAATTGATTAAAGAATGGTTGGTAAACTAAAATGAGTAACCAAAATTGGGACTAAAAAATGGTGCAAGATAATAATTGGTTGTGTTCAATCAGACGTTAAATGAACACATCGAAGCTTGAACCATTTCATACTCATTAGTGATGAAATGATTCAAGGCTCCAAGGTCACCACTTCCCTTGATCATCCATGATAGGGAGGTGGTCTTTAGAATCTCTTTTTGTTGCATTCATTGAACTTGCACACTTGGTTTCACAAGCCATCATGCAATGAAATTGTATCCATTGGTGGTTTGTGAACCGAACTTGCTACTCCTTTGATTTGCTCATGAAAATGAGGGGTGAGTTGTGCAAACAAACCCTTAAAATACCCTGTATATGCTCTGTTTGTCCTTTGTTGCAGTAAGATAAACTTGTGTAGTAGTGGTCGGCAGGCCACTTTTCATGGCCGACCGGCCATCACTGGTGGCCGGTAACCTTCATCACTGGCTGGCCGGCCACTGATGCAAAATTGAGCAGTGTGTTGGTAAGGTGGAGCAGAGTTGTTTTGGAAGTGGGCAACAATGTTGGTGTTCAACTGTGCAAATAGAGGCATTTAGAAGCAAAATAGTGGCTTTTTGGGTGGAAACCGAGCATGCGCATGAACATCCCTTGTTTCTTGAGGCATAGTATTTAGTTGTTTAGTTTAATTACTTATTTTAATTACACTTGCGTTGTAATTATTTAATTAGTTAGTTAACTAGTTAATTAATTCAAGTGTTATAACAACTAGTTAAGTAGCTTAGCTAGTTTATTCCTTTTGGTTTGTAATAGCTAGCTTAATTAGCTTTAACTCTAATTAGTTAGTTAATTAGTTAAGTTTATTCATTCGGACTCTCTTTCGTGAGAGCACAATGTTGTAATAATGTGTATGTCTTCCAACCCTATGTCTTTCTCACTTTTATTTATTAGCTTACAATGGTTAGTTTAGGGACATCATGTTTCAATTAGCATTCTCCATGTTTTCATCCACGTGTTTTGCATGCACTGAGGCTCGGTTCATCATTCTAACTTGCATTGTTAGTTTAATTCTTCTTTGAATACATGCTTAGACCGCATGCTATTAAATTGTTTCAAATGCCATGTTAAGTAGCCGAGCCTATTTAGTTTGCATATCGCATGTGTTGCATTAGTCATATTGCATAGTTAGGATCATGCATTTTTCTAACTAGTTTCTCTTTTGGCTTGGAGTACTAGGTGAGCCTTTACTCGCTTTAGCATATTGCATGTGTGTGATTGTTGCCATGTCAAAGCATGCTTACCATGAGGCAAAGTGCTTAAGTGTTAAAACTGCTTGAATGCCTGTCGATGAAGGCTTATTGCTTGAATTTGAATAATTTGAGTAAATGTTTTTTTATGCTATCACTTTTTCAAGTAGTAATATTCGAAACAATTTTCAAAATGAACATGAATCAAATGTTTCAATTCTTGCAAGTTAGTCTATACTTGTGTGTGTGCGCATCACATAGTAATGCTAGCCTAATAAACCGAAACAAGAGCATATAATGTTGATAAAAATTATATCATGATTAGTAGAGGCCGATCTTTGATCAGGCAAGTGAGGGTGCTCAAATGTATTCATGACCTTCCCCTCTCGTACCTAAGTTCCCGAGCCGTTATAATCTTGGTGATGACGGACACGTGGCCTTTGGTACGAGTCATGGGTTTCCTAAACTTCCCTAAAATACAATATTTAGGCTGCGACTCTGTATCTGGCAAAGCAGTCCATTTTTGGCATTTTTGATTTAAAATCAATTTTCCAAAAGATTTTCCGGATTTAGACTCTTTGGTGTTTATCAAATTCACATTACACTTGTGAGATTAGATTTGGAATTGCGGGAGTCTGAACTGTAGAACTTATTTCGACCTTTTGAAAAGGAGGTGCGAGAAAGTCGAGCTACACCATGATGCCGGCTGGGGTGAGAGACCAGTATGCAGGAGCCTAGGGAACATCACACTTTCAGATTCTGTTAGAGGGCCCAGTTTGCCTGGCTTGGTTCTTGAGTGAGAGATTCGTTCACCAGACTGTGGGCTTGCCTAATCCAGTTGTTCCGATGCCATCCCTGGAGTCTATGAGGACAGCGGATAGTCTATCTGTTGATGGAGTCATACAGTTCATGGTAGGCCTGGATGCTGATTTCTTCAAAAGAGAGGGCGATTACACGACTTTTATTTAGACCCACCTTATGCCTCCTCTAATGGGGGCTCACCCAAGCGAGGGGGGAGGGGCTTCTGTGGCAGGCAAGGCGACTTGGGCGACTAAGGCCCATGCTAGAAGGGCTCCCCCTGTTGAGCAGGCTATCCATTGGCCAGAGCTTCTCATTGCACTCACACGCTAGCGGCATATTGGGACTTCTTACCAGCTCCCGATCGAGCAGGCAGAGGCGGGGCATGAGCTTGTCGGAGTTCGAGGCTTGTCCCAGGTATGGACTGCACTTTATCATTTGTTCCCCCACATTTCTATTTCAGATATGTTTATTCCAGACATTGATCATCCAAATGCACATGTAGACATCTATAGAGTATATGGGGAGCCTCCTCGAGCTGGTGGTTTCTCTGGTAGGTATGGTGCAAAGGAGGGAGATGTTACTTGGTCTCCATGGTATCCAGGTAATTGCCTTCAGTTTGCACTTCATGATATCATATTTCCACTGATACACTAGCATTTCAACTATAATATTTCCCAAACTACACTGATACACTGTATTTGATACACTACACTCACACACTATACTCATACACTGTACTCATATTGTATTTGATTTCTACATACCACTTATTCTGCATACTATGCTTGCATCTTGATACATACACTGTAACTGATATGTTGACAACTATTTTTTTCCAGATTGCCTCAGCACCGACAGCACCAACGGTACCAGTAGCACTAGCATCGGCAACACCTCCTCCAGTAGTATAGATGAGAGAGAGACATGCCCTAGCTTGTGGCCGAGATGTGAGCTACTGTCGAGGTCGAGATAGGGGCACCCGAGGCCAGAGCAGTTCTTCAGAGCCTATTTTGAGCAATGATGATACCAAGACTAGTGACTCCGAGGAGGCAGTGTGTCAGCATTCTGAGTCATCCGAGAGTGGAGATGATGGTGCTAGCTCGGGGTTTGAGAGCGGAGGCGATGCCGAGGAGGACTTTGAGATAAGGAGCGGAGACGATACGGGCTCTGGTTTAGAGTCTGATTCTGACAGCGCTGCCGATGGAGATAGTATTCTCGAGTCCTCCCCTCCAAGGAAGAGGACGAAGAGGGCCTCTCGGGCCTGAGATGACCGGCACTAATGTTTTTGTACTTTTTTGCTTAGTTTCTTTTTGGTAGCATTAGTAGATGTATAGCTTCAGATAGGTTTATTTTGCTTTTGAAACTTGTACACCTCTTTTGTAAAAACCATGATCGGAATAAAACCTCATAGTTTTTATGAAAAGTGTTGTCGTTTTTGCATCATGAGCACCATAATTGCATGAAATGGAAATGGAATTGAATTGGCCAATAGAGCACTTGATTGAAACAATGTTCTTAATCGGGTAATGAGCTGACCAACAACCAAAATACAAAATACAACATATAACTTGATAAACAAAGTAAAAACAACTCAAACACAAATAAACACACTTACTAAAACCAAAAAGACTCAAAACAAGGCCTCATAACACAAAGATCGAGACAAAACACATGCTTCCAGCACTGCCCAGCACACAAGTGGACGGAAGGCCAGAAAGAGGGACTGTCGGCCACAAAGAAAAGTTACTGGCCAAAGGGGGTGGCTTGCTGGCAACCAGTGTGAGTAACCTTCAGATTGTTGACAATTGGCTTCCACTCACAGCCTTATCTTCTACAAAAGGTTCAGTTTCGTGATTTCTTCTCCAGGACCTCATTTCAGCTGCAATTTCTTCCACAAATGGAGCCATTTTTTGCTGAAAAGCTCACGGATTGGATAGTTGCTTTAGATGGCACAAAAAAGGTAAATTTTCATGGTTTTGGCATAAATGCACTTTTTCCATTAAGCTGTACTCCACTTTGTTTTCCATTCCTCCATGCCACAGCCCGATACTGGGACCCAATTACATGTCTTTTGCTTCGGGGGGCAAGAAATATGCCCGATAATTGAAGAATTTCAAGCACCAATGAAATCTCGGGTCAATGAGAAAATCATACCTCAGCCCCGTTTTGGCCACACTCAAGCTTTGGGACAGATATGTGGGCTCACTCTACACGAGGCTCGGTCTTTGGCCTACAATGGAGAACTAGACATACCTAGCTTGATTCATCGATTTTCTGACAGAGAACTAGACATACCTAGCTTGATTCATCGATTATCTGATATCGGTGACAGAGGGGACCTTCTCTCGCGAGGTTTTCGGCAACATGCCCTTTGCTTATATGTACTTGCTCATTTCCTTCTTGCCCTAGTTTCGGCGGATCCAGCATTCGGTTGGTCGAAGTGGCCCAAGGTTTGAAAGAAGGTAAGAGTTGCATTGGTTTGGCACTGGTCGAGACCTTGATGGGCATAGATACCTTTCATCGGCGAAAGACTACCAGATTCACGAGGAGACCACTACTTCTTCATGTATTGTTTCCCATCATTTCTCATATGCGTTTCTTACATCACTCGGCACTCATGCTCTATTTTTCTCTCAAAACCCTTTTCTTACTTTTCTCTCAATATACATCTCTGTATTCTTTCATCCCTTCCTAGGTGTGGCTTATGAATAAGCTAAAGGTAGTGGACTCTTTCCCTAATTACTCAGCTCAAGGTTATTTCTTCCGCCACCGAATAGTGGATTTCCTAAATGAGGGATGGTAGTGCAACTGGATGTGCAGCAGGTCTACCGTTGACTTAGCTTGGCGTTGCCCCTGGCTTAATCTAATCGAGATGAGTTACAGAATGACTCGATAGCCTAGCATACAGTTGATCGGCCTCACACAGTGTGTGTTCTACTTTCTTTTTCAGTTCAAACGTTAGTTTGGGCATGATCAGACCTGCCCAGAGGAGGGGGTAGAGTACCCGGTTTCATTCCCCATCCGTGGTTTACACTTGGCTAGGTACCTCACTCCTTGGAGGACAAGAGCGCTTTTGGCCCCTGCCCCTAGTTTCTGTTGCGCCCTTTCTGGAGACTGTTTGGCTTGGCTCAAGAATGAGGCACAAATCGGCCCAACTTTGGCTTCCAAAGCTTCCACAAGCACGAGCAGAGGACGTAGGAGCACCTGACTCACCTATGCCCCTTGTTTATTACTTTGACCTTTCTTTTCAAGTTTTTTGATGTAATAAAAGAAACTTTGATTTGTATCAGAGAGTTGGAGAACTTTATCTTGAAATCAATGAAATTAAAGCTGTGAGCACTAAAAATTTTCCTTTTGGTCCAAAAATGGTCTAAGTTGTAAAAGGTAAAATTTTGAACAAAATCAACTTTTATTAAAACTTTTCAAACCATTTTTGAAAAGGATCACCACTTGACACACACAAAATCAATCCTCAAGATGTACAACCCCAAATCAAAAGATCAGAAATGCCCCTAATTGAACACCACTGCTTTGCATTGCAACCAGCTCTTCTTTTCAGAATGAAAATCACAATCAAACTCTTGGGTAAGGAACAGATAAAGATGACCTAATCTAACACATGGACAGGACAGTTGAGTTAGTGGTGATTGTGGTCGAACTTTAGGATTAAGTTGCCTATGTATCTTGAAGATGGGAATCAGGCCTTATGTAGTTTAGTTCAAGTTCACTCGTGTATTAACTTTCTCTTTTTGTGCCCTAACTTTTGCCAAAGTCGCCCTTTAGGGTTTTCAACTCTACGAGCACAGTTTTTCTTTATTTCTAATTTTTTCATGCTCTAACTTTTGCCTAGATCACCCTTCCAGGTTTTTGGCCTAATGAGCCTCTCAGGGATAGTATCTCTTTAACTTGTCCATGTTGATCAGTTGTGAAAATTCCAGGCCATCTAGGTCCATAAGAATAACTGCTTCTCCTGACCAGATAGCTTTGATGATGTAAGTACCAATCCAATTGGGCCTGAACTTGCCCCTAGGGTCATGAATGGGAGCTCAGTTGTCTTTTAGCACCATATCTCTCTCTTTGAGATTTGAGGACTTAACTTTCTTGTTAAAAGCCTTGGCAAGTCTATGTTGGTAGCCCTGAACGTGATATAAGCCTTCTCTCATCAAACAACATTAACTCCTCAAATCTGCTATCTGACACTCAGCTATAACTCGCAGCGACGGGACTTCTATTTCAATCGGCAAAATAGCTTTCATCCCATAGTCGAGATAATAAGGAGTTGCCCCTGTAGACGTCCAGATTGAAGTTTAATAGCCCTAGAGTGTGAATGACAATTTATCTAGCCAGTCCTTGTAGGTCTCAACCATCTTCTGCAAGATATTCTTGATGTTCTTGTTGGCGGCTTCAATAGCTCCATTGGTTTGCAGCCTGTATGTAGATGACTTATGGAAAGCCACATTGTATTTCTCCAACAAGTCTATCACCTCTTTCTTGAAGTGGAAGCCATTATCTGATATGATCTCGTTTGGGACTCCATATCGGCAAATGATATTATTTCTGATGAACTTAGCCACATGTGATGCTTTCAACACTGCATAGGACTGAGCTTCCACCCATTTTGTGAAGTAATCAATCGCTACCAAGATGTATTCATGCCTATTCGATCCCTTTGGCGTGACGGCGCCGATGACGTTAATTCCCTATACTGAGAAAGGCCATGGCGAAGTCATGCTGTACAGTTTTGATGGTGAGATATTCATGTGATTAGCATGAATTTGGCATTTGTGGCATCGCCGAACAAAACCAATACAATCCTCCTCCATAATGGACCAGTAGTAACCATGTCTGAGAATCTTTCGGGCTAGCATCACACTGTTCACGTGCGCTCCGCATTCCCCGCCATGGATAGCCTCCATTAGGCGCTTTGATTCATCTTCTTCGACGCACAACTTGTGTATTCCCAGATGACCTCTTTTATACAGTTTACCTCTGCAGATGATAAATTGGATGACCATTCGCCGTATTCCCCTTTTGTCCTTGGAATTTTCCCCTAGTGGATAAATCTCATATTCCAAGAAGTTCCAAATATCATAGTACCATGGGTTTTTGTCTTAAGCTTCATCTATCATAGCAATAGTTTCATAAGCCAGCGTGTATTTCCGCTCAATGATAATAGGACGCATCCAGACTCCAAGTGGGATGTCTACCATGGAAGATAGAGTTGCTAAAGCATCGGCGAACCTGTTGTTCTCTCTCAATAGATGTGTAAAAGTCAGCTTTTCAAACCTAGAAATCAGAACATCTAAGGTCTGGTGATAAACCATCATCTTTTCTTCTTTGACTTTCCAATCTCCATTTTCTTGAGAAACAACTAAGTTCGAGTCCTAGATAACATCCAATCTTTTTGACCCTAACTCCAGGGTGGCTTCTAAACCAGTGATACACGCTTCATATTCTGCTTCATTATTGGACACCTTGAATCGGAGTTTGAAGGCTAAAGGTATATGGGAGTTGTCGGGTGCTATCAGCAACACACCTATCTCATAACCGTATTGATTGGCTGCTCTGTCAAAGTACATCGTTCAAGTCTCCTCCTCAACTTGCAGAATGGCTTCATCTGGGAACAAGTATTCCACCGCCTCATCCCCTTCTACTGGGTGATCTGCTAGGAACTCCACTACAGCTCTTCCCTTGACCGGCTTGTGGGTGACATATTTGAGATCAAATTCAAAGAGGAGAAGCAACCAATGGGCTAGCCTACCTGTAAGCGCTAGTTTCTCAAAAAGATATTTGATGGGATCTAATCTCGAAACCAAGATTATAGAGTGAGCTAACAAGTAGTGCCTTAACTTCCTGGTAGCCCATACCAAAGCTAGTCAAGCTTTCTCCAAAAAAGTATATCGGGTCTCATAATCCATCATTTTCTTGCACAAGTAGTAGATGGCTTTCTCCACCCTATCTTTAGATTCCTGAGCAAGCATGCATCCCATAGTCGTGTCTGTCATTGACAGGTACAGAATCAAAGGCTTCCTCGGCTCTGGCGGTGATAACAAAGGCGGATTCTGGAGGTACTGCTTAACCCGCTCAAAGGAAAGTTGACATTGATCATCCCATCGGAATTTCTTCCATTTCTTCAAGAGACCAAATAGTGGTTCACAAGTTAAGGTTAATTTGGAAATAAACCGTCATATGAATTACACTTTACCGAGAAAGCCTCACACCTCCTTTTCTGTCCTTTGTGGTGGCATTTCTAGGATGGACTTGATTTTGGAAGGATCTACTTTGATGCCCCTCTGTGTGATCAAAAAGCCCAGCATTTTCCCTGTTGTCATGCCGAAGGTGCATTTTTGCGGATTCAACCTCAATCTGTATTCTCTGATCCATTGAAAGAATTTCTTCAAGGCGGTGTAGTGGCCCTCCATTTTTTTGGACTTGACAATCATGTCATCCACGTACACCTCAAGCTCTTTGTGGATCATGTCATGCAGAATGGTGGTCGCAGTCCTCTGATAGGTAGCCCCAAAGATTCTTCATTCAAACGGTATAACCCAAGAGTGAGGGTCCCCCATGGCATAGTCAATACAGTTTTCTCTCTGTCCTCGGGCGCCATAAGAATTTGGTTGTACCCAGAAAACCTATCCACAAAGGATAGCAATGCATGGCCCGCAGTGAAGTCCACTAACTCATCAATGTGCAGCAAAGGAAAGTCATCCTTTGGATTGGCTCTATTCAAGTCCTAGAAGTCCACACACACTCGAATTCTACCATCCTTTTTCAGCACTGGGACGATATTGGCCAACCAAGTCGGATACTAATAAGAAACCTACCTTGATCTGCTTGGTGACCTCTTCCTTGATTTTCCATGCCCAATCCAAACGGATTCTTCGTAACTTTTACTTGACGGGTCGGGCCTCAAGGTCAAGAGGGATCCGATGCGTTAAAATCTTAGGATCGATTCCAGGCATGTCTTCGCAGGACCACGTGAAAACATCTTTGAAATCTTTTAATAGAGCGACTAAGCGCTCGTGCTCCTCCGAAGACAACGTGGACCTGATCTGGACCAGATGCGGATCCTTCTCAGTACCCACATTAATAGTAATGATTTCATCAGTGCAGGGTTTAGCAAACCTTTCATCTTTTTGATTAATCAAGTTTTTCAAAACTAGAGGAATTCCTTCCTCTTCGTTTTCATTAAAATTTTGAAAATCTTGATTAATACAATAAATAAGCGGCACAGAGAAATACTCAGAATTGACAGTGTTCTCATTCATAAGATCCAGATCTCATTCATAAGGATCTGGACAAGACTGTGGCGTCTGGGTTACCACCCCCGGGAACACCAAACTCAGACCCAGAAGAACTGAAATTTGATTCCGACTCCACAGACTCAGTGGAATCAGGTTCTAGCTCATTACCAGACTCAGAACTAGACAAATAGCCCTCCTCCAGCTGCCAGATAAGAAATGGTGCCTTTGATGCATCCAAAATGCTGCTGGTTGGGTTCACACCTGTTTTTTCCTCGATCATGGAAATGGCAAGGTTATCCCCTAAGTTCTCTGAGTTAGTTGCAGGATCTGTAAGGAGACATGCCAGTGCTGTCTCTACTCCAAGCTCACTATTGTCTGAGTCACTTTCCAAGCTCTGTTCAACTTCAGTACTTGGTCCAACCTTTTCCTCAGCATCAATATCTTGCAGCTGCAGGTCAAAGAAGATTTCGAACTCAGGGACATGCTGCTTCGTGGAATTCATCCAGGGCTCGAGAAAGCCACAAAAGGGGAAATCTTCTCCCTCTCGAACAAAGTGGCCATTCAGCGTTCCCTAGATTGGCCTGTGAATAAGCTCATAGTGTTTCCCGGCTTGCTTGGCTCAGGCTCTGCCTCTGATTTCTTCTCTTTTCTTGCTCCAGTCCTCTTTGGTGGGTACATAGCCTAAACCAAAGGCATATGGATTGTGCGGTATGTCTGTCAATGCTGTGACACCCTTCTGGCCACTTCTTTCGAGTCCCATTCTTGGCACATGCTGCAGTTTGTTCATAAAATAGACAGACTAGGCGCTAACATACATGCCCTCATTTGCGGCCAAAATGGTCTATACTACCCGGGCTTCAGCTAGAGTGAACCCTGAGAAGAATACATCATCCTCACCATGAGTGATCTCCAACATTGGTGTAATTACCTCTGGCGGGAGATGAATGGATGAATTCCCAAAAATAATCGACACTTCTTTCCCGTGAGGGTATTTCAACATTTGGTGGAGGGTAGAGGAGACAACTTTCAGATGACGCAACCAAGGCCTCCCTAGCAATAAATTGAAGGTAGCCGACACATCTAGGACATGGAACTCAACATCTTGCTGAGCTGGGTGCCACCTGGGAAGAGCAATCCCAAAAGTTGTTCGGGAGTAGTGTCAATGGACAACTTAGCCTTGTCCATTGCTGACAGTACTACCTGTCAATGTATGTGGGAGGCCGTGAGGAGACCCCAAAACAACATGTTAGCTTGGATTTTCTTATGCTGCTTCAAAACTGCCTCTTCTTCCAGCTGCTTCTCTTTCTATCTCTCAACCGCTCTGTCTTTCCCAGATGCCTCAGCTTGATCTAAGTGCGATGGCTTAAAATACTACCTACTTCTTGTCATGTGATCTATTGCTTCTATGTACCACGTGTAGTCTGGAAGGCACTCACCCCAGTCTTCATCGGTGTGAGCCAGATGTAGATTGTTATCATCCTACCATACCCCTTCAGCAGCCGACAAACAGTTGTCTGGCTCCATTTGGATCACTTTCATATCATAGGCATCCCCAACACGGTGTTGGGTTAGTACTGCTTTCTGGTTGTCTTCAACCCTCTCTCGTGCAGACTGCTTCAGTGCAGCTTACTGTCTTGTGTCCACAGTGCTCATAGTGCCTAATTCCTGAGTTGAATTTTCCACATCGGTGTTCTCCAACAGTTTTCCCTTTTCATCGATCCTTTCGGACACTACAGCAATTCTTGCTTCATTTTCCTCCATTTTCATTTTAGTTCCTTCCTTCCTGTCTAGTTCATCCCTCAGCCACCTAGAGTTGTCTGTCGATCCATTCAAGTCAAACCAGCCAATCTGCATATCCCCTTGATCCTGTTCGTCAAAGAATTGTAGGTTATCTAGATCCTCCTCGAGTTTCGCCAAATCATCCAACCCTTGGCTCGGGCCATCCTCCCCACATTAACCTCTACCAGAGTTGGCAACACCAATTTAGGCTTAATTTTACCAATTGGCACAATGTAACAGTTTGGACCATACACCCCCTTAGACAAGTCCTTAGAGCTCTTTGGCAACGGACTTGTACTTTCTTCTAGGGTCAGCCTCCCTTCTACTGCAACTGTCACTACCACAGGCTTAGGTTAAAGTGCAGGCGCGTCCATCATGCACAAATCTGTGCTTTCAGGAATGAACACCGTCGGTCTTGGTAGGTGGAAAGGGGTAATATATACGCTGTGGTTGTAGGGGATGGCCAGTGGATGGATTAGGTTTAGATTTTGAGGTTGAGGAACTTGATTATGGGCCGAGAGAGGGTTTGTAGTTACATTTGGTTTCTAGGGTGGTGCGATCACCTTGTTGTTAATGAGGTTATGAATCTCATGACATTGTCGGAAGCATTGGTCGGTATCATGACCATGCTATTGGTGAAATGCACAGTATTTTGCTGGGTTATGTTTGAGTGGAAGAGGATCAGGTAGTGGGCGAGGCTCTAATGGTTGGAGGTGCCCTTTTTTGAACAACACCTTCATAACTTAAGAGAGGGTCATGTAGAGTTGGGTAAAGATCCTCTGGGATCGGGCAGGGTTGGCTGATGTTTGTGGAGTTGTGTTAGCGAAGGGATTGACAGTCTTGGTGGTGGTGGTAGCGACGCTCACATCTGACGGCCTTACAGCTGTGCTACCACTAGTGGTAGCACTGGAACTGCACACGAAAGGCCTTTTTGCCTGCTCTTTCTCATCAGTAATCAGCCCTTGTTTCATGGCGTCTTCGATCTGAACCTCCAACTCATGGAGCTCGGTGAATGTGAATAGAGGTAGGACAATCATTTTCTATAATAACTTCCTCTCCAGATTGTGGACTACCATCCTTATCTGATCTTTCTCGAAAGGCCTTGTGGTTATCATTGAAGCTTTAGCCCTCTATCTTGTCACAAATTCTAAGAAGCCCTCTTTCGGCTCTTGGTGTTTTGCCTCAAGATCATGAGTTGTGACCTTGATTTGTGTCATACGAGTACTGAGCAATAAAGGCCTTGGCCATTTCCTTCCAGTTCTGCTTAATAGTCCTCCAAATTCACATACCAAATGGCCACTATACCAGACATGGTATGGCCAAAGAGAGAGAGCTTCTGCAATCTAGTTAGGTCCATTGGCCGCAGGATGTCTGAAAACAGTCGTAGATGAACCATGGGATCTCTGAAGCCGTCAAATCGATCAATGTGCAGGATTTTGAACCGATCTGGCAATGTCACTGTAGAATCAGTATACCTGTCCTCTATGTCGGGGATAAAATTAACACCTTGTGGTCTCTTGAATAGCTTCTCCAGCTTGTTGACCTTAAGCATAGTTGGGTCAACGTCAAATTCAAATAGAGCTTCAATTTGATATATAGGTGTTTTGGAGGCTTATGGTGGGATCGGCTCTCGATTGTTCTCGATTTTCAAAGACGCAATGGCTTCGAGTGCTGGGGTACCCGTAGGAGCTGCATGGAATGCAGAAGCTGCTGCCGGCTATGGTTGTTGTTGTTGTAGCTTGTTTATTACCTTAGCTTGACAGGCTATGACCTTGGCCTGATGAGCAGCATCTTGCTGTAGGGTTTCAACTATTTATGGAAGAAGATGTATTAATTCCTCCATACTGACTGGGGGATACTGTGTCATTGGAATTGGCGAGTAATCTCGTGCTGGACTAGAAGTAGAAGACTGTCTCTAAGCTTGACTGGATGCAGTTGAATTGAGGGGCGACTACTGTAAAAACTGGACCATTGAACTCTGCCGGACTCTCCTCCGTCTTGTAACTGGTGGGAGTGAAGTAAACACGGGTTGTCCCCTAACAAGATCTTCGGCTTTGTAAAGCCTTTTGACGCAGGTCCAGAGCACTTGGGAGATATCCGAACTTTCTGAAGCTATGGTGTTATACTACCTAGCAAAAAGAAATAAAGCAAAAAGAACGTAGTAATCAAAAACCACACAACACCTTAGCTAATGATATTACCAACACAGATGTAATCAAAGCTGTAGGACTGCACTCAACACTAAATTCTGCCCCTAAAACAGATACCAAACTTGCAACTAATACGCATATTCCTATACAGTTTCACCGTAAAGCATATACCAGTTAAGTGACAGCCAAAACATCCCTGTGAGGGGGTAAGGTTACCGTGTCCTAGTTTTGTCAAGAACTAGAGTTCACCATTCAAACAAAGCGATTTTATGCAGTCTTGTATTAGGTTAAGCATCTTGTCCTAGTTTGGAGCAGTCTCTATGGCTTTTCGATATACAACTAGGTTGATTGGTCAAAAGGGTACCTCAGCAAGACTACCTAATAGACCTCTCACACCTAACACCGAGAAGTGAAAGGAGGATCAAACGTTATAGTGGTAGTCCAGATCCAAGGATTGTGTTCCCATCATCACAGAGCCCGTGACCAGTCAGCCTTTTGGCAAACTTTTAGACAAGCCTCCGGCAAACCGTCCAAGAATAGCAGATGGAAAACGTAATGACTCAAATGCACCAATGCAAATGCAATGCAAAGAAACATATAAGTGTAGATAAACTGTCATATCATGAAGTTCAAGTCAAGTTCTCTAAATCTTCAGCAGAGTTGCCAGAAACTGTAGCTCGTCTTTTCGTGCCCCCTTTTGGAAGACGAATAAGCCCTACAATATCGGACTGCTGCGTTTCTGAATCTAATCCCACAAGTGCAATGTGAAATAGATAAACACCAAAGAGTCCAAATCCGGCAAATCTTTTGGAAAATCAATTTTGAAACAAATTTCCAAAAATAGACTACTTTGCCAAATGTAGAGTCGCCACCTAAATATTTTGGAGAAATGTAAAAAATCCATGATTCGTGCCAAAGACCACGTGTCCGTCATCACCAAGATTGTCTCGGCTTGGGAACTTAGGTACGAGAAGGGAAGGTCATGAATTGAGCACCCCTGCTCGCCCGATCAAAGATCGGCCTCTACTAATCATGATATGACTTTTATTTACATTATATGCTCTTGTTCTGATTTATTAGGCTAGCATTACTATGTGATGCAGACACACACAATTATATACTAAATTGCAAGGTTTGAAACATTTCGATTCATGTTTGTTTTGAAAATTGTTTCGAATATGTACTACTTGAAAAAGTTATCACATATTAACATTACTTAAATTATTCTAATTCAAGCAAATAGCCTTCATCCATAGGCATTTAAATAGTTTTTCATTTAAGCACTTAACCTCATGGTAAGCATGCTAAACATGGAAACAATCACACACATGCGATATGTTAAATCGAGTAAAGGCTCACTCAGTACTCTCAGCCAAAAGAGAAACGAATTAGAAAAATGCATGATCCCTAACTATGTAATATGACTATGCAACACATGCAATATACAATTACTAAGCTCGGCTACTAGTATAGCATATGAATCAATTTGATAGCATGCTGTCTAAGCACGTATTCAAAGAAGTTTTAAACGACAATGTAAGTTAGAATGATGAACCGAGCCTCGGTGCATGCAATACAAGTGGATGCAAACATGGAGAATGCTAAACAAAACATGATGCTTTAATCTAACCATCGTAAGTAGGTAAATAAAAGGGAAAAAGGCGTGGGGATGGAAGACATGCACATTATTACAACATTGCGCCCTCACACAAGAGGATCCGAATGAACTAACTAACTAACTAAACTAATTAGCTATTATGACATCAAATGAATAATTTAGCTAAACTACATAACTAATTTATTACAAACTGAATGAACTAATTAATTAACTAATCTGGCTAATTAAAATATTTACAACACAAGACGAATTAGCTATTCTAACTAATTAATTACAAAGCCACTATTTTAAGCACAACACTAATATATTTACAACACGGATCCCGAGGATCGATGGAGGGCCCATGCATGAATGCGGTTTCCACGCGAAAAAGCCACTATTTTTGTTGTTAAAGCCACTATTTTAAGCACAACACTAATATATTTACAACACGGATCCTGAGGATCGATGGAGGGCCCATGCATGAATGTGGTTTCCACCCAAAAAAAGCCACTGTTTTTGTTGTTGAATGCCTTTGTTGCACAGTAGAGCATTTGCACTGATTTCCACCTCCAAACCAACTCTGTTCTGCTTCAAAAGGACACTACTTGATTTTGCATTGGTGGTCGGCATAGGGCCTTTCGTCCATAGAAGGTGGCCTTCTGGCCACTGCTAACTAGATTGTCTTGCTGCAACAGAGGGCAAATAGAGCAGAGACAGTGTATTCTCAAGGGTTTGTTTTTATAATTTACCCTTCCTTTCATTTAAATAGCTCAAAGGAATAGTAAGTTTAATTCCACAAACCACCGATGGATGCAATTTCATTGCATGATGGCTTATGGATCAAGTGTGCAAATTCAATGAATGCAATAAAACAAGACTCTCAAAACCACCTCCCTATCATGAAAGATCAGGGGAAGTAGTTGACAATGAATCTTGAACCGTTCTCATCACTAATGAGTATGAAACGACTCAGGACTCAAGGGTTCAATAAACGTTCGATTGAATCCTAACCAAATTATTATCTTACTCTTTTTTAGCCTCAATTTTATTACTTCATTTTAGATTACCATCCATTCTTTAGTCAATTGAGTCCAAAGGTGAATTTAAGTCCTCTAATGGAAAGAGGGCTCAAACCAAGTGTTGCTTTGGGCATGAAAGAGACATCATACCATTGGTAATGAACCCCCAAAGGGATTAAACCATTAAGCATGACACCTTAATTTCATGCTTAAACAAAAAAATAATTTGAAACCTCTTTCAAAGAAAAACAAAAGCCAAGAAAGGAAGGAGGTTCCGGAGGTGATTAAGAGTGATCACAAGTATGGAAAGCCATAAACAAACACTATTAACTCAAAGAAGATGGTGTCTAATGCCTAAAACACCAAACTTATGAGGACAATTATATTACAAGCATTCAAAACAAAGCTCAAATGCAACAAACACTTAAAAATAGTCCTAAAATAGTGCTAAATAAGTCCTAAAACATGCTGGAATTAAGACAAAACTAGCTAGAATAATAAGCTAAAGTATGGATCATACTAGGCTAGTAAGCAAAACACAAGGAGGGGAGGCTAACCCCTCCAATTTTGGACTTCAAACCATGATTTTAGCCACTAAAATAACTCTAAAAATTAGTGTTTAAAAGCTCAAAAAAAGATAGTGTAAAGGTGGGAAACACAAGGGTAAAGGCCTTGAGAGCAAGGTGTAAAGAAGAGTGAATCACCCCTCAACCTTTATTGGCTTTAAAACCTAAGTTTCAGCCCAAAAATACAAAGTTTTTACAGCACAAAAATAGTTGGAAAATAGTAATGAAAAGAGTAAATACAACAAGTAAAGAGGCAAAGCTTTATACTTCTTGAAGAGAAGATCACTTTCAAGCAATAAAACAAGGCAAACACACCCTCAAGAGCTCAAACAAGGCTCAAAGATTCCTTCGCTCAAAGATGGAGAGGTTTGGTTAAGAGTGTATAGGCAAAGGTGAAGAGTTTATAGGAAAAGGTGAAAAAATTTGTAAGAGAGAGAGAGAGAGAGAGAGAATTGTAGAGAGAGAGGAAACATTTTTGCTCCAAAATTTTTCTAACCTCTAAAGCAAGAGTGGAGGTCCTCTATATATAGAAAACATGAAGCTCCTTCAAAAACATCCAGCCATACACGTGGGAGCAGATGCAAGCATCTGTGCAAACAGCTGGCATAACTGTCACAAAATATCTGCAAAATACATTGGTGGCCGGTAGGCCACATTAGTGGCTTGCAACCAGAAGTAGTGGCCAGCAGCCTATTGCAGTGTTCGACAGGCCACCAGAGGTTGCAGGCTTAAAAATCTAAGGTTTCGGTCAAAAAACAAAGGCAACAGGGGTGTAGGGTTTGAAAGGCTCAAAACTGTGGCATTCCGCTGAGGACTTTGAGCAGTTGATGAGCATATACACGCATCATTGGATGTGCAAGCGATGACGTCCAACTCCTATGGGTGGTCAAAACTGGGGTGTCTACATCAGCCAACTAATCAATGGTAGGAATGTGTTCAAGAGTGAGCTACTTGGCAGGTAGTTGTTCACGTGAAAAATGGGAGTCTACTTCTATATGCTTAAATCGGGAATGAAACACAAGATTTGATGCAAAAGCTATAGCAGAATGATCATCCCACCACAAAATGGGAGCAGTATGAAAGGGAATAGACAAATCATTCAGTAACATTTGAATCCAGTTGAACTTTACAGTTGTGTGGGCTAAGGCACAATATTCAGCTTCAGTGGAAGATCTAAACACTGTGACCTATTTATTGGTTGACCAAGATATGAGATTAGAGGCCTCCCTCCTCCCCTCCCTCAAAAAGGAAAAAAAGAAAAGCAAAAGAAAAACAATACCCTGAAGTAGACTTTTGATCAAGGACATCTCTTTGAATTTGGATGTGAGGTTAGAACCATTGGAAATATTATTTTAGGGGCTTCAATTTTGACACAAGAATGACCTAATCTTCCATGTTTGAAACCCTAGCTCCCAAAACCTTGATTCCTCCACTTTTCTCAACAAATCCACCATGGATCTTGCATCAAGGATGGAGAACAAGAAAGGGTCAACATTTTTCTTCTCAAAGCTTGCTTTTCTTGCTTGAATCTTGAGGTAGGAGTCCTTATTCCTTTCAATATTTGTATTCATCGATGGATTTATGGTATTTTGAGTATATAAATACAAAATCTATAGTTTTGAACATATTATGTCGGTTTATCATGTTGGAGGTGTAATTGGTTAAGGTGATGGATTATGAACTTTAGACTTGTAATCAATGAGGAAATTGGAACAAAAATAATAGGTTAAGAAATTTGGATTTTTCTTGAAATTTCTAGGTTTTTCTTGAAACCCTAGGTTGATTAATGATGATAACTAATGAATTGGCCCAAATTGAAAGTAGAGTAATGAAATTGAGGTATTGAATTATATGTGTTCAAGTTTAATTGGAATTTGGAAATGTTTGAAAATTATGTTTAAAATTTGCGAATGAACTATGTTATGAACATTGTGATTCATGCTTTAATGTAAAGGAAAAATTGGGGAAATAATTTATTAAGCTTATGGATGACATGAACTCGGTTGTGGAATGTGGAAATGGGATTTAAGAAGTCCTCTTGAATTATGTTGAATTATATTTAATGATGTTGAGTTGAAATATATTGTTTATGTTGAATTGTGGTGATTATGTTGAGTTTAATTTTTGTAACCTTAAATGTGGAGTTTTCCGAAATGGGTTTAATCCCAAATTATTTTGCTCAATACTTGTGGGCTTGCTTAGTTATTAAAATCAAGAGAATGATTTAATGTGGTTTCTTTATGAAGATGTCCACACAATTCCTTTCTATCTTGAAATCGAAGTGATTGATTATAAATTTGAATGGTAATCTTCTATTTATATATATATTAAGATGGAGGAAATTGTGGTATAAATAGATGCTTAATGGTGGGCTTGTGAAGAATAATTAAGGAAAGAAAAAAAAAGAAAAAGAAAAAAAAAAGAACTAATGCTCAAGTTATATATGAGTAGTGGTACAAAAATGTACATTTTATCTCTGATAATTATTGTCACTAATGCTCATTTATGACAATTGGAAAGCAATGTGAACTTATATTGGTATGATTTTATTAGCCTTTGTTATTTATCGATACTATGTTATTTCTTAAAGAATAAGTGGAACTTATGTTCATCCTTGAAGAATGATATTTGTGTGAATCTAAGATTACAGAATCTATGATATGAATGTACATAAGAATATGAATTATTCTATTTTGTTAAGCGCATGATAATGACATGACATAACAAGAAATGCTTCATTTCTTGATAAATGATTATCCATATATGTAAAAGTATTCATGACATCTAATGCCATGGTTCAAGTAATGTTACAAGTTCACGCATGTTATAAGTTCAAGTATATTACAAGTATGTTATAAATTTAAGTATGTTACAAGTATATGCATGTTATAACATACAAGTTCAAGTATACTACAAGTTCACAATGTTGAGGAATTTCTTTATGGAACTAACAAGAATGCTTTTTATTAAAATGCTAAGTATAAGTAAGTATGAATTATGATTTGATTCAAGCATAATGCATATGTATGAATTTATTATGGTATGACATTTATGTATGGTTTGGTATGTAAGAAACTAAGTGCTACATTGTGAGCCACCGCTAGAGTCCATGTGAGACACCTCTTGAGTCCATACATATGTGAAAATTATGGTTGTTATGAAATGAAACAAAGTGCTAGACACCTCTTGGGTTCATAAATATGTTTCAAGGGCTTTCATGCCAATTTGTTTCAAGGGCTTAATATATGAAATAAAGTGATACCGATGTGAGTTACCTCTAGAATCCATGTGAGACACCTCTTGGGTTCATATATCTATATGTTCAGACAAGGGCTTCATGCCATATGTACAAGGGCTATATGCCACCATGTTTAAGGGCTCCATGCCATATGTTCAAGGGCTATATGCCATCATGTTTAAAAGTTTAATGTTAATGTGTTCAGAACAAATTAACTACATGATCTTCGCATTTATTTATGCATTGTTATGTATTATGTTTAATTGTGCATTTATGTATCATACTATTCTCTTATTTTCATGAAGTTTTGACAAACTTTGGTTTTGCACTCTAGTTGTTGGCCTAAAGTTGTCATAATGTTTTTGATATATATCTATATGTATATATGTATGTTTTAGATTTTATTTGTCTCTTAAAAGTTTATGATCTGGCATGATAGTAGTAGTTCAATGGAGTTTGTTTCTATTGTCAAATTTTGATATTTAATGTATATATATAAGTGGTCATGCCCAAATTTCGTGACATCTCCTGTCCAATTAGAATAAGAAATGCATGAATATCAAAAGTACTAGGGTAAGGCCATGTGAGAGAGTCCCCTGAACAAATCTAAGAAGCCTCTTGACTGCTACAAAATTACCAAATATAGGAGTATGCATGTGTTGACATGCTTGATTAACAAATAAGGAAAATCAAGTTTGGTAATGGTAAGATATGGTAAAGGACCTACATTGCTCCTATAAAAAGAGGGATTGCCAAGAGAAAAGCAACATTAGGTGGTAGACTAGGCTTGATAGAAACAAGAGAAGAGCAAGATTTATTAGTAGATAAACTAGCCTAAAGACAATATCTTGTGCATATTTTTTTTGGGACAAAAAATACTCTGAGCCAATGAAGTGAACTGAGATCCTAATGAATTAAGAAATTTCACCTAATTCTTTCATGAAGAATGTTTGGTGCATATTGGTGATGAGAGATTGAATATGAGAGAAGTTGTTACCAATAATTAAGATATCATCTACATAAATAAAGAGAATAGTGACTGTGGTGGCAGTCTTTTGAATGAACAAGGAAGAATTACACTTGTTACCATAGAACCCTTGAGATAACAAAAAAGTAGAGAAGATAGAGTACCAGGCACGAGGGGCCTGTTTTATCCCATATAAAGCCTTATGGAGCTTGCATACATGACCAGGTAAAGAAGAGTTCACAAATTCTAGAGGTTGAACCATAAAGACTACTTCTTCAAGCAAACCATGAAGAAAGGCATTAGAGATATCCAACTATTTTAGTGGCCAATTAAAGTAAAGAGCAAGACAAAGTAAAATTCTGATTGTGGTCTGTTTTGCAACTGGGCTAACAGTCACTTGAAAATCAATGTCCTCTTGCTGAAGTGACCCTTTAGAAAACCAATCAAGCTTTGTAACGAGCAATACTACCATCAGAATTTCTCTTAACTTCGAAAATCCATCTGCAACTTATAGCATATTTCTCAAGAGGCAAAAACATCAAAGACCAAGTCTGTTGTTTCTAAAGAGCTACAAACTACAACAAAAATGGGTTCTTATCGCATTAAATGCACACCATAGATATGTGTAGACACCCCATTTTTGACCGCCCTTAAGACTTGGGAGCTACGGATTGTTTACTTGGTGATGAAAGGTGTATAGTGCAAAGGTTCAATTTCTTCAGCAAGGAGAGCGTCAAATCCCAACCTTAGACCCCATTTTCGGACTAAAACTATTTTGACCAAAGATTTTAGACCTTAAAACACTCTCTTTCAAAACATTTTTGAAAAAAAAAAAAAAAAGTTCCTACAATGTTCCGGGGCTCGCATTTCGTTAAATGTTGTGCTTTTTCGTAAACCGAGCAAGGACAAAAGTGAAAATGAACGAAAGAGAGGTGAAATCACTGAAAAATCTTTTAAAACACCTTATTTAGGGGTTTGGGGTTGAATAAAAGAGGAGAGGAGAGAAGAAAACTAGTTTGGGAGAAGTTCGGCATGAATCTGAGTAGGATTGAAACTGAACAGTCTTCACTAAAAAAGGCATAACTTTTTGCATACTTGTAATTTTGATGTGAGGCTGACACCATTGGAAACAAGAATTCCAGGGATTAAATTTAGGCTCAAGAATGACCTGCAAATGAGTCCAGATGAATGAGTTATGTCTAGTTAAAGTCTAGCCTAAAAAGCAGATTTTTCTGGCCAACCAGAGGTGAAGGATGTTGGCCATAAATGGGCTTTTCTGGCCATGTGCCGGCCATGAATGGCCTATGCCAACCCCCTACCATACAATAGTGATCCATGCTGGCCAACAATGAACATGTGCCGGCCATCAATGATGGCGTGCCGACCATCGATGGAAAAAGGTAGTTTTTGGCAGATATGTATTCTCTAGCTGTTACAGCTGTCCATTTTGGGATATTTTCGACCTGAGCTTGCATTCCTCTATATATAGAGAGCCTTGTCTATGGTTTTAGAGGTTAGAACATTTGAGGAAGAAAATTTTGGGAGCCTCTCTCTACATTTCTCTCTCTTTCTTGAACCTTTGTGCATAAGTGCATACAAGTATAGATACACTTCTCCTTTGCCTATACATCCTTGACCAAACTTGGTTATCGTTGAGCTGAGGTTCTAGAAGGTCTTCTTGGAGCTCTTGAAAGTGATCTTGCTTGGTTTTGTAGCCCAAAATTGTGTTGTGCTTCAAGAGGTATAACTCTCTCCCTTTAAGCTTGTTTTTCATACTTGCTTTGCCATATTTTTCCACTATTTCAAGGCTGGTTTTGGCATGTAAAATTTTTTGTTTTTCAATCCTAAAAGTGGTGGTTTGAGCCTTTGTGAGTTAGGGGGTTGTCCTCCTATTTTTGCTCTTTAGCTTGTTAAGCTTTTTGCACCATTTCTCATCACCTTCAAATCAAACTTTTTGGCCTTTCTAACCACTGAAACTCATAGGTTTTTAGTGACAAAAACCATGTTTTGAGGTCCAAAATAGGAGGGGTTGGCCTGCCCTCCTTGTGTCTTTTTTGCATAAGTGGATAGCCTAACATGTGAGCATGTTTTTCTACCATTTTATGACTTGATCTCAGCATGCTTTTGCTACTTTTTGACTTGCTTTAGCTCTGTTTTGAGCTGGTTGTCTACTTGAGGTTTGCTTTGTATACTTGTAGTGCAATTGTGCTTACTAGTCTAGCATGCCTAATGAGTTAGCCTATTTTTCTAGCTTGTATTAGCTTAACTCTAGCTTGTTTTAGCTACTATTTTGACCTACTTTAACCCTGTTTTGGGTCAGTTAAGTCCTTCGAGGCTTGTTTTGCATGGCTATAGTGTAACGGTCTTCACTAGTCCATTGTTTTTAGGCTTTGAGCATGAAGTGTTTGAGTAGTTTGCATGTTGTAACATCATTTTGCATGTAATTTTAGTATCATAACCTCTGCCATGTGCGCATGTATTCCACTCTTTCATTGCTTTTGAGAGTTGTGTCTTGAGCCTTGTTAATGAGCCAACACATGAGCATGTTTTTATAGCTACTTGTGCTTCAATTCTAGCATGATTTAGCCACTATTTTGGCATGTTTAAGCTCTGTTCAGAGCTGGTTTGGTCAGTTGAGCTTGGTATTGCATGCCTCTAGTGTAGTACTCGTCACTAGTTTTGATGTTTTTTGCTCTTAACATGTTGTGAATGTGTTGCTTCCATGTTTTAGTGTCTTTTGCATACCATTCCAGCATTGAACAGTTTGCAACCTCCCTCATTTCTTCACTTTTCATTTGCTTTGAGGGTTTATTAACCTTAAGATTGTGTTTAAGCTTGAGATAGACCTCGTGCTTTATGGCTTTAACCCTTTTTTGAGGGTTCCTCCTAGCCAAAGGCATGAACTCTCTCATGTCTTCATCCATCTTTTGGTTGACCCCTCTCTCATTAGTGGACAATCACTTGGACTTATCCAGTTAATGAATGGCTTTGTAATGCTAAAATGTGTAAACAAGAATTGGACAAGTAAAACATGATCAACATAAGCATTGTTGTATTGCATTGCATCATGTTCAATCGGACGTCATATTGAACACAAGGTAGATTGGTCCATTTCATACTCAAAGTGATGAAATGAGCCAATCTCCTTTGTCTCCACCACCCTTGATCAAGCATGATAGGGTGGTGGTCCTTTGAGTCTTGTCTTGTGCATTCACTGAAAGTGTACAACTTGGATCTTTGGCCATCATGCATTGAAAATGCTTAATTGGTGGTTTTGGATCCAAGAGTGCCACTCCTTTGATGTTTTGAGATGATAAGGAGGGGCACAATACGAACATGTCCTTGGAAAACCCTGATTTTTCCTCTGTTTGTGCTCTGTTGCAGTGTGGTGACACAGTACACCAGTGGCCGGTAGTGGCACACTGATGGCCGGCAGTGCTACATCTTTGGCTGACAGGTGGCTGGCAACAACCAATCATGGCCGGCGGGCCACTGGTACATTCCTCAGCATTGGTTTGGTAAGGTGGAGCAGAAAGTTCTTGGAGTAACCCTGCAAATAGAGCCTCTCAAGAGCAAACCGGTGGGCTTTTCGAGGTGAAAAACATAGTGCATGCATATTCAACTTGCTGAGGCAGCGTAGTTTGATGCTTTACTTGTTAGTTAGCATTTGAATTTGTAATTTGATTAATTAGTTTGCTAATTAGTTAAAGTGTTGTAATAATTAACAGTTGGCTAGTTATTCAATTGGTTTATAATAATTAGTCTAATTAGTTTAATTAGATTAGTTAGCCTAGCTTAGCTTATTCATTTGGATCCTCCTTCGCGAGGGTGCAATGTTAATAAGTGTGCGTGTGTGTGTGTGCATGTCTTCTAACCTCGCGTCTTTCTCCCTCTTATTTAATTGCTTTTGATGGTTAGATTAGGGACATTTTCAATTAGCATACCTTATGCTTGCATGTTTGCGTCATTCATTTGTCTTGCATGCACTGAGGCTCAGCGCATCATTCAAACCGCATTGTATTTCAATACACTTACTTGAATACCTGTTTCAAAAACATGTTATCAAAATGTCGCATTCATATGCCATCTTAGATAGCCGAGCCTATCAATTGCATTATTTCGTGTGTTGCATTAGGCATCTTGTATAGTTAAGATTATGCATATTTCTAACTAGCTTTTTGTTTTGGCTTGGAGTACACTATAAGTTTTATGCTTTAGCATACTTGCATGAGTGTGAGTGTTGCCATGTTTCGCATCCTTGCCATGAGGCTATTTGCTTAAATGCTAAAACTGCATGAATGCTTATGGATGAAGGCTTTGTTGCTCAACCTATCCTAGTTTGGAACAATTCACCGAGTGTGAGTTTTAAGCCCACTTTGCAAAGTAGCAAATCATCATGT
The DNA here is from genome assembly GCA_025200525.1 of Camellia lanceoleosa. NCBI lineage: Eukaryota > Viridiplantae > Streptophyta > Magnoliopsida > Ericales > Theaceae > Camellia > Camellia lanceoleosa. The sequence continues at coordinate 108,535,035 of CM045762.1, read as the reverse complement.
TTTAAGCCCACTTGAGGGTGGCAAATCCGCATTTTAGCCCACTTGAGAGTAGCGCCTTCAAACCATTTTCAAAAAATGAACATGAGTTGATTTGTTCCAAGTCTTGCGACTTAGTCTATACTTGCTTGTGTGCGTCACTTAGTAATGTTAGATTAATAACCCGAATAAGAACACATGTGTTTATAAAAACAACATATCATGTTTAGTAGAGGCCGATCCTTTAATCGGGCGAGCAAGGGTGCTCATTTCAGGACCTTCCCTTCTCGTACCCAAGTTCCCAAGCCGAGGCAACTTTGGTGATGACGGACACGTGGCCTTTGCCACGAGTCATGGTTTCCTAAATTTTCCAAAATAAAATATTTAGGTGGCGACTCTGTAATCTGGCAAAGTAGTCTAGTTTTGGCATTATTTGATTCAAAATCTGATTTTCCAAAATGATTTGCCGGATTAGACTCTTTGGTGTTTATCAGTCTCACATTGCACTTTGTGAGATTAGATTCAGAACCGCGGTAGGAGTCTGAACTGTAGGACCAATTCGCACCTCTCCGAAAGGGGGGGAGGCGAAAAGAAAGTCAAGTCCACAGTTTCTGGCGACTCCATTGGGGATTTAGAGAACTTGACTCGAACTCATGATATGTTGTTTTATCTACATTTATGTGTTTCTTTGTATTGTATTTGCATAGGTGCACCTAAGTCATAGTGTTTGCCATCTGCAATTCCTGAACAGTTTGCCGGAGGCTTACTTAGAAAAGCATGCCATAAGGCTAACTGGTTGTGGGCTCTACCATGATGGGAACACAAACCTTGGATCTTGACTATCGCTGTACCGTTTGATCCTCCTTTCACTTCTTGGTATTAGGAGTGAGAGGTATATTACATTGTCTTGCTGAGGCACCCTTTTTGACCAATCTACCTAGTTGCATATCGGAAGCCTTAGAGACTGTTCCAAACTAGGATAGATTGCTCACCCGAATGCAGGGTTGTTTGAAACTGCATGTTTGCGTAGTGAGCCCCTAGTTCTTGACGAAACTAGGACAGGGAAATCCTATCCCACCATAAGGGTGTTTTGGCTCTCACTTGCTTGTTATGTGCTGTTAGAGTATGTCTCTGCAAGAATGCATGTATCAGTTGCAAGTTTGGTATCTGTTTTAGGGTAGAATTCAACAAAGAGTACAGTCATTCAGCTATGTTCATATCTGTTCTGGTGAAATCAGGCCGAGGTGCTGACTATTTTCTCTTTTGCTAGGTAGTCCTGGAACCATAGCTTCAGAAGGCTCTAATATCCCTCGGGTGCATTGGACTCGTGTTAATAGACTTTAACAGGTTGGAGATTTAGTTCAAGGGCAACCAGTATTTCCTTCGCTAGAGGCATAGCAAAAAAGGCCAGTTAGGGCTCACCGGTTCAACTGATCCAACAGTCACCAGTCACATCACCTTTGTTCAAACTCAGCAGCCCGTGATGGCATAGAGTTCGAAAGAAGTTGTGGTCATGATAACGGCATTAAACCAGGGAATTGCCATGTAGGATAAGACCAATGTTGAAATGCAACTCCCATCTGGGGCACCTACCATACATCCGGTCTCGGGACCCCAGCCGAACTTTGACCCACTTCTACCAGCTGAAGATTCGCATGGTCCAGATCCCCGAGAAGGGTTGGCTCAAGCTCGAGTTTTTTGACCCCAGGTGCAGCCTAATGAGAGGCTTTATCCCTTTGGTACTAATGATCTCGAACCGACCACGGTGAAAATTGCCAACCTTGAGAAGCAAGTCGAACAGGCACAGGGCCTTAACTCCATTCACGACATTGAGGATGGATACACCGAGGCTATTGTAAGGCTTCCAGATAGATTTAGAATGCCGCACATTGACCATTTCGACAGGTCTGGAGATCCTATGGTACATATCTGGCTTTTCTTGGATGTCCTGAAACCGATGGGTCTGACTAAGCTGCAGAAACTCTCTTTGTATGACAGAACCCTATCAGGTGTAGCCGCCACTTGGTATGCCGAGTTGGAGGATACAGTGAAGCAAAACTGGGAGAAGTTTGCTGAGGCCTTTGTCAGTCAGTATTCTTACAATACCCAAATTGAAATGACCACTCAAGAGCTTGAAGCAACCCACCAGAACCCAATGGAGCCTTTTATGGAATTTGTTGCAAGGTGGAGAGCAAAGGCAGCACAGATAACAGATCGCCCTTCTGAGAGGGATCAAGTGCGAATAGTGGTGTAGAACCTTGAGCCTGATATGTTGCAAAAGTTAATAGTTGTTCCACTATTCACTTTCAAAAGTTTGCATGACTTGGGGGTATAGATTGAGAGTGTGTTCAACAGAGGGATTATTCCCAAAACAAGTGAACCAGTAAGGAAGGTGTTTTCCGGGAGTACCCATGCTGGTAGTAGCACTATTCCCAAACCCATTGAAATCAATACAGTCGCCACAGCCGACCCTTTTGCCAAATCAAGCCTATAAACAGCCGACCCAACCCGAGCTCAGGGTAGAACTTTCACTCCCCTCTACATGAGCTTAACTAGTGCACTAAAATTCCTGATGGGGCATCTTAAACCGCTTGATCCTCAACCTCTGCCTAACCCACTCCCTGCCAGACATAACCCCACCAAATACTGTGCCTATCATCAACAGAACGATCATGATACGAACCGTTGCGTCCGCCTCCGTCATAAGATTCAGGATCTTATTGATGAAGAGACCATAGCTCCACCAAAAGGACCTCGGGCTGGTACTGACCCGTCACCTCCACATCTCAACCTCGTCCATACACAACCATCCACCTACAATCCTAGTATATACACCTTGACCCATCTACCCAAGCCTGAGGTGTTTATCCTAGAAAGCATGGACTTATGTATGATAGATGCACTTGAACCCGAATAATCTCAAACCCGTGAACCCACTACTTTTGAGCTGATAAGCATGATTGAAGATCTTCAGAGAACAGCGGCAAATCTGGCCTTTGGGATATTGGCTCCATCATCGACCACATCGCATGCCAGAAATTTCATGCCAAAAGGCTCTCCAATTTTGGGGCAAGCTGCAATTGAAAATGGCCAACCTAAAGCTATCCCAGGTTTGGGTAATGACATGCTGACAACAACTGGGCTTCGCTCTGATATAGCGACCCAATCCCTTGGTAAAGTGGAGGCAAATGGTAAGAACAAGGTAGGGGCAAGTATTGGTCCTTATGAACACCTTTTGTAGACTGTTGAGGCATTGAAGGCCGAAGGACTAAACAAACAGCAAGTGCTCGCAGTTGTTGCAAAGACTGTGGATGACGCTTTTGCCATTCAGGATGAGAGCATTCTGAATCAAGGGGTAAGCTGGGAAAAGGAATGTCATACCAGAAACATTCCTTTCAGCTCCAATCCTACACTCATAAGAGATCATCAAACCCAGTCAGCACCTGCCAATCCCTTTGCTGGTACATTCAACCCGACCGCATAAACCTCAAAGTATCAACCCTGAGGCCAGAGGGTCTTCAATCCCCTCTACATGACTTTGTCCAAAGCTCTCAAAATCCTTATAAGACAAGGCCATCTCAAACTGCTTAAGCCTTGGCCCCTCCCGGATCCCCTTCCAGCTAAGCATGATCAGGCCAAGTATTGTGCCTTCCATAAACAAAACAGCCATGACACTGATATTTGTTTTCGTCTTCGCCATGAAATACAAGATCTGATTGATAACGAGGTCATCGTTGCACCAGGTCCTACAAAGTCTATGGGTACTGGATTAATGAACTTGGGGGATAATGTGATTATGTGATCAGGGGATGAACCACCTGCGGATGGCACTCAGTTTACTTCAAATATAGCGGATGGCACGCACTGTTTTGAGCAATTTGTGAATGTTGTTTATTTTACTTTCTGACTGGGGTATTGGGTCAGTCTTGTTGTGTTGTAGTCGATCTTTTTATCTTGAGTCGGTCGAGTCTATCTTATTGTATCGAGTCGATCTGTTGTGTCGAGTTAGGTGATTTGTGGTGTTACCTCGGACATTGTTATCTTGTTTTGTGTTTATCTTTTACACTCTTTCTTTTGCGTCTGTTTCCGCCATGGAGCCAGTTGTGCCAGCAAATCTGAATGAAACGGCAGAGATTTTCACTTACTTTTCTGTGCCTTGAAATCATTGCATTGACCTAAGTTTTTCAAAACTTTTTCTAACACTATGATGAAAACAAAGAGGAAGGAATTCCTCGGGATTTATGAAATTTGATCAACTGAGAGAAAGAGAGGCATGCTCAGCCCTTAATGAATAAGATCATGTTTGTTAATGTGAGTACTGAAAAGGATCCTAGGTTGATCCAGATTGGTTCTACATTGTCTTCAACTTGAGCGACTAGTCGCTTTCTTAAAAGATTTCAAAAAATGTTTTGCGTCATCCAGTAAAGACATGCGTCAAATTGATCTTGAGATTGTGCAGTATAGGATCGCTCTCAGCCTCAAGACTCAACCCCTTTTGCTTTCAAACCTTGAACTAGGATTCAGAATGTTCAAGGGTAAACCACAATGTGACGCTTGTTTGGCCAAATTTCAAGCAGCCCATGAATTAGGGGCAATAAGGTTGTATGACATCCAAGGAGGCCCCCCAAGCCAAAATTGAAGCAGCCTTCGAACTAGGGGCAATAAGGTCAGATTGATCAAAGGAAGCTTGTAAAGCTAGATCAGAACTAGCCCTTGAACTAGGGGCAAAGATGTCAAATGTGCTCAAAGATTCAAAAGATGGATCATTCTGCAAACCAATGAAGATTGGCAAGAAAGCCAAATTCTAGTAGCTCGAAGAAGAAAGTATTGTTGAAGGACAACCGAGTTCCTATCCATAACACTAAGGGCAAATTCAGCCCCAATTGGATGAACTTCTACATCATCAACGAACAACAGCCATTTTCCTAGATTCAAATGGCTTCAGGAACTCAATACCATTCAACATGGACCAAGTTAAACGTTTTTATCCTTGAGAGGCTCGCTGGGCCGAAAACCCAGAAGGGCGACCCAGGCAAAATTTATAGCAAATGAAAAAGAAAAGAAGAAAAAGGAAAATAAAAGATGAAAAGAAAAGAAAATGAGAAAAATGCAAAGAAAAAAAAAAGAAAGAAGAAAAGAAAAAGAAAAGAAGAACAAATGAAAAGAAAAGAAAAAACAGACCTTGCAAGGTTGAAAACTCGGAACTACGGACAGCCTGATTCCTATGTTTAGGAGAGTGTCAACACCCGAGTGCAGCTTAACCCGGAACTACGGACAGCCTGATTCCTATGTTTGGGATACGTAGTCAACTTCATCCTGAAGTTCAGCCCCAATCATTTTTAGCCTGCTTGGCTCATCCATGTTGATTGGTTTGCCCTTGTTGAACTCGGCTGTCTTATCCATGTTCAAATTGGCTTGTCTTCATTCAAATTCGGATTGTCCTATTCCGTTAGAAGGTTTAGCTACAAGATTCAAGTTCAAATCTAAGGTTGTGCATCTCAAGAGTAAATTTCGTGTTGGTTGAGCAGTGGCCATTTGCAAAAATAGTTTTGAAGATTTTTACTGAGGTTGACTAATTCTCTCGAAAATTATTCATTTTTTCCAAAATTGGACCATTTCTTGGACCCAAAAAAGAAAAATTTTCAGTGCTCACAACTTGACTTGCATATTTCAAATCAGAAAATCGAACAAGCATGTTAATCAAACTCTCATATTGGTCAAAATTGTTTTAGCAGAAGCCAAAAATAAAAAATTGTCAAAATGATGAACTAGGGGCACAGTCGAGTCAGTTTTTTTTTTTTGTCTTTGCCCCCTTGTCAACATACTTTCCAGAAAGGGCACCATATTTGCCGGAAAGGGCACTATACTTGCCAGAAAAGGGCACAACTGAAGCTAACAGCAAAGGGCCGAAAGCTCTCTCGTCCTCCAAGTAGTGAGGTATCAAGCTAAGTGCGACGCACGAATTGGAAATGGAGTTGGATATTCATTTCCCTCATTCGGACGATCACACCCAAATTGGCGTCTGACCTATAATGGGGACATAGAAAACGTAATGTGTGAGGCCAATCAATTGTATACCTGGCCGGTGAGACACGCTGTAACTCATCTTGGTCAAGCTAAGACAAGGGCATCATCAACTGATGTCAGCTGCAGATCTGCTACACATCTAGTTGCACCACAACCCCACTGTGGGAGAAGCTCACTAGTTGTGAGCGAAAAAAAGAGAATCTAGTAGAATACTAGGGGCACGAGCCCACAACTTCTTGCTTATCCATCAACCACCTGGGGAAGGGATAAAAAATAAGAGAGATTAAAGAATAGAGAGATGTGCATTGAGAGAAAAGTGAGGATAGGGCTTTTTCAGAGAAAAAGAGATTGAGTGCCATAGTGATGTGAGAATCACAAATAAGAAAGGGTAGGAAACAATGCCCGGAGAAGCTGTGGGCTCCTTGTGAACTAAGAGGTCTCTCGCCTTTGTAACACATTTGAGTGTTGTGTTTGTTGTTTTTTGTTTGCCTCGATTCTTGTTTTGAGTCGTTTTGAGTGTCAATAGATGTGTTTAGGTTGTTTTACCTTTGTTTTTCCTTTGTTGAGTCGTTTTGACTTGGGTCAGTCATAGGTTCAAATACCTGGTTAAGAACTTATTCTCAATTTCAATTTCAAAAATAAATCATTTTGTGCTCAGGGTGCCGTGCCGTTCTCCACATATGTGCAAAACAGGATTTGTTCTTTTATAAAGCTGCAGGGTTCAACCCCGGTCATATGAGAACAATAGAACAAGTATCTAACTGAAGCTATATAGGTTCCAGACTACAAAGTAAAAGAAAAGAGCAGAAATTTGGAGCATCTGAGTTTGTTTCACCTTCAACAAATTCTGGGATTGCATTCCGAATGTACCTCTTCAAGCCTTGTCAATGCTCCGAAGTATAAGTATACCTCTACCTTAAGCTCAAGCCTGCTTCAAGCCAGAATGGCAATCAGAAGTGTTCTCCCAAAGTACCATTTCCTGCCAGAGACATCTTGGCTGTGTTTGCAATGAGTTCCTAGGAGATCAACTGAGACGGTGGAAACTAGAGTTCGAATGGCTGATACCTAGAATGCAAAGGTCCGGGATTTCCAAGGCTTATGGAGAAGTGGTTTGGAAATGCTCTTCTGATCCTGGGAGACGCTAGTGATCCTCAGCTAGTCACCTGAAAAGATGGAAACACTCCAGTCGGGGGTGCCGGAATTAGCACTCCTACGGACACGTTAGTTCAGACACTCAAGATAGCTTCTTGTCTAAGTTAAGTGGAGTGATTCTTACATACCTACTAAATATGTTTTTCCTGTATTTATACATGTTTCTCTCGATCCTCGGGACCAGGGCCTACTTTTTTATCATTATCCTTTACATTATCCGGCTCCAATGCTACACACTTATTCGGCCCAAATATTGCATTCGGATCTGTACCATTATTATCAATTTTGTATTGTGCGCCTTCCGCTTTTGTCAATTATTCAACTCCACAATTGCTCCCCAACTCCCTATTGACGGTAGTTAATCGGCGTGTTTGGTCTTGAATTGGAAAAGTTAAAATAGGTCAGGCGGCTTCGCGTACCCCAATATAGATGTCAGGATGCGCACACTTTTTTGTTCATCATTACGCTTTCCTGCCTCAATCATGCATTTCGCATTTATTGTGATTTGAAATTTCAATCCTTTCGAATGCACAATTCGTCGAGTATTCGAGACTCTTGGACCGCCAGCGGATATCCCGTCTCTGACTCGCATGTTCTGCAACTCTTCTCCATCTACCCTCGTCTCCGTTTAATCTTCATAAGTTTTCTTCTCTCTTCTTTACGATCCTATTTTCCGTTTGTCATTTTGATTCCTGCGAAACCTTGAATCCCTGCGAACATGGCTAAACACTTGAAAGACCTCCTTTCCGAGGGTCGTATTTCCAGATTTCAGAGACATTTTTCCATTCCCGACGACGTCCACTTATCTCTTGTAACGGACAGCACCCTTGATATGGAGAGGGAGGATCAGAATACGATCGTCTTTCCTCTCCTATCCATAGCAGAGGGCGGAGTCCGTTTTTCCCTACACCCATTGCTTAGGGCCATCCTTCGCTATTGGAGTTTGATTCCTTCTCAACCTAACGTAAATTTCTTTCGAATCATCATGGGGGTGATTGAGTTGAACCGACGTCTTAGGATCAATCTTGGCATTCCGGCGATTCGGCACTGCTATGCTTTGGCCAAATCTTCCGGCATTGGGTGATACTTTCAGGTAAGGACACTGACCATCACTTGATAACCATGCTTGCTAGTTCTGGTAAGAGGGTTGACGACGTAATGGTCAATGTCCGAGGTAATTGGGAGTTTGGTGAAGGCGAAGACCGTCTAGATCCTATTCCCAGACAAAAGGGTGATCCAGGTTGCCGCGTAACGCCATGTTGTTTATTGACTTACCCTTTACTCGGCTTTTTTCCTTTAATCACCCCTTGTTCTTTGCAGGTAACAGATTGAAGAAAATTCTTCCCTCAACCGACGCGGCGGTCCTTGAGGAGATCAAGTCTGTACTTAGATACTTCGGCCGTCCAAACGTACAAAAGCAAGGGAGAGCGGCTCACATACTCCTCCGATACGAACCGACTTGTACTACATTCTCGGCTGCGGAAGGCATTCCAATTCCATCCGGCGATCAACACCTTTCGGCTCTTATCTTTCCCAGCTTCAAGAGCCTTAGGCAAATCAGCCTCGAAGATTCGGATTCGAGGGCAAAGGCCGAGCTATGGTAGAGGTAGTTCCGAACCAACCGAGAGGTTGCTAAGGAGGCGAAGAGGTCAACGGCGATACGCCAAAGATTTGAGGCTACTGAGGACTTAACCAAATTTCACCGTCCATTTTGCCCGGCGTAGTTTTCGTCTGGAGATATTTTTGCAAATTTGGGGGACCTACCCGGCGATATTTTTGAAGCTATGGCTGGGGAAAGCCTTACGTAGTTGGCGCGAAAGAAAAATGCCGAGCGAATGGCTGCTCGAAAGAAGGCCGAGGCTGCCCATTCTGAGCCCACCTTGATTAAAACTTTCGTACCTGTTATTGAAGAGATGATTCAGGTCACTGAGGCCGAAACAGGGGAAGAGGTTGAGGAACAGGTCATTGATGAACGAATGATTCCGGAGGAGTGGGGCGAAAAGCGTAGTGTCGAGGGAGAGGCTGGGTCGGAAATTAGCCTTGCTGCCAAACGGCCTCGTTTAGAATCAGGTGTGGCTGTGCCTTTTATTGTTCGGCCTAAGATCAAAGATACGCCGATCTCCTCCGATGCTTCAGCCATTGAGGATCCAGCCGTGGCGTTGAGCCTCGCGGCTTCAATTTCCTTGCCAACTGACGTCGCAACCTTTCGCACCATGCCAGATGTTATGGCCGTAGCCCTATCTGCGTAGTCGGCGTTCTTGGTTAGTGACCATCTCAAATTCTCTTGACTTTGTTTTCGTTGAAGATATCTGATGATCCCAACTTATTTTACAGACTGTTGGCAAGATCGCGGACCTAGGCCGCCGCCTCTATGATCCCCTCGGCAGAGTTGATCGTTTGCAAGCGGAGGCGGACGGTCAAAAGAGTAGGGCCAAATTTGAAAGTATGAGAGCCGCAATGGAGAGTGCACGAGCTGAAGCAGAGAAAGAGAGGGCTCGCTCAGATGAACAGTTCTGCTTTGATGCTGAGAGTAGGGCAAATGCGAGCGAAGAATCGCTCAAGTTAGCCGAGGAGGTGCTTGCCGAGGCGGAGGTCCAATTAGCGGAGCTCAAGGCCGCCAAGGAGAAAGCTGATTCTGAAGCTTCTGCAGCATTTGAGGCAGGAAAAAGCGCCGCCTTCACGGAATATGTAGATAAAGTCCCCAAATTTGAGAATCGGAGGTTCAAACATGGATGGCTCAAAGCCCTTGCTGCCGCTGGAGTTACATTGGCCTTGCCAATTCCCTACGAGCAAGTGGATGTTGAGCCACTTGAATTTGACCCCGAGGATTGATCTGGGAGTCATCTTGATTTTATTAAGTGCTTTTGATTTTGATGTAAGTTTTTGTTCGGTAAACTTTTGTTGGCTCAGGGTAATTTTCATGTACAAATTGGTAATTATTTGCGTTCAATTTATTAATGAAAACTCTATTGGTATTTCTCCACTACTTGTCCATGGTTTCTGAAGTTATGTTAATGAAGGATACTTTTGCCTTTCACGAATTTGGATAAAATCAGGAATTGAATTATCAGAAATTGAATTAGAAATTTTTGTGCCGAATCAGAAATTGAATTAGAAATTCGTGTGCCGAATCAGAAATTGAATATCCTATGACAATATTGAATTATCATTTATGCGTAGTGGGTACTGAGCCGAATCGATTGATGAATACTGAGCCGAATCTATGACAATATTGAATTATCATTTATGTGTCGCATAGTGGGTACTGAGCCAAATCGATTGATGAATCTGCCCTTGCTCCATGCGGTGCATGATCATTCGAGCGCCGGAGGAGACGACCTTAAGATTTGTGAAGGATCGATTCATGAGCTGGCTGGGGTACATAAGCTGAATAGATTGATGAATCTGCCCTTGCCCCAGGCGGTGCATGATCATTCGGCCACCGGAGGAGACGACCTTAAGATTTGTGAAGGATTGATTCATGAGCTGGCTGGGGTACATAAGCCGAATAGATTGATGAATCTGCCCTTGCCCCAGGCGGTGCATGATCATTCGGGCGCCGGAGGAGACGACCTTAAGATTTGTGATGGATCGATTCATGAGCTGGCTGGGGTACATAAGCCGAATAGATTGATGAATCTGCCCTTGCCCCAGGCAGTGCATGATCATTCGGGCGCCAGAGGGGACGACCTTAAGATTTTTGATAGATCTGTCTGCCTTTGCCCCAAGTGGGTCGATCCAGTCGGCGCTAGGTGGTTGAGGTTTTACAATTAATGAGATGGCCTCGAGGGTGCTGCCTCTGTAAAGGATAAATGATTAAAGGTAAAACTTTTATGAGCATAGCAGACAACTGAGTCTAGCGTTTGAACGTATCGAGTGAATGTCAAACAGACTCTTCTTTAACAGCAGAGGGAAAGCGAGGACGCTGGCTGAGCTAGGTGGAGACATGAATCGAGGTAATGACCCTCTGCGCACAGGGAGCAAGAGTTCCAGGGATCGAGAGAGGCGTCAATCTCCTCGACGTCGAAGCAGGTCGCCTAGGCAGGACAAGCAGTCGCAGGGCAGAACTTCTCAACCTCGAGTCGAGAGGGGACCTGAGGCGAATCCGCGCCCATTGAGCTTCGCGGTATTTGTGGGGAACAGACCCATGACGGAGGCGGACTCGATCGTTCGAGACCCAAATGTAGCGGTCGAGTTTGCTCGACAAATTTTTTTGCCTGAGGTTCAGCAACCAATGGTAGGTCGCCAGGACTACGAAGTGTTTCATGAAGGCGTTCACGGGGCGGTGAAGGGGCTGTACACTGCCTATGAAATTGGCATGCGATTGCGCGCTGCCCACCGAGAAATGGAGAAGAATGATGAACGTATTCAAAGTTTGGAGGCTCGTGCGGAGGCGGCTGAGCGTGAGTTGAGGAAGACCAAGGCAGCCCAGGCTCAACCCCGCCGGGCAGGGAAACCCAATCATGGAAGAGAGGGTTACCAGTCGGCTCATCAGTTCCGCGCTTGTTAATCGTGAGACGGCGAGTATGTTCGCAATGGAGAACGCGAAGGGAAGGGCCTATGAGAAAGGTTTCCATGAAGGCCGAAAAGTTGGAATTGAGAAGACCAAGGAAAAATTTGCCGAAGAAGTTTACCGATGTGAGAATCATGGATTTAGGCACGGTTGGATCAAGGCATCTCAAGTCGCAGAAGCTCTTCGAGCGGCAGGCATTGATTCGGCATCACCACTCTACCATAGTGAACATTTTCCATTTTCTGCTTTTGAAGTCGAGAAGAGTGATGATGAGGGTGACACCGTATAATTATATTTATTGTAAGGCTGAAATGCAGATCACATTCAAAACTATGTAATTTATTTCTTGTTTTGTTGAATAAAAAACGTTCTGTTACGAATATTTTATTGCAGTTTGTATTCGGCATGTATGTGTTCCATTTTATTGTGTTTGAATGAATATATAAGCGTTGACCGGCATGGTCAATCCATACTTGATAGCCGTTTACTCCTGACAAGCTATTGTAACCTGAAGCCAAAAGTCGGTGGGTAGAGTGGCTTTGGCAAATTCAACTCGGCTCGGGGCCTAGATTTTTGGCCAGTGCACGTGCTTCAAAAAGACATTTGGATAACTACGCCGTGGCAAATGTCAACCAACGTTTTTCTCATGGAGTTTAGTGTTAGTGAAATCGCCTCGGAATTGGGGCCTCGAGATTGCTCCCAGTATTGAAAATAAAAGGAGTGGGCGCTTTGTGCAGATAAACAATCGCTCATGTGAGGTGGGATAAGTGGGGATGTTAGTTAGAGGCTGGAGTTTAGCCGACCTTGGGGTTGCCATGGATCGTGGTAGAGGAGCCATTCGTATGGGAAGTAGGGCGTCCGAAAGTTGGCATGAACCTTCAAGTCGTCGAAGTAGATCACCCCGAAAGGAAAGGCAACGACCGTTGGGTTCATCCCTCCTTGACCTGGATCTTTGCCTTGACATTGTCAATGGTATCAGGGGAGGACTTGGGCACAATTGGCTTTGAGGCATTGCAAACCACGGAGGACTTTCGGGTGACGGGAGTTGATTCGGCGTTGCCGCTTTACCAATACGTCTTCTCCCATTTTTAGCTTTTAATATTGGAAATGGGTATTGTAGTGCTCAAATGCAAGTTTCATTTATGTAACATTGTCTGATTAAATAAAAATTGTAATGCTCAAATGCAAGTTGCGTTTATGTAACAACTGTTTGATCGAATAAAAAGTTGTATTTCAAACATTTGCGTCTTATTCTGAATTTTTGATATGCTCCGTTAAGGACCTTATTTGCGTCTTGCCTTGAGATTGTCAATGATTGAAAAGTTTTGATTTGTTCGTGCCAAAGGGTATTTCGAATCCGGAGGATTAATCAGCCATGAAGTGTCATGCACCAAAGGGGGGCTCCGAATCTGGAGACTTAATGTAGCCAATCGTGATATCCACGAATGGCGCTCTGAATCCGGAGTCTTAATTGGCCCTAAGGTGTCATGCACCAAAGGGCGCTCCGAATCCGGAGACTTAATCAATCCAAAGGTGTCATGCACCAAAGGGGGCTCTGAATCCAAAGACTTAATGTGGCCAATCATGATATCCACGAAGGGCGCTCCGAATCCGGAGTCTTAATCGGCCCGAAGGTGCCATGCACCAAAGGGGGCTCCGAATCCAGAGACTTAATCGACCCTAAGGTGTCATCCACCAAAGGTGGCTCCGAATCCGGAGACTTAATGTGGCCAATCGTGATATCCACGAAGGGCTCTCCGAATTTGGAGTCTTAATCGGCCCTAAGGTGTCATGCACCAAAGGGGGTTTCGAATCCGGAGACTTAATCGACCCTAAGGTGTCATCCACCAAAGGCGGCTCCGAATCCGGAGACTTAATGTGGCCAATCGTGATATCCACGAAGGGCGCTCCGAATCCGGAGTCTTAATCGGCCCTAAGGTGTCATGCACCAAAGAGGCTCCAAATCTGGAGACTTAATCGGCCCTAAGGTGTCATGCACCAAAGGGGGCTCTGAATCCGGAGACTTAATGTAGCCAATCGTGATATCCACGAAGGGCGCTCCGAATCCAGAGTCTTAATCGGCCTTAAGGTGTCATGCACCAAAGGGGGCTCCGAATCCGGAGACTTAATCGGCCCTAAGGTGTTATGCACCAAAGGGGGCTCCGAATCTAGAGACTTAATCAGCCCTAAGGTGTCATGCACCAAAGGGGCTCCGAATCTGGAGACTTAATGTGGCCAATCGTGATATCCACGAAGGGCACTCTGAATCCGGAGTCTTAACCGGCCCTAATGTGTCATGCACCAAAGGGGGCTCCGAATCCGGAGACTTAATGTGGTCAATCGTGATATCCACGAAGGGCGCTCCGAATCCAGAGTCTTAATCGGCCCTAAGGTGTCATGCATCAATGGGGGCTTCCAATCCGGAGACTTAATGTGGCCAATCGTGATATCCACGAAGGGCGCTCCGAATCTGGAGTCTTAATCGGCCCTAAGGTGTCTTGCACCAAAGGGGGCTCCGAATCCGGAGACTTAATCGGCCCTAAGGTGTCATCCACCAAGGGGGGTTCCAAATCCGGAGACTTAATGTGGCCAATCGTGATATCCACGAAGGGCGCTTCGAATCCGGAGTCTTAATTGGCCCTAAGATGTCATGCACCAAAGGGGGCTCCAAATTCTGAGACTTAATCGGCCCTAAGGTGTCATGCACCGAAGGGTGCTCCGAATCTGGAGACTTAGTGTGGCCAATCGTGATATCCACGAAAGGCGCGCCGAATCCGGAGTCTTAATCGGCCCTAAGGTGTCATGCACCAAAGGGGGCTCCGAATCTGGAGACTTAATCGGCCCTAAGGTGTCATGCACCAAAGGGGGCTCCGAATCCGGAGACTTAATGTGGCCAATCGTGATATCCACGAAGGGTGCTCCGAATCTAGAGTCTTAGTCGGCCCTAAGGTGTCATGCACAAAAGGGTGCTCTAAATTGTCATCATGACGAGCAGCACAATGGGGTTTGTGAAATGAATTGAACGACAAAGAAAGATGGTTTGCATCGCAAAAGTGAAATATATACAAGTATCAAAGCCCACAGGTCGGGTCAGTGATAGGGTTTTCATAAAATCGCTGCTTGTGCCAATTGGGGGGAGCCACAGATCTCTTCGATGCCATGGGCTGTCGGGAAGCGCACAAGCTGATGATAAGTGCTTGGAACGGCCTTCATAATATGTATCTAGGTTCGCCCCATGATGACATTATACGACGAAGGGAGCTTTACGACCAGGAATTCTACTTCGACCGTTTTGGAGCCTGCTCAGACAGGTAGTATGATCTTTCCTAACGAGTACTCGGGATTCATATTAAAGCCGAACAATGGATGAGGCGCCGGAGACAGATCTGACTCGTTGAGGCCGAGTTTCATGAAAGTTTGGTAATATATAACCTCTGAAGTACTCCTCGGGTCTATGAGAATGCGTTCAATGGTGAACCGATTTATGCGTAATCTAATGACCAACGAATCAATGTGGGAAGCTGTTGTGCCACTAAGGTCGGAGTCATTGAAAGTAATTGTCGGAGCTTCTTTGGGCCATTCAGTCAGAATACATTGCTTCTGGGGGATTGGATGCGATTGAATTGTGTGCACGGTTGGGGGTGCAGGCAGGCTATAGATCACATGGATCACGCCAAGTGGAGGAGAGTCCTGCCTTAAGGCTAGTGCCGTGGTTGGCTTTCCCTTTCTTACGTACTGTTGCAGTCGGCCGTCTTGCACCAGTTCTTCCAGGTGATCTTTGAATGCGTAGTAACTCTCTGTTTCGTGGCCGTGATCCTTGTGATATTCACAACCGCCTATCCCTTCTTCGCGTGTCAGGCGGCCCCACCATCTTTGACGGCCATTTGAAGAATGGAAGGTGTTGGACTTTGGTCATTATTGCAGCCATTGGTTCTGACAACTCTATGTACTTTTTGTCGACACGCCTTGAACGTCTGCTGTCAACTTGCAGTTGCTCATTCGTCCGGTGGGAACATTGATCGCTTGATCGGCGAGCATCACGCCTTTTGTCTCATATAGCACGTTGCCGAGGCTCTGGGCTAGGAGGTGGCACGGAACTTATTGCTTGAGCGATTTGAGGGGGGCCCATTTTGTTGGACATTTGGCCGGCTTTTATTCTCAAGGAATCATCTTCCAACTTGCAATACTCCTCAACTTTCTTCATCAATGCCCAGACTGTTTTTTGGGGTCTTTTGGTCAGGGAACTACGAAGAGGACTATCAAGATATAGTCCCATTTTGAAGGCGGTGATGGCCATGGAGTCATTGCAAGCGTCGTCGACGAGGTTGAAGCACTCCCAATAGCGCGCCGAGTACGCTCTGAGCGTTTCTCCTGACTGAATCTGCATAGCCCAGAGAGAGTCGGCCTACTTCGGCTGTACCTCGTTAGTGATGAACCTGACCCTGAAGGATTTCTGTAATTGATGGAAGCTTTTGACGGAGGCCGGCTCCAGCTTGTAATACCACCTAACAGCTAATGGCCCCAGGCTGCTGGGGAATATTCGGCACATGAGGGCTTCATTGTCTGCATGCAATGTCATGGCCTGCTTGTAATGACGGATATGATCAGTGGGGTCTGATTTTCCATCGTAAAGAGTGAATGACAGAGCTTTGAACATCTTGGGCAGGGCCGCCCTTGCAATCTGTCGGATGAAAGGATCGTGCTGGTCATCTTCGTCTGAACTGCTCCTCCTGCGCTTGTTCCTTGTATGTAGACTCTTTTTGGAGGAGCTGGGAGTTTCAGATCGTCCGTTCTTGGTGAGCTCTGTGGATAATGAGTTGGAGTCGCTATTGGTATCCTTTGGCCGGGCTCAAGGTCATTGTCTACCGGCCCTCGAGGGTCATTCAGGATCTTGGCGTATGGCTTCTCTCAATTTTGCAACTTTGAGGGCCAAATCTTGACGGAGACGTTCATTTTCAGCGATCATGTTCTCCAGCCTCTGTTCGTTTTGCTTTGCTAGTTCCATGATTGCCTGCATTGTCTCTTGCGCGGAAGTCGTTGGTGAATCGAAGTTCAAGGCACGTCTTGCAGCGATGGTTTCTTTCCCGAGCATATTTGCTGGAGTGAGGTCATGTCCCTGTGCGGTCTCGTCAATGGCTACTGGAGGATCTTTAGTCACGACTGCCATGGATGTATTTGAGTATTCTCACAGACGGCGCCAATTGTGGAGAAGTGGTTTGGAAATACTCTTCTGATCCTGGGAGACGCTAGTGATCCTCAATTAGTCACCTAAAAAGATGGAAACACTCCTGTCGGGGCTACCGGAATTAGCACTCTGACGGACAAGTTAGTTTAGACACTCAAGATAGCTTCTTGTCTAAGTTAAGTGGAGTGATTCTTACATACCTACTAAATATGTTGTTCCTGTATTTATACTTGTTTCTCTCGATCCTCGGGGCCAGGGCCTACTTTTTGATCATTATCCTTTACATTATCCGGCTCCAATGCTACACACTTATTCGGCCCAAATATTGTATTCGGATACAGCCAATTATTATCAGTCTTGTATTGCGCGCGCCTTTTGCCTTTGTCAATTATTCAGCTCCCACAAGGCTAAAGTCTTTAAATACCCAAGGGTGTATCCCCAGCTTGAAATTTGTATGGCAGTCCTATAGGTTGAGCTGGCATGTATGCGCCTCAATTCTGGATACTGAACCAACCTAGTCTGTCACCCTGTTGGAGAACAGGGAAAGTTTGAGCATGGCTAGGAAGAAAAGTAGTACCTGTGGTTTGGAAGTGTAACCAAGAAAAAGCAGAAGATCCCTAACAGCATAAGGCACGATATTGTATATACGGTTTATTCAGAGGAATCCCGGGTAGGATCATTCCTGTCCTTTGAATCCTTTTGGTTAGAAACACTCAGGTACGCCCGGTGTTTATACCTTCCCTTTGGTTAGAAACACTCGGGTACGCCCGATGTTTATACCATCCCTTTGGTTAGAAACACTCGGGTACGCCTGGTGTTTATACCATCCCTTTGGTTAGAGACACTCAGGTACGCCCGGTGTTTATACCATCCCTTTGGTTAGAAACACTCGGGTATGCCCGGTATTTATACCACCCTGTTGGTTAGAAACATCAAGTTGTGTGCCTGATGTTTATACCACTCCCCCGATTAGAAGTGTTTGGACTATGTTTCGACGCTTATACCACCCCTTCAGTTAGAAACACTCGGGTACGCCCGATGTTTATACCACTCTGTTAGTTAGAAGCGTTTGGACTGTGTTTCGACGCTTATACTGCCTTTTTGGTTAGAAAAATTGGAACATGCTCTGATGTTTATACCACCCTCTGGCATTTGCACCGCTCTCTTTTCCCTCTCGCATGCGGCGCATTAGGACGCTTTGGTTAAATGTATCTGGATGGATCCCGATGCTTTTACTGCTCTTTGTTTCGGTTGCATAATGGTTGGATGTGTTTCAATTGTTATATGTGTTCTCTTTAGTTTGGAACCTTGGGGGTGTGTCCCTAGGTTCACACCATTTCTTTCCTCACATACACCATGCGTTGGAATCCTGTTTGCTGCCTCGGGTGCGCCCGATGTTGGCGTTGTTCTTTATCCTTTTCTGCGTGAGGCGCAGTTAAGCCTGCATCATTTTGTTACATCCTTTTTGCATGAAATGTGGATTGGTTTGTGTTAATTTGCTTATGTACGAGTTTGTTGTAGCATTTTTTTTGCATAACATTTGCATCTAGATGTTTCATTACAGCCCTTATTGCATGATCATAAGTTGTGTTCTGCATCATGCATATCATTTGCATCCTGCCCCTGAACTATGCTGGTTTGATTCCTTGCAAAGGGATACATAGGCAGCCTACGGGCGCAACCATTTGTTTCTGCATTTGCATTTTGTTTATTTGTCCAAGTTTTCGGCGTTGTCAAAAATAGATCGTCTCTGGGCTTTGACATTCACTCATGTCATTTCATGACTTTGAGCTCTGTCAAAGAGGGATACCTATAGACACCCCATTTTTGACCGCCCTCAAGACTTGGGTGCTACTGATTGTTTATTTGGTGATGAAAGGTGTGCAGTGCAAAGGTTCGATTTCTTCAGCAAGGAGAGCATCAAATACCAACCTTACACCCCATTTTTGGACTAAAACTGTTTTGACCAAAGATTTTAGACCTTAAAATCCTCTCTTTCAAAACATTTTTGAAAAAAAAAAAAAAAAAGTTCCTACAATGTTCCCAGGCTCGCATTGCGTTAAATGTTGCACTTTTCGGTAAACCGAGCAAGGACAAAAGTGGAAATGAATGAAAGAGAGGTGAAATCTCTGGAAAAATCTTTCAAAACACCTTATTTAGGGGTTTGGGGTTGAAGAAAAGAGGAGAGGAGAGAAGAAAACTAGTCTGGGAGAAGTTTGGCATGAATCCGAGTAGGATTGAAACTGAGCAGTCTTCACTAAAAGAGGCATAACTTTTTGCATACTTGGAATTTTGATGTGAAGCTGACACAATTGGAAAGAAGACTTCCACGGCTTCAATTTAGGCTCAAGAATTACCTGCAAAAGAGTCCAGATGAAGGAGTTATGTCTGGTTGAATTAGGGCCCAAAAAGCAGATTTTTTTGGCCAACCAGAGGTGGAGAATGCTGGCCATAAATGGGCTTTTCTGGCCATGTGCCAGCCATGAATGGCCTATGCCGACCCCCTTCCATCAAATAGTGATCCTTGCAGGCCAACAATGAACATATGCCGGCCATCGATGGAAAAAGGCAGGTTTTGGTAGATATTTATTCTCCAGCTGTTACAGTTATCCCTTTTGGGATATTTTTGACCTGAGCATGCATTCTTCTATATATAGAGAGCCTTGTCTATGGTTTTAGAGGTTAGAACATTTGAGGAAGAAAATTTTGGGAGCCTCTCTCTCTCTACAATTCTCTCTTTATTGAACCTTTGTGCTTAAGTGCATACAATTGTAGATACACTTCTCCTTTGCCTATACATCCTTGACCAAACTTGGTTATCTTTGAGCTGAGGTTCTAGAAGGTCTTCTTGGAGCTCTTGAAAGTGATCTTGCTTGGTTTTGTGGCCGAAAATTGTGTTGTGCTTCAAGAGGTATAACTCTCTCCCTTTAAGCTTGTTTTTCATACTTGCTGTGCCATCTTTTTCCACCATTTCAAGGCTGGTTTTGGCATGTAAAAAGTTTTGTTTTTCAGTCCTACAAGTGGTGGTTTGAGCCTTTGTGAGTTAGGGGGTTGTCCCATCCCCCCCTCTATTTGCTCTTTAGCTTATTAAGCTTTTTGCACCACTTCTCATCACCTTCAAATGAAAATTTTTGGCCTTTCTAACCATTGAAACTCAAAGGTTTTTCAATGACAAAAACCATGTTTTGAGGTCCAAAATAGGAGGGGTTGGCCTCCCCTCCTTGTGTCTTGTTTGCATGAGTAGATAGCCTAACACATGAGCATGTTTTTCTACCATTTTCTGACTTGATCTCAACATGTTTTTGCTACATATTGGCCTGCTTTAGCTCTGTTTTGAGCTGGTTTGGCTACTTAAGGCTTGCTTTGTATACTTGTAGTGCAATTGTGCTTACTAGTGTAGCATGCCTAATGAGTTAGCCTATTTTTCTAGCCTGTATTAGCTTAACTCCAGCTTGTTTTAGCCACTATTTTTACCTACTTTAACTCTATTTTCAGTCGGTTAAGTCCTTCGAGGCTTGTTTTGCATGGCTATAGTGTAACAGTCTTCACTAGTTCATTGTTTTGAGGCTTTGAGCATGAAGTGTTTGAGTAGTTTGCATGTTGTAACATCATTTTGCATGTAATTTCAGTATCATAACCTCTGCCATGTGTGCATGTATTCCACTCTTTCATTGCTTTTGAGAGTTGTTTCTTGACTTCACTAGTTTTGATGTTTTTAGCTCTTAACATGTTGCACATGTGTTGCTTGCACATTTTAGTGTCTTTTGCATACCATTCCAGCATTGAAAAGTCTACAACCTCCCATATTTCTTCACTTTTCATTTGCTTTAAGGGTTGGTCAACCTTAAGATTGTGTTTAAGCTTGAGATAGAGCTCATGCTCAATGGCTTTAACCCTCTTTTAAAGGTTCCTCCTAGCCAAAGGCATGAACTCTCTCATGTCTTCATCCATCTTTTGGTTGACCCCTCTCTCATTAGAGGACAATCACTTGGACTTAACCGGTTAATGAATGGTTTGGTAATGCTAAAATGTGTAAACAAGAATTGGACAAGTAAAACATGATCAAGATAAGCATTGTTGTGTTGCATTGCATCGTGTTCAATTAGACGTTGTATTGAACACAAGGTAGATTGGTCCATTTCATACTCAAAGTGATGAAATGAGCCAATCTCCTTTGTCTCCACCACCCTTAATCATGCATGATAGGGTGGTGGTCCTTTAAGTCTTGTTTTGTGCATTCATTGAAAGTGTAAAACTTGGATCTTTGGCCATCATGCATTGAAAATGGTTAATTAGTGGTTTTGGATCCAAGAGTGTCACTCCTTTGATGTTTTGAGATGATAAGGAGGGGCACAATACAAACATGTCCTTGGAAAACCCTCATTTTTCCTCTGTTCGTGCTTTGTTACGGTGTGGTGACTCATCACACTAGTGGCCGGCAGTGCTACATCTTTGGCTGGCAAGTGGCCGGCAGCAACCGATCATGGTCGGCAAGCCACTGGTACATTCCTCAGCATTGGTTTGGTAAGGTGGAGCAGAAAGTTCTTGGAGTAACACTGCAAACAGAGCCTCTTAAGAGCAAACCAGTGGGCTTTTGGACGCGAAAAACCGAGTGCATGCATATTCAACTTGTTGAGGCAGCGTAATTTGATGCTTTACTTGTTAGTTAGCATTTGAATTTGTAATTTGATTAATTATTTTGCTAATTAGTTAAAGTGTTGTAATAATTAGTAGTTCGCTAGTTATTCGATTGGTTTGTAATAATTAGTCTAATTAGTTTAATTAGATTAGTTAGCCCAGCTTAGCTTAGATTAGCTTAGCTTATTCATTCAGACCCTCCTTCGCAAGGGCGCAATGTTGTAATAAGTGTGCGTGTGTGTGTGCATGTCTTCCAACCCCACGTCTTTTTTCCTTTTTTTTAATCGCTTTTGATGGTTAGATTAGGGACATTTTCAATTAGCATACATTATGCTTGCATGTTTACATCATTCATTTGTCTTGCATGCACCGAGGCTCGGCGCATCATTCAAACCGCATTGTATTTCAATACACTTACTTGAATACCTGTTTCAAAAACATGTTATCAAATTGTTGCATTCATATGCCATCTTAAATAGCCGAGCCTAGTAATTGCATTATTGCATGTGTTGCATTAGGCATCTTGTATAGTTAGGATTATGCATATTTCTAACTAGCTTTTTGTTTTGGCTTGGAGTACACTGTAAATTTTATGCTTTAGCATACTTGCATGAGTGTGAGTGTTGCCATGTTTCGCATCCTTGCCGTGAGGCTATTTGCTTAAATGCTAAAACCGCATGAATGCCTATGGATGAAGGCTTTGTTGCTTGAATTGGAACAATTCACCGAGTGTGAGTTTAGGCTTAAGGGTGGCAAATCTGCGTTTTAGCCCACTTGAGAGTGGCACCTTCAAACCATTTTCAAAAAACAAACATGAGTTGATTTGTTCCAAGTCTCGCGACTTAGTCTATACTTGCTTGTGTACGTCACTTAGTAATGTTAGATTAATAACCGGAATAAGAACACGTGTGTTTATAAAAACAATATATCATGTTTAGTGGAGCCCGATCCTTTGATCGGGTGAGGGGGGGTGCTTATTTCAGGACCTTCCCCTGTCATACCCAAGTTCTCGAGCCGAGGCAACTTTGGTGATGACAGACGCGTGGCCTTTGGCACGAGTCAGGGTTTCCTAAATTTTCCAAAATAAAATATTTAGGTGGCGACTTTGTAATCTGGCAAAGTAGTCCAGTTTTGGCATTATTTGATTGAAAATCTGATTTTCCAAAATGATTTGCCAGATTAGACTCTTTGGTGTTTATCAGTCTCACATTGCACTTTGTGAGATTAGATTCAGAACCGTGACAGGAGTCCGAACTGTAGGACCAATTCATGCCTCTCCGAAAGGGGGGGGGGCGAAGAAAGTCGAGTCCACAATATGATTCTACGATGCGCGATGTAAAGCCATGTTATGACATGTCGTGGAAAGTCATTCACTTCAATGGCATGCCACACTATGCCGTTAAAAAACCTTTAATAACGAATCTTGTGTATCGTATTTGACTTTTCTATAACTACTTTTGCACGCTGTTAATTTATGGGACAAACCACACCGGTCATTGCTTGTCATAAATATGTAATACAACGGCCTATTCTGCCTGCCATAAATAAGTATAACAAATCATGATGTTCATAGATTGCGGTTTAATATTTCATACAATGGCCTTTTTTGCTTGCTGTGAAATATGTATTTTTTTTTTTAAATTCAATTGGTTCTATCTGACCTGTTTTGTACAATCTAAAAAATATTACAAACAAGCTTGTAACGCCATGATATTTTAATCAATTATATTTATTAATCCTTTTAGTCTTATATCCATTTCATAATAAAAGTTGATATCATAAAATAAAATAGAATAAAAACGATAATAGAATACATCAATGGAATGATTAGTAAATACTCATTTTTCTCCTTGAACTCCCCAAAAGATTTATTGTTCACAATACATTATCATCCTTTCAAAATACAAATAATTACACTAGTAGTTCAAAGAGCCAAAATGAGAGATACAAATAAGATTCCCTAAATGCTTACATATTTCAAGACATGAGTCTTGATTCCACAAAATAAAAATACTCTCTGGACACGTTAGCTTGGTAGCAATATCATATATAGCACATCAAAACGAGCATCCATGCCCCACCAAAATATCCCAATCACTTACTCAATGGGGTAGAACTCCATCATCTTGACATGAAATGTTATTTATGATAGAAATGAGTAAGATTGCACAGTAGAAATACATTTAACAAAATATGATCATGCCAATGTTGTAACACTTTGTACTTCTTGGACTAGTGGGATTGCTCTTGACACTCTTATTATTGTCCTTGGAGCCTCTTTGGTTCATTTTGGAATATTGATCGAGGTGGTATCATAATGGTAAAGTAAGATTAAACCAAAAAACATTGATTTAGATAATTGTCTTGTGAGTAGTCTTTTCTCTTTTTTCTCTTTTCACACTTTGAATTTGGATGTGAGATTAGAACCATTGAAAAGCTTGTTTCTGGGGCTTCGATTTGGACACAAGAATGAGCTAAACTGGAGTCTGGACAAGGGAGTTATGCCTGTTTGAAATCTGGGCACTTGTGTTAGAAGCAAGTCTGCCCGAGTGGTTTGCACGAATTCTGGCACTTTACAGTCACTTTGTGGCCCAAAATCTTTTTTCTTTCTTCCTATTTTCTCTTCCTCTCCTCCATACTTGAAACCCTAGAGGTCCAAACACTTGATTTCCCCAATTTCTCTCTTAAATCCACCCTAGATCCTTCAAGAAAATTGAAGAACAAGTCTAGTTCGAGATATCTATCGATTGTTTTGCATTTTCATTGAAATTTCAAGTGGGTTTTCATCTTAAGTTTCCATTGAGGTAGGGGTATCTTTAACTTATTATATCTTTAATTTGAGACCCACATGTAGTAATTTCGTTAGATATTCACCTTTGTAGATATATATATATATATATATGGATTATGTTTGCTAATAAAGATTTGGAAGGGTGTGGGCAATAAGTCGTGATTATGGATGGAATTATGTCTGTTATTGAGGATTATTGTTGTTGATGATGACAATTAGTCTCTAATTCATGAAAGAAAGAAAACCCCTAATTTTCTACAAACCCGAGTTTTGAAACTTGTTCAATAAAGAGGGGTTTTGCTCAATTGATTTTTAAAACATGAAATTGGGTGTGTTTATTCGACTTTGAGATTCAAATATGAATTATTGGATTGTTGTGAATTGAAATCATCCTAGCGGAAATTGAAAACTTTAAATTCATGTATCAAATACATTACTTAATTTTTCTTGTGATACTAATGTGTATGAATGGTTAGAAGAGTTAAAAGGGGGTTTTACCCAATTCTCCCTTAGAACCTAAATTAAGTGTATTTACTTGACTTTGATGTTATAAAGTTAGACCTTGAGACTTTTACACCAAAACTAGAGATGATGATGGTTATGAATTGAAGAATCTTCTCATTGTTGACATGTGAACTATTGAATTGTTGTGCGTTGAAATTATTATAGGGGAATTGAGATTTGGAAAATTCATGCATCATAAACTTTTAAAATTTTATCTTGTGACTTTTAAAATGCTGGCGTATTGAAGAAGTTGAAAGGGGGTAAATAGTCTATGATTCTGGGTAGAAAGTCGATTTTGGTTGAGTTGTGTAAAGTAATTGATACCCTCATGGGGAGCCAAGATGCCCAATTTCCCTGTCTATGCATATCGCCGAACGAATGTAGGAAAATGCTTTTAGTGTCCATCAGCCAGCCGTTTTAGGAGTCGGCAAATGTGGAAAATCATAGTTTTTGGGTGACCACGTCCCCGTTGTTTCAGGAGTCTGCAAATGTGGAAAAACATGTTTTTTCGGTGTCCACGTTCCCGCCGTTTCAGGAGTCGGCAAATGTGGAAGGGAAAAAGGGTTTTAGGTGCCCATCGCCCCACTATTTCTAGAGTCGGCAAATGTGGGACTATTTTCAGTATACAAAATCGATATCTATGTATGTATTTTGAATTACGACTCTTTCTTGGGATGCCATAGTATATTTACCACCCCTGCTTTTAGAAGAATGATTATCTAATATCCTACATGGTCATTTAAACTTATAAAGAAGATTTACTTTAATATAGTTTGTATACTAGCATAGCATCATCACGTGTGTTTCAATTAATTATATAATTTGTTAAATATAATTCCTATTGAGCACTCGCTCACCCCAAAAAATAATCATTTTTAGGAAATGAAATTGATGAGTCACCTAAATGACTTACTATGGACAGTAATTTGGACGAAGTATGAATGATCACTTGTTTGATGTTTTGTGTTGAAGCCTTAGGTTTATTTTGTATAAATGGAAAGGATTTTATTTTTAAATTAGGGACACTTTCGACAGAGTGTTGGCCTTTTTTGATTTCTTTATTTTGTGTAACTTCGTAGCTTTTGAACTATTTCATTTTAACTATGGATGTAAACTGACTGTATTGAAATTCTTGAGAATAGTTCAATAGGGGAAGAAGTGTTATGGAATTGTATTATTATTTCTTTATATACTGTTTTGTATCTATGTGGATTGAGATAGGGGAACAGGAATTCAGAGGTGCTTTCCCAGGGCGTTATAAATGCAATGTCAAAATCCTTCTCTTTGTTACTTGACAAAAGAATGATGCACCAATGCACTTTTAATTCAAACAAAACAATGTCAATTTCAGGGCGGTAATTCGCACTAGAATCCCAAGGTAAGAATCAAATACGTATACATAGATTTTATATATCAAAGTAGTCTTACATTTACCGGCTCAATATGAAAGGGCAGTTGGGCAGCTAAAACAATTATTTTCCCACATTTATCGGCCTCAAGCATGGAAGGACAATTGCGCACCGAGAAAACACTTTCCCACATTTGTCTGGCATCAAGCCCGAGATAGGGCAATTAGGTACTTTGACTCCCTATGCTGGTACCAACACAATACTCAACATATTTCCAAAACCGACTCTTTACTCGGATTACTGTGCCATTTACCCCCTTTCCAATATGCCAACATCCATGATAATAAAACAATAGGAATTCGAAAACCATGGAATGCAATGCGATGCATGAGTTCACAAATATAATGATTTTCCTAAAGTCCCTTTTTAATTTTTATAAGAAATAAACATCATAATCCATGGAAAAGAGGTATTACAATCTCACAACTTCATAATCATCCATCAATATGACATAATTTCCAAGATTCATATCATTTCAAGATTTTCAAATGTATCAACATATCATCAGCTCAATTTCATCACAAGTAGCAATTTATTCTCAAATCCTACTTTTAAAATCAAAATCACAAACCAGGGTTTGGTAAAAATTTGGGAATTTTCCTCATTTCCTTCATCTATCAAAGAATGGTCAACAAAATGACCAATTTTACACAAAACTTTCAAAATATTTTAAAAGATTTGAGTGAAAACCCCATTTTCAAACATCATCACCTTTTCTTTTCTTTTTTTTTAATTTTATTTTTTATAATTTATCAAAATCATTTATCTCATACATCATTCTATGTAAAAAAATACTACATACTCATATCAAAATATAGATATACAAGGTTAAAGGTATGACAACGAAAACATGATCCGATCGGTTCCAAATGTAGCCCTTGACGCATTGTACCCTTTCCCCTGAAGGACTGGGGGTAGATTTTACCTCTAAGGAGTTGATACCCAAGCTTGAATCTCTTAACAATAGAGGAGAGTAAGAAAGAGAGAGAGTGTGTGGCGGTCAGAGAGAGAAAATTGTGAGAAATGTGAGGAAAAAGAGAGAGATAGTCTATTTATAGTGGAGGGATAAAATGGGTTATTGGGCCTAAGAATACACAAAATATAAAGTCGAAAATCCCAAAAATTGGGGCCCAAAACGTCGCTGATTGTTCCAGTCTTTTTGTCAAGTATCAACACCTTAAAGAGGGGTGTCGACACTCGTGTATAAGATTCTGAAGGGCTGAGCCCAAATCAGGCAAAGGTCAACACCAGAGACCCTAGTTGTCGACACTATAAAGCAGTGGGCTCAAGGGAAATAAGAGGGGTACAAGTGTCGGTGTCGACACCAAAAGGAGAGGGTGTCGGCACCCAAAAACCTCAAGTCAAAGAAGGAAGGATCGGAAGCAAGTGTCGACACCCAGAACATGTTTGCAAGGCTTTAAAGCTTATTTTTGACAAATCTGAATGTAATTGTAAACGCGCCCCGAGGGCCTCATGCAACAGTTCGGACTCAAATGTTTCGGATCTGAATCTAATCCCACAAAGTGCAATGTGAGATTGATAAATCACCAAAGAGTCCAAATTCCCCAAATCTTTTTGGAAAACTGATTTTTAAGAAAGAAGTGCTGCCAAACATGGACTGCTTTGCTAGATATAGAGTCGCCACCTAAATATTTTATTTTGGGGGAATTTAGGAAACCCTTACTCGTTGCCTAAGGCCACGTGTCCGTCATCACCAAAGTTGCCTTGGCTCGGGAACTTGGGTATGATTGGGGAAGGTCATCTATGAGCACCCCCACTCGCCCGATCAAAGATCGGCCACTACTAAACATGATATCTCGTTTTTGAAAACACATGCATTCTTATTCCGGTTATTAGCCTAAAATTACTATGTGATGCGCACAACACACAAGTATAGACTAGATCGCCTAATTTGGAACAAAGCATCGCATATCCGTTTGTTTGGAAATGGCTTTGAAGTTTGTTACTCGCAAGTAGGCTAAAACACGGATTTCAATGAATCGTTCTACTTCAAGTAATCCAACATTCACCCACAGGCATTCAGGCAGTTATATCACATAAGCAAATAGCTTCATGGCAAGCATGCTGTCATGTTAACACTAACATACATGCAAGATGCTAAAGCATAAACACTTACAGTGTACTCCGAGCCAAAATAAGAAACTAGTTAGTAATCATGCATGAAAATGTAGCTAGAATAGGCTCGGCTATCTAAGAATGGCATGTGAAATGCGACAACTCAATACACGTATTCAAGTTGGGATTGAAATACTATGCAATTAGTATGATGCACCGAGCCCAGTGCATGTAAGACGAATGAATGTATGCAAACATGCTAACATTAGTATGCTAATTGAAACATGGCCTAAAACTAACCATTGAAAGTAGGTAAGTAAAAGGGAGAAAGTTGTGGGGTTGGAAGACATTCACACACACGCACACTTATTACAAAATTCGCCCTCTCGACGGAGGGTCCGAATAAATAACACAAACCAAATGATTAACCAATTATCCTAGCTAATTAATTATTACAAACCCTTAATTAATTAACAAATTAATTACAAAAGGAGGGCGCCGCAGCTCCACCTCGAAATGATTGAATGATGCATGCTCGATTTCCTCACTTGGAAATCTATCGCCTTGCTCACGCTGCCTCTATTTACACTGCTCTGCACCTCTGAAAACTACGAAAGTCTCAAGGATGCTTCTGAATCCCTTTCTGAGCACTGTGGGATGTCACCGGCCAAAATTAAAGGCCACTGGCCAAGAGGAACTGGTCATCGACCATTTGTGGGCATCTCGGCAAACAATACGTAGCCGGCCGACACTGAAGATGGTCGACTGGCCATCTCTTCCTGCAGAATCCTGTTTCTGCTGCAATAGAGGACAGATAGAGCATGGCAATGCATTTTCAAGGCAATGTTTGCACCACCACCCTCCTTATCATGTTTGAGACTCAAAGGAGTATGGTTCTCGACCCTCGGGCCATCAATCAAGCATTTTAACGCATGATGGCCAAAGGAGCTAAGTGTGCAAATTATTGTCAAATGAAATGCACACAAAACACATAAAGGACCCCAACCTCTATCATGGTTTATCAAGAGGCAAGGGATGTAAACATGCAAGCAAAACTAGTGCGACATGAGCATGTTAATGACAATGCCATACAAGGCTAAGCATGCCAAATGCAATGCAACTTAGACAAGCATGCAAAATGCAACATGGACATTCAAGCATGTAAGGCAAACATGTGACAACATGTAAAGGGACAAGATATGCAAACATGCAAAGCTACTTAACAAAAGCATGCCAAATGCAATACCACTTAAACATGCAACAACATGTTATGGACTAAGTACACAACAAAGCACAATTGAACTAGCATGCTACAACATGCAATTCGTCAAATATGCAACAAGCATGTGACAACATACACGGCAAGCATGCAACAACATGCGGGGATGGTCTTAAACCGAAATGGACAGCTCTCAAATAGGTCCAAATCAGTGGCCAATATGCTAGGGGATAAGGGACAAAACCGCATACAAACATGCATGGTGATTGGCCTAACACTTAAGTATCAAAGGGCAACTTTTAAGAATACTTAAAAGGGGATAAAGCATGCAAGTATGACAATACTACAAGCTCTGAAATGATGCAAGGGATGATGCCAAATCAACCAAATAATCATAAGCATAGCGTGCATAAGGCTTGAAGCTTAAGAGTAGTAAAGGGACTTGAGCCAAAGCTACACAAAACAAAGAGCATATGGCAAGCATAACCCAAAATAGTCCTAAAGCATGGCAAAGTAAGCCTAAAACATGCAATGACCAAAGCCAAAACAAGCTAAAACAAAGGGGCAAAAACATGAGACATGCAAGGCTACCAAAGAGGTGTTACACAACACCTAAGACAACCAAACATGGCAAGTTTTAAGGCAATGAAAACAGAGATATGGCATGTCAAAATGAGCCCAAAACACCCACTTAGATGACATCCCAAATGCCTGAGCATGGTGACATGCACGATGACACATTCATGAGGCATAAGACACTAACTCTTTAAGACATTAAAGGAGTCATAAGTGCAAGCATATGAGCATGAAATATGGACTGAAATAACATTACAAGTGATTCCAAACCAGTGAAATGACCCCAAATAGAGTATGCTAATGACTTGGACATTTAAAGCTAACAAGCTAGAATACATGGTAGCTATAAAAAAAAATGCAAGCATGACCAAGAAAACCAAAATCAGAGCTTAAGCATGTCACAACATGGCTAAAAGCTTCATGGAGTTGAACCAAAACCACTCTAAAAAGACATGTTACAACATGGTGCATGTTAAGGCAAATCATGGCATTACAAGACAAGTATACAAAGAATGCATGGTATGTCTAAACCAAGTCAAAACAATGCTACATCATGGCAAAGCAAAGCCTAATATATACTGAAATGAAACTAAAACAAGCTAAGCATACAAGCTACCAACAAAAGCCATTTATGTAAGCATTAAAGACAATAAGGAGAGGGAATGACCCCCTCCTATTTAGGATACCAAAACCACCTCTCCACCACTAAAAATCCTCTGGATTTCAGTGGTAGAGAGGCCATGCAAAGCTTAAAGCAAGGGCCAAAAAGGATGGCCTAAAACAAGGCCTAACAAGGCCTAAGAGGAGGGAAACAACCCCAAAACTCAAAATGACCCTAAACAAAGTTCTAAAGCAAGAAAAATCAAAACTTTTATCAGTTATAAACTAAGCTCAAAACAATAAGCAAGAAGGGTTAAAAGCTTAAGCAAGAAAGGGGTATCTAAAGCAAGTTTACTCACCCTTGTAGAACATCTTCAAGAACAAGGCTCCAGCAGGTTCCTCTGACCAAAACTAGTCCAATAACTCTAAAATCAACCCCAAGGGACCTCAGCTCCAAGAGGATGGTGTTCTAGTGTGTGTTTGTGTACAATAGTAAGACAAAACAACACTTTTGAGCACAAAATAGGATCAAACAAGGGAGTATAGATACAAAACTATATCTAACTCTCTCAACCTAATTTTTCTGAACCCTGGAGGAGGGAGGAGGGGCTCCCTCTTTATAGAAGTTCAAATTCTAAAGCTTCTAAGAGAAGCTAAGCAAAAGGGAAATCCCTTTATACACGTGTATGGATAGGGTGAATTGTGGATGCCAGCTGCACCAGCTGGCACAAAATATCTACATAAAGCAGATGAACAGGGTTCGGCCACAAAAAATGGCCGATCGACCAACATAAGTGCCGGCCGACCAAATATAGTGCCGATCGGCCAACACTCTTGGCCGATGGCAAGAAAAAGGGGTCGATGGCTGTAGACATCCCCGAACGCCCCGGGAGGGTTAAGTCCCGTTCCGTTCATATTGGGGTCACTACAGTTCGGACTCAATTGTCACAGTTCTTAATCTTGAACCAAAGAGTCCAAATCAGGCAAATCGTTTTGAAGAAAAACAGATTTTTTGAAAAGTAGTGCCAAACATGGACTGCGGATCTGAGTCGCCACCTAAATATTTAAAATGGGAAATTTAGGAAACCACGACTCGGTCTGAAAATACATGTAAAATCATCACCAAAGTGGTCTTGGCCCGGGAGCTTGGGTACGATCGGGGAAGGTCAGCTATGAGCACCCCCTTTCGCTCGGTCCGAAGACCGGCCTCTACTAACCGTGATATCCGATTTTGAAAACATTACATGCTCTTATTCCAATTATTAGCCTAGAATTACTATGTTATGCGCACAACAAACAAGTATAGACTAGATTGCCTAATTTGGACATAAACATTGCATATCCGTTTGTTTTGAAAATGCTTTAGAATTTTGCTACTCGCAAGTAGGCTAAAACACGGATTTCAATGAGTTTTCCAACTCAAGCAACCCAACCTCCACCCACAGGCATTCAAGCAGTTTATCTCACATAAGCACTTAGCCGCATGGTAAGCATACTGTCATGGCAACATTCACACGCATGCGATATGCTAAAGCCTAAATACTTACATTGTACTTCGTGCCAAAACATCAAGCTAGTTAGCAAACATGCATGTCCTAGTTCATGTTAAACGGCTAATGCAACACAGGCGAAGATGCAATTTAGAGTAGGCTCGGCTAACCCTAAAGATGGCATGTGAAATGCACTTTATTTGATGCACGTATTCAATTTGGAACTGGAAATACAATGCAGTTTGTATGATGTACCGAGCCCGATGCATATCAACAAATGCATGGATGCACGCATGCATTGCATAAGGTATGCTAAAATAAACGTGCCCTAATCTACCATCATAAGCAGGTAAATAAAAGGGAGAAAGAAATGGGGGTTGGAAGACATACACACCACTCACCCACACTTATTACAGATTTGCCCTCACTCGGAAGGACCGAATAAATATACAGATAATTAACTACGCAAGCTAATTAAATATTACAAATAGCCTAATTACTTGACAAACTAACTAAACTAAGAAAAACAGTAGACCGCCTCGGGAGGAGAGCCAAATGCAGCACGTGCTCGGGCCTTGCTCGGAATTGCACTGCCATGCCTAGATTGCCTCTGTTTTCCCTACTTTTCACCTCAGAAGACTGCCAAAGTCTCAAAACTACTTCCTTGGATGCTGGGGATCACCACCGGCTAAACAGAATATCCACCGACTGCTATATGTGGCCACCGGCACAAAACTCATCCATCGGCCATAAATAGACTGTCGGTCGGCACTAAACACTGCCGGCCGGCACTGAATGTCCGCAGAACCTACAACTCACAGGAGCAGAGGGCAAAAACTTGCATGGCAATGTAATTCCAAAAATGTATGCACTAATCATGCCCCTTATCATATTTGTGGCTCAAAGGGACATGTGCCTCGATTCTCGGGCCACCAATCACGCATTCCCATGCAAGATGGCCCAAGGAACCAAATGTGCACTTTCAATTTCAAATGCGTGCAAACCATA
The DNA here is from genome assembly GCA_025200525.1 of Camellia lanceoleosa. Classification (NCBI taxonomy): domain Eukaryota; kingdom Viridiplantae; phylum Streptophyta; class Magnoliopsida; order Ericales; family Theaceae; genus Camellia; species Camellia lanceoleosa. Next base: position 108,501,871 of record CM045762.1, on the reverse strand, counting down.
TAAACAAACCAAGGGGCTTCTACCTCCATCATGATTTGGTCAAGAGGTAGAGCATGCATGCCAATGCAATGCAACCCTAAGCATGTTAACTAGGCATGTAACATGGCAATTCAAGCGAGGATGCTAGTATGCAAACACATATGCAAGGTAATCATACAAACCTAACAATAGGGTGAACTCAAACATGACTTAGGCCATTCCAAATGAGCCCAAAATTAGTAGCCAAAATGCTAAGTATGAGGGCTAAACACACATGCACATGTACACATGTAAAGGCATACAACTTAGGCATTAAACAAACCACTCTCAAGCACGCTTGAGAGGACATAACATGGATGATTAGCATGCAACATGAGCTCTAAAATCATGTCAAAGTGTGGTGCTAAACCAACTCAAAATAGACCAAACAAAGCATGCAAATGGTCCAAAACTTAAAGCAAGTCAATGAGGCATTGAACTATACTTATGCAAGACAATTATGGTATGCATTAAACAACAAAAAATAGGTTTTTAGCATGTTAAAACAAAGCCAAAAGGCTACTTAGATGGCATCTAAGAGGCTTGAAACCAAAGGCATGCACAATGACCAAAACATGGAGCATTCAATACATGCTTTTAAAGCATTAAAGAGGCAACTAAGGCAAGCATACAAGCACATCAAAGGGACTAAAATGACATGCTAGATGATTCCAAACCATCAAAATGAAGTAAGCAACACATGGTACACATGCATGCTCAAAGGCTAGCAAGCCTAAAATGCAAAGGGGCTATATAATGCATGCCAAGATCAACCCAAATGACTATGGAAAGAGCTAAAACATGTCAAAATAAGCACAAAACATTCACAAATCTAAGCCTAAAGCATGCTCAAATTAGGGCTAACAACCTAAGGTATGTTAAGGCAATACAAGGCATTACATGGCAACTATGCTAAGCATGCATAAGGGACCAAAACCAACACATAGCAATGGTAAATCATGATATCCTAAGCATGAATAACAGTCCATACATGTTCAACACACACTCAAGCACAATGCTCCCTCAAGAGGCAAAACTTGCCCTTTTCAAGGACAACAAGGAGAGGGGGTGGTCCCCTCCTTCTTGGGACTTCAAGGCATCATCTTCACCACTGAAATCCCTCAAGATTTCAGTGGTGAAGAGACCCAAACACCAAAATCCCGGATCTCAACAAAATAGCACAAAAATGAGGCCTTTCAAGGCCTAAGAGGGGCCAAACTTCCCCAAAGCACAAAGCACCCTTAATAAACTATCAAGAGGACTAAAAAATAGAACTTTTTTGTATGAACACCAAGCACAAAAACAGTTCAAAGATAGGTCAAAATGGAGTGCAAGAATGGGGTATAGAAAGCAAGTTTCTCACCCTTGTTGACCTTCTTCACAAATGTTGACTTTGTTGCTTCCTTGAGCTCCAAACCAGTCAAGAACAGCAAGAACAACCTCTTGGGACCTCAGTAGCCAAGGGAAGGTGAAACACTAGGTGTTGATGAGCAATAGTAAGTCACAAACACCTAGTGTACAAATAAGAGGGAAGAAGAGAGATAGGATAGATACAAAACTTCTAACCTAGAACCAGAGCTTCTTCTCTGTCTTTTCTCTCTAAAATGTCTAACTTTGCTAACCCTTGAGCCAAGAGGAGGAAGAGTTATGTTATAGGCAACCAAACTTACAAGTTAAGCCACCAAGAAGCTCATCCCTCCATACACGTGTATGGAGGGGAAACCAATGCTATCTGATTGCTTCAAAATATCTCATAAAAGCAAGCCTGAAGAGGTCGGCAGGGCAAAATTGTCATTTTGACAAAATTGATGCCGACCAAGCACAAGAGTGCCGACCGGCACAATATAGTGCCGATGGCAACACCAACCAGCCGGTGGCCTCTAGCCACTGTCGGTGGTGTGTGGGGATGCCTCACAAGACATTCCCTGCCCCTCCAAGGCAAAACACAAGTGCTTGGTGCAAAACCAGACACAAAACGGTCAAGTTCGGGGGTCCTGAGGCAAGGCGCGTAGCCGAGAACTCCGAGAACTCCAAACGAATACGAACATGGATAATCACCAAGTGTTCAAGCGGTGACGTCCAAGTCTTGAGGACGGTCAAAAATGGGGTGTCTACAATGGCATCATGCCCTGGCCGGTGGGTTGAGGGGATGGCAAACAAGCCACCCTCTTCCCTTAGAAGGAAAAACACAAGTGTTTTGTCCACAAGCAAGCACAAAACAGACAAGTTGAGAGATCTTGAGGCAAGGGGCATAGCCGAGACCTCCGAGAACTCAAAACAAACACGACCATGGATGATCATCGAGTGTTCAAATGATGACGCCCAAGTCTTGAAGACGATCAAAAATGGGGTGTCTACAGTTGCCCCTCTTTGACAGAACTCGAAAGTCACAAAGTGATGTGAGTGAATGCGAAAGTCCAGAGACGGCCCATTTTTGACAAGGTCGAAGACTTAGACAAGCAAGCAAGAGCGCAAGATATGTGCTCGAAGGCAGAGGCAAGATGCAAGTGACATGCATGATGCCGTTCATAACTTACGATCATGCAAAGAGAGCTGTACTGAAGCATTATGCAAAACAAATGCCACAATTTAAGCAAACGAATAAGAGATAACCGTCCTACACATTCCAACAGAAAGGGTGTAAGAAAATTATGCAATTCTCACTGTGCCTTACGCAGAGAAGATTAAAGGCGACTACTGAGGACACTTGGAGTCTCAAACACAACATCTCTCAACGTATCATACGCAAGAGAGGCAAAGGAGTATCTCTCAGCGTGGCACACGCATGAGAGGAAAGGAAGCATCTCTTAGCGTGGCACACATAGGAAAGGAAGGAGAGCCTCTCTCGGCGTGGCACACGCGTGAGAGAAAAGAGAGCAATAAAGCACGATGCACATAACAGTGCGAATACGTCCAAATGCGGCATGCGAGTGGAGAAAGGTTGCGCAAGAAAACGCGATGCACATAACAGTGCGGGTACGTCCAAACACGGCACTCGAGTAGAGAAAGGATACGTCCAAATGCGGCACGTGAGTGGAGAAGGGTTCCGTCCAAACGTGGCATGTGAGTGGAGAAAGGTTACGTCCAAACGCGGCATGCAAGTGGAGAAAGGGTTTACGTCCAAACGCGGCACGCGAGTGGAGAAGGGGGTTACGTCCAAACGCGACACGCGAGTGGAGAAGGGTTACATCCAAACGCGGCACGCGAGTGGAGAAGGGTGATACGTCCAAACGCGGCACGCGAGTGGAGAAAGGGTTTACATCCAAACGCGGCACGTGAGTGTAGAAGGGTTTATGTCCAAACGCGACATGCGAGTGGAGATGGGGTTTACGTCCACACATGGCATGCGAGTGGATAAAGGGTTTACGTCCAAACGCGGCACACGAGTGGAGAAAGGTTTACGTCCAAACGCGGCACACGAGTGGAGAAGGGGTTTACATCCAAACGGGGCACCCAAGTGGAGAAGGGTTTACGTCCAAACGCGGCACGCGAGTGGAGAAGGGGTTTACGTCCACACACGGCACGTGAGTGGAGAAAGGGTTTACGTCAAAACGCGGCACGCGAGTGGAGAAGGATTTAGAGTCAAACTGAACCGGAGCTTCTCTTGAATGAACTGTACATACAATATCATGCCTGCAAAAGAAAGAGACTTAACAGATACAATTTTGTTAGAAATATGCATAACAATGCAATTTAAAACTGCGTGACAACGTGAGTAAAGCGTGCATAGCAATGTAGGTAGAACATGCGAAACAACGTGAGTTAAAGACGTTTGCAAAACAATGCAAGTTAGATGAGTTTGCAAAACAATGCAGGTTAGACAGGTGCAAGACAATGCACATAATCGAACATAACAATGCCAGTTATAGGGAATGCAAGACAATGTGAATGAAATATGTGACAATGTGAGAGATTAAAATGCATGATAATGTAAATGAAAGACGCATGACAATGTGAGTTGTTGGAATGCATGACTGTGGGAGCCGAATAATGGCAAAATTAGAAGGTGCGTACCTTAGAAGACTGATATTAATCGGCTGTATCCTACAAGAATGGGAAGCCGAATATAATATATGTACCAAATAAGTGTAGATCCTTAGAGCCGAATAAGAGAAAGGACAAGGATTAAAAAGTAGGCCCTAGCCTCGAGGATCAAAAAGAACAGGTATAAATACAGGAACAATGGATTGAGAAATGTACGTAAGAATCACTTCACTTAACTTAGTAAACAAGCTATCTTGAGTGTCTGAACTAACTTGTCCAATACAGTGCTAATTCCGGCACCCCCGACCGGAGTGTTTGTATCTTTTCAGGTGACTAGCTGAGGATCACTAGCGTCTCCCAGGATCTGAAGAGTATTTCCAAACCACTTCTCCACAATTGGCGCCATCTGTGGGAATACTCAAATACATCCATGGCAGGCGTGACTGAAGATCCTCCGATAGCCACTGACGAGACCGCACAAAGAGATGACCTCACTCCAGCAAATATGCTCGGAAAGGAAACCATCGCTGCAAGACGCGCCTTGAACTTCGACTCACCAACGACTTCAGCGCAAGAGACAATGCAAGCGATCATGGAACAAGCAAAGCAGAATGAACAAAGGCTGGAGAACATGATCGCTGAAAATGAACGTCTCCGTCAAGATTTGGCCTTGGAAGTAGCAAAATCCAGAGAAGCCGTGCGCTAAGATCCCGAACGACCTCCGAGGGCCGGTGGACAACGACCTCGAGCCCGACCAAAGGATACTGATAGTGACTCCAACTCTTTACCCATGGAGCTCAACAAGAAGGGACGATCCGAAACTTCTAGCTCCTTCGAAAAGAGTCTACATACAAGGAACAAGCGCAGGACAATCAGTTCAGACGAAGAGGACCAGCACGATCCTTTTGTTCGACAGATTGCAAGGGTAGCCCTGCCCAAGAAGTTCAAAGCTCCGTCATTCACTCTTTACGACGAAAAATCAGACCCCACTGATCATATCCGTCACTACAAGTAGGCCATGACATTGCATGCAGACAACAAAGCCCTCATGTGCCGAATATTCCCCAGCAGCCTAGGGCCATTAGCTTTCAGGTGGTATTACAAGCTGGAGCCGGCTTCGATCAAAAGCTTCCATCAATTACAAAAATCCTTCAGGGCCAGGTTCATCACCAACGAGTCGGCCGAAAGCAGCCGATCTCTCGGGCTATCTGAGATCGGTCGGGATAAATGCTCAGAGCATATTTGGCACGCTATTGGGAGTGCTTCAACCTCGTCGACGACGCTTGCAACGACTCCATAGCCATCACCGCCTTCAAAATGAGACTACATCCTGACGGTGCTTTCGCAGTTCCCTGACCAGAAAACCCCCCAAAACAGTCTTGGCGTTGATGAAAAAAGTTGAAGAGTATTGCAAAGTGGAAGGTGATGCCTTGAGAATAAAAGCCGGACAAATGTCCAACAAAATGGCCCCCCCTGAAATTGATCAACCAATAAGTTTCGTGTCACCTCCGAGCCCTGAGCCACGGCAACGCGCTAAATGAGACAAAAGGCGGGACTCTCGCCGATCAAGCGATCAATGCTCCCACCGGACAAATGAACAACTGCAAGTCGACAACAGGCGCTCGAGGCGTGCCGACAAGAAGTACACAGAGTTGTCAGAACCAATCACTGCAATAATGACCAAAGTCCAACACCTTCTATTTTTCAAATGGCTGTCAAAGATGGTGGGGCCACCCGACACGCGAAGAAGGGATAGGTGGTGCGAGTATCACAAAGATCACGGCCACGAAACTGAGAGTTGTTACGCATTAAAGGATCACCTGGAAGACCTGGTGCAAGACGGCCGATTGCAACAGTACATGAGAAAGGGAAAGCCAATCAAAGCACTAGCCTTGAGGCAGAACTCACCTTCACATGGCGTGATCCATATAATCTACAGCCTGCCTGCATCCCCAACCGTGCACACAATTCAATCGCATCCAATCCCCCAAAAGCAATGTATTCCAACTGAATGGCCCAGAGAAGCTCTGACAATTACTTTCAATGACTCCGATCTTAGCGGCACAACAGCCTCCCACATCGATCCGTTGGTCATCAAATTACATGTAAATCGGCTCGCCATTGAACGCATTCTCATAGACCCAGGGAGTACTTCAGAGGTTATGTATTACAAAACTTTCATCAAACTCGGCTTCAACGAGTCAGATCTATCTCTGGCGCCTCACCCATTGTTCGGCTTTAAGACGAATCCTGAGTACCCGTTAGGAAAGATCATACTACCTGTTCGAGCGGGCTCCAGAATGGTCGAAGTAGAATTCCTGGTCGTAAAGCTCCCTTCGCCATATAATGTCATCATGGGGCGAACCTGGTTACATATTATAAAGGCCGTTCCAAGCATTTATCATCAGCTTGTGCGCTTCCCGATAGCCCACGGTATTGAAGAAATCCGTGGCTCCCCGCAATCGGCACAAGTAGAGATTTTATGAAAACCCTTTCACTGACCCGACCTGTGAGCTTTGATACTTGTATATATATCACTTCTGCAATGCAAACCATTTTTCTTCATTGCTCAATTCATTTCTCAAACCCCATCGTAGCGCTCGTCATGTTGTAGACGTCCCCAAACGTCTCGGGAGGGAAATCCCGTTTTGTTCATTTGGGGCTCACTACAGTTCAAGACTCAATGTCACGGTCCTGTATCTAATCTCATAGAGTGCAATGCAAGACCGATGAATCATCATAAAGTCCAAATCCGGCAAATCGTTTTGAAAACAGATTTTTTGAAAGAAGTGCCAAACATGGACTGCTTTGCCAGATACAGAGTCGCCACCTAAATATTTTATTTTTGGGGAAATTTAGAAAACCCTGACTCGTTGCCTAAGGCCACGTGTCCGTCATCACCAAAGTTGCCTCGGCTCGAGAACTTGGGTACGATTGGGAAAGGTCACTTCGTGAGCACCCCCGCTCGCCCAATCAAAGATCGGCCTCTACTAACCATGATATCAAGTTTTGAAAACGTTATATGTTCTTATTCCGATTATTAACCTAGAATCACTGTGTGATGCACACAGCATACAAGTATAGACTGAATCACCTAAATTGGAACAAAACATCTCATGTTTGTTTTGAAAATGGATTGATGGTACTACCCGCAAGTAGGCTAAGATGTGGATTTGCCGCCCTCAGGTGGGCTTAGAAAACACGGTGATTTGCCACTCTCAAGTGGGCTTAAAACTCTTAATCGATGAATTGTTCCAATTCAGATAACCCAACCTTCACCCACAGGCATTCAGGCAGATATATCACATAAGCAATTAGCCTCATGATAAGCATGCTATCATGGCAGTCACTCACACACATGCAAGGATGCTTAAAGCATAAATACTTACCGAGTACTCCAAGCCAAAGAAAGAAGCTAATTAGAAAACATGCATGGATCCTACCTATGCTGAGATGCCTACTGCAACACATGTAAAAATGTAACTATAATAGGCTCGGCTATTCTAAAGATGGCATGTGAGATGCTACAACTAACAAGTATTCAACTTGGAATTGGAATACAATGCAGTTAGTATGATGCGCCGAGCCCGGTGCATGCAATACAGATGAATGAATGCAAACATGCAAGCATAAGTATGCTAATTGAAATATGCCCTAAACTAACCATTGAAAGCTAGTAAATAAAAGAGAAGAAAGACGTGAGGTTCGAAGACATACACACACTCACGCACACTTATTACAACTGTGCCCTCGCTCGGAGGGTCCGAATAAATAATACAAACCGCCTAATTAACTAACTCACGAGCTAATTAATTATTACACAACCAAATGAATAACTAGCTACAACAAATTATTACACAACTTAATTAATTAACAAATTAATTAGCTGATTAATGAATGACAACAAGCAAGTAGGGAAAGCAGTAAATGATGCTATTCTAGCTTTGTTTGAAGAAGGGAGGCATGCATGCTCGCTTCGGTTCTTCGCCTCGAAACACCTTTCGGTTGCTCTTTAGAGGCTCTGTTTGCAGGGTGTCTTCCAGCGTTTGTTGCTGGAACTTACCAAAACACTGCTGGGGAAGTCACCAGTGGCCTGTCGGCCATGGAGGGAGATCTGCCGGCCAATAACAGGACACTGCCGGCCAAGGATGAGAGTCTGCCGGCCATCATGGTAATCGCCTTTACATCTTGTGTGGACACCAAACTGCAACAAAGCACAAAATAAAGAAAATGGAGGGTCTCCCAAGGGCATGTATGCACTATGCCACCCCAAATCACCTCAAAACTTCAAGGGAGAGGCATAGTCGGATCCAAGACCATCAATCACGCATCTCGATGCATAATGGCCAAAGATCCAACTTGTGCAAATCAATATGAAAATGAATGCACAAATAAAGCAAGTAAAGCCTAGAACTTTATCATGAATCATCAAGAGCTTCGGCGACTGAGAATTGAGGCACGTTCCATCACTCGGAGTATGAAACGCCTCTCGTTCCTCGTGCTCGGATTAACACTTAATCCAAACAATGCAACACATAAGCATGGCAATCATGCAATATGACTTAAGTGTGTAAACATGCAACTAACTCAAGCATGCAACAAGCATATAAGCATGATGTGACGTAACAACCTTGGACAACATGACAAAATGCAACATGATCATGCAAACATGCAAACATGCAAGGCATGCGAAGCTAAACAAGTGTGCGACAACATACGAAATGAAACAAGCATGCAACAACATGGTAAGACGTGCTTACACCAAAGATGGACGGATCTCAACTAGGTCCAAATTAGTAGCCAGAATGATGGAATTTATGGCATGAAAAGCATGGAAAGCAAAGGCAAGCATGCATGCCAAATGGCTCAAGTATTAAGGCACAAAGAGGACAACTCTTAAGCACACTTAAGGAGCAACAAACATGGATATATGACAATGAGGTAAGCTCTGAAATAGCATGTAAATTGATGCCAAATCAAATCAACAATGCAAGCATAGCATGTTATGATGCTCAAGGTTCAAAGTAAGCAAAGGGACTTAAGCCATGGCCATACAAGGCAAGCCCCAAAGGGCCAAGGGGACCTAAAACAATCCTAGGGCAGGCCCAAACAAGACCAAAATCAAGCTCAAAGCTAGCCAACAAAGGCTAGAACACAAGGCCAAAAGCATGGCGCATGCAAGGCTTTAAAGAGGCAATGCACTACACCTATGAGAACCAATCATGGCATGACTTGGACAACCAAAAACAGAGTTGCATCATGGTATATTAGGACCCAAAATGCACTGGAATGATGAGCCAAAGACTTAGGCTAAGTAGCATGCACAAAAGTCCACTCTTGAGGCATAAAGTACAAGTTATACAAAGCATTCAAGGCATGTCAAATGCAAGTATATGACAACATTTCATGGACTGAAATAGCATATGGAATGAGGGCAAAGCATGCAAACATCACATGTATGGCATGATAGGGGCCTCAAAACCCAAGACTAGCCTAAGCATTTACACTATAGCTATACAAAGCATGGGTGATATGGCCATGGAAGCCTAAAACAATCCTATAACACTTCAAAATAAGCATAAAATCAAGTTAGAGAAAAGCCAAAATATGCTAGTATGATGAGTCCGAACACCATGCACAAAGAGCTAGGAAACAAGATTTGTTCTACACCTATATGGAGCATGCAAAGGATGATCAAACCAACTATGGATAGGGTCATAACATGCCAAATGATGACCAAATACATGTTGAAATGTAAACCAGACAAGCTAAAATGACATGGCATGGCATGGAGCATACGAAGCTAGTTTAGGGGGGTTTACATTACAAGTGCATCATGCAAACATGGTGTAAGAAAACCAACCCAAGACTAGTTTATGGCATGGTAAAACATCACCAAAAATGGACTGAAATAGACGCAACAAAGACTATGCACACATGCTACTTTGATGAGCTATGGATGAAGTTACACTATACATGCAAGATGCAAGCAAGACATGACTAAACCAGCCATGGACGGGGCCAAGGTAGGTCCTAGAAGTCACAAAAAAGAGGCTTGGACCAACCTCAAAAATGCGTAGAGGGATGGTCCTTTGGAAGGCCAAAAATGCAAGTAAAGAGGAACACAAAGAGAGAGGGGGTACCCCCTCTGATTTAGGACCTCAAAACCACACCTCTACCACTAAAAATCCACTGGATTTTAGTGGTAGGAAGGCCAAACCAAGACTAACTCGGAGGCCTCCAAATATGGCTTAAAACAAAGCCAAACAAAGCATGCAAGGGGGCTACACACCCCAAACAGCAAAATGACGTTAACCAAACTTAAAAAGAACTTAAAAACAAGACTTTTTTCAGTTATAAGAAAAGCCTAAATCAATATGAAAAGAGAGCTAAAGCAAGGTGTAAGAAAGTGAAAAAATGGGAGAAATGCTCACCTTTGAAGACCCTCTTCGAAATCAGCAGTTTCAAGAGGTGGAAGCTTGCTTTTAGACCTCAAGAAGACCTCCCAAGAAGCTTGATTCAATGGTGGTGGTGTGTTTCTATGTGTTGTAGTGCAAAAGTGTAAGGAAATCCAATTTCTAAGCACTAAACACAAGCAACATAGAGAGAAAGAGAGGTTTTGCTCCTTCAAAAGTTCAGAACCCTGTCTAAGGAAGAGGCCTCTTCCTTATATAGAGGAATGAAAAGCCAAAGCTTCTTCAAGAAGCTTTGCAAGGCCTTCATCCCTCCATACACATGTATGGAGGGAGCAAACAAAAAATCTAGGCTCAAAAGATCCGGAGGAAACAAAATTCGAGATAGGGGTGCAGCCATCGCAAAGTAAGCGATGCCATGCCGATGGCTTGGGGCTTCATCAGTGGCCAGCAGGAACAAAGCCATGGCTGGCAGTGCACCAGGAGGGCCACTCTAAAAGGACCAAATCAGGGTCCAAAATTGAGGCAGAAAGGATACAAGGTCCGGGAAACTCGAACCGACGACGTTCCACCACGACAGTCGAGTGCTCGGCGAGCAATCGAACCAGTTGTTAGGTGTACCTACAAGCACAACCAAGTCTTGAGGACGGTCAAAAATTGGGTGTCTACAGTTGCCCCTCTTTGACAGAACTCGGAAGTCATAAAATGACGTGAGTGAATGTCATAGCCCAGAGACGGCCCATTTTTGACAAGGTCGAAGACTTAGACAAATAAGCAAGATAATAAAGAGATGCGCCCGCAGGCAGGGGCAAGATGCAAATGATATGCACAAAGCCAAGCATAACTTATGATCATGCAAAGAAAACTGTAACGAAGCATAACAATGCAACAGTTTTAAGCAAGTAGAAACCAAACTACATTACAATGCAGAAAGGATGTAAGAGAATTATTACAATTCTCACTGCGAATACAGTGTGCATGTGTGATAGATACACAAAGCAAACGTGTGATAGATACAAAATGAGCATGTGATAGATACAGTAGATGAACGCGTGATAGATACACTATATGAACAAAGTGTGATTGATACGCAAAGGGTGAAGTGAGCAAAGTGTGATGGATACACAAAAGGCAAACACAAAGTGTGATGGAGTGTGATTGATACACTAAAGATGAACACAAAGTGTGATAGATGCACTTAGTGAACAAGTGTGATGGATACACTAAATGTGAACACAAAGTGTGATAGATGCACTTAGTGAACAAGTGTAATTGATACACTAAAAGTGAACAAAAAGTGTGATAGATGGACTTAGTGAACAGAGTGTGATTGATATACAAAAGGTGAACACAAAGTGTGATAGATGCACTTAGTGAACAGAGTGTGATTGATACACTAAAAGCGAACACAAAGTGTGATAGATGCACTAAGTGAACAGAGTGTGATTGATACACTAAAAGTAAACACAAAGTGTGATAGATGCACTTAGTGAACAGAGTGTGATGGATACACTAAAAGGTGAACACAAAGTGTGATAGATGCACTTAGTGAACAGAGTGTGATTGATACACAAAACGTGAACACAAAGTGTGATAGATGCACTAAGTGAACAGAGTGTGATTGATACACTAAATAAATGAAGTGTGATTGATACACTAACTGAATGGAGTGTGATAGATACAGAAAATGAGAAGGTGTGTGATAGATACACAGAAGTGAATATGTGCGTGATAGATACACAAAATGAGGATGTGTGTAATAGATACACAAAATGAATGAAGTGTGATTGATACACTAAATGAGTAAGAGTGTAATAGATACACAAAGTGAATGAAGTGTGATTGATACACTAAATAAATTAGAGTGTAATTGATGCACTAAATGAATGAAGTGTGATTGATACACTAAATAAATGATCTTAAACGGAACTTCTTTGAATGAACCGTACATGCAATATCGTGTATGAATGAGAAAGAAATTTGATAGGTACAATGCATTACAATGCATGATGCTTAAGGAAAGCAATAAATGGACAAAGCGGTGCTTTAGAAAGCATCTCATCAGGTGAGTGGCGGTGAACCGCTCTTCTCCGACGGGGATCTCCCATTGTGCTCTTCGAACACTTACCTTCAACTTACAGTACAAAGGCTCTGAAATACTGACAAGGGTTCTTCATGTAGAACACTTTGGATGCTGCCTTTCTTCCCGATCATATTCACAACTTTCCCTATTCTCCAACGTGGTGACAGGCTAGGTTGGTTCAGTATCCAGAATTGAGGTGCATACACGCTATCTCAACCTATGGGGTTTCCATATAGATTTCAAGCCGAGGACACGCCTCTGGGTATTTAAACCAGACTTTAGTCCCGGAAATCCCGAACCTTTACATTCTAGGCATCAGCCATTCGAACTCTAGTTTCCACCGTCGCAGTTGGTCTCCTAGGAACTCATTGCAAACATAGCCAAGATGCCTCTGGTAGGTAAAGGTACTCAGGGAGAGCACTTGATCGCCATTCTGGCTTGAAGCAGACTTGATCTTGAGCTTGAGGTAGAGGCACACTCATACTTCGGAGCATTGGCAAGACCTGAAGAGGTACACACGGAATACAATCTCGGAATTTGCAGAAGTTGAAACAATCTCAGATGCTCGACATTTTCCCTCTTTTCTTTTGCTTTGTAGTCCAGAACCAATATAGCTTCAGATAGGTCCTGGTTTTACTGTTCTCGTGTGACCTGGGTTGAACCCTGCAGTTTTATGAAAGAACAAATCTTGTTTTGCACAAATATGGAGAATGGCACAGCACTCGGAGCACAAAACGACTCGATCGGGTATTGAGCCTATGACTGAACACAGCGCACCACGACTCAACAACGGAAGACAAAAGGTAAACAACCTAAACACATCGAGTAACACTCGAAACAACTCAAAACAAGAAACGAGATAAAACAAAAAGACACGACACTCAGACGTGCATAGGGAGCCTGTTTCTCTGGGTATTATTTCCCATCCTTTCTCATTTGTGATTCTCACATCACTCGGGCACTGAATCTCTATTTTTCTGAAAAAGCCATTTTCTCACTTTTTCTCTCATTGCACATCTCTCTATTCTTCAATCTCTCATTTTTTCATCCCTCCCCTGAGTGGTTGATGGATAAACAGAAAGTTGCGGGGTCTTGCCCCTAGCATTCCGCTAGATTTTTCTTCTTGTTCACAACAGTGAGTTTCTCGCAGAGGGGTTGTGCTACAATTGGGTGTGTAGCAAATCTACAGCTGACATCGGTTGACGATGCTCCACTGGGGAGTTTGGACATGATCAGATCTGCCCGGATGAGGGAATGGGAATATCTTGATCCATTCCAGTTCGTGCTTCACACTTGGCTTGATACCTCGTTGCTTGGAGGATGTTGAGATCTTTCTGCCCTTTTCTGTTAGCTTCCGCTATGCCCTTCCTGGCAGGTAGAGTGCCCTTCTTGGCAATTGCATTGACAACGGGGGAAAGACAGGAAGCCTGACTCAACTGTGCCCCTAGTTCATCATTTTGACCATTTTTTATTTTTGGCTTCTACTTAAAACCATTTTAACCAAAATGAGGATTAGATTAACATGCTTGTTCGATTTTTGATTTGAAATCACGCAAGTCAGGCTATGAGCACTGAAAATTTTCCTTTTTTGGGTCCAAGAAATGGTCCAATTTTGGAAAAGTGGAATAATTTTCAAGAGAATTAGTCAACTTCATTAAAAATTCTCAAACACTATTTTTGCAAACGGCCACTGCTCAACGAGCATAGAACCCACTCTCGAGATGCACAACCACAGATTCGAAGGAAAATTGCCCCTTGCTTGAGGGGAGCTGCGTGGCAACGGAAAGTTGCCCCTTGTTTGAACGGCACTGTAGCGCATTGAATGGCAACGGAAAGTTGCCCCTTGTTTGAATGGCACCGCAGCGCATTGTAGTCAGTCCTCAGAGTGATGAACACAACCAAATTCTCGGATACAGAGAAGGTGAAGATGATGAAAACCATTACATGGGCACAATCAATTTGAAGTGTTTTACGGCTGGACTTCAAAATGAAGTTGCCTACGTATCCCAAACATGGGAATCAAGCCTTACGTAGTTCGGGTTTAAGGTACACTCAGGTGTTAACCTCTCTTTTTGTGCTTTAACTTTTGCCAAGGCCGCCCTTTGTGGGTTTTCAACCTTGCGAGCTTTGTTTTTCTTTTTTTTTTCTATTCGTTTCATTTCTTTTCTTCTTTTTCATCTTTTCTTTTTTTTTATTCTTTGCACTTTTTTTTTTTTTTTTTGTTCTTTTTCTTCTTTTTTTCTTGCTCTAACTTTTGCCTTGGTCGCCCTTCCGGGTTTTCGGCCCAACGAGCCTCTGAAGGGTAATAGTTTAGCTTTGTCCATGTCAAATGGTTCTGAGATCTCGAATCCGTATGAATCCAAGAGAGTGGTGCTGTTCGCTGACAATGTATTAGTCCATCCAATGGGGGCTGAATTTGCCCCTAGTGTTATGGATAGGAACTCGGCTGTCCTTCAGCAATACTTTCTTCTTTCCTCCCTTCTGGGATTTGGCATTCTTGTCGATCTTCATTGACTTACGGAATGATCCACCTTTGGCTCTTCGAGCTGTCTAACATTTTTTGCCCCTAGTTCGAAGGGTGCTTCTGACCTAGCTTCGCAAGCTGTTTTTGGTAACATCTGGTCTTCTTGATCTGATTTTCTTGCCGCTAATTCATGGGCTACTTCGAATCTGGCCACTCAGTCCTCACATTGTAATTGACCATTGAACATTCTGAATTCGAGTTCAAGGTCTGAAAGCCAGGGGTTGAGTCTCGAGGCTGAGAGCGATCCTAGGCTGCACAATCTCAAAAGCGATTCCACACAGGTCTTCACAAGATCGCGTAAAACATTTTTTGAAATTTTTTTTGAAATTTTTTTAAGAAAGCGACAAATCGCTCGCGCTGAAGACAGGGTAGAACCAATATGGATCAAGCCAAGATCCTTCTCAGTACTCACACTAACAAGCATGATCTTATTCATTAAGGGCTTAGCATGCCTCTCTTCCTCTCAATTGATCAAATTTTCACAAATCCCGAGGAATTCCTTCCTCTTCGTTTTCACCACAGTGTTCCAAAAAGTTTTGAAAAACGTAGGTCGATGCAATGACTTCAAGGCACAGAAAAGACAAAGTTTTTAGTCGAATACTGCCATCTCATTCAAAACTTCCGGCATAACTGGCGCAAGGCAGAAGCAAACACAAGAGTGTGAAAATCACTGTTGTTTCATTCAAAATATGTTGGCACAACTGGCTCCCTGGCAGAAACAGACTCAAAACAAAACGAAAAGACAAACGCAAAACAAAATGGTGACGCGCAAGGTAACACCCCCGGAATCACCCGACCTTTGAACAACAGGACTGACTCGATACAACAAGACAGACCCTTAATCGAAAAGACCGACTCAAGACAAAGAGATAGACTCAAAACAAAACTACAAAACTGACTCAACACCCAAGTCAGAAACTTCAAAACTAGCATTCGCAAATGCTAAAAATAGTGCGTGCCATTCCCACATCTGGAGTAAATCGAGCGCCACCCGCAGCTGGTTCATCCCCTAATCACATCACATTATCCCCCATAAGTTCACTGATCAAGTGCCGATAGACTTTGCAAGACCGGGCGCGACGATGATTCCATTGTCAATCAGATATTGTATTTCATAGCGGAGACGGTAACAACTATCAGTGCCATGACCGGTTTGTTGATGGAAGGCGCAGTACTTGGCCGGATCATGGGAAGGAGGAAGTTTATTTGGCAGTGGCCACGGCTCCAGGGGTTTTAGATCCCCTTTCTAATCAGGACCCTCAAGGTCGCTGACAGAGACATGTACAGTGGCATGAACACCCTCTGGCCCTGAGGTGGGTGTTTTGAGGTTTGTGGAGCTTTGCTGGACGCACCAGTAGAGGGATTGGCAGGTGCTGGCCTGGTTTGCTGATCTCTTCCAAGTGGAGGATTAGAGCTAACAGGATCATTT
Source organism: Camellia lanceoleosa (assembly GCA_025200525.1). Taxonomy (NCBI): domain Eukaryota; kingdom Viridiplantae; phylum Streptophyta; class Magnoliopsida; order Ericales; family Theaceae; genus Camellia; species Camellia lanceoleosa. The sequence goes on along the minus strand of CM045762.1, from coordinate 108,485,420 downwards.
CTAGTACAACATCCCTTGTCTCGGCTTGCCCCTTGATTCAGACTGCCCCCAACTTGAGTGGCAAAAGTATCATCCACAGTTTTTGCAATCACTGCGAGCACTTGCTGTTTGTTCAGTCCCTCGGCTTTCAAAGCCTCAACAGCCCAGTGAAGGTGTTCATAGGGACCAATTCCTGCCCCTACCCTGTTCTTACCACTTGCCCCCACTTTGCTAAGAGATTTGCCTTCTTCCAATGCAGCCCGTCCCAAGATTGGGGAGCGTTTTGACATGAACTCCCTGGTAGGCCAGGTTGATGATGGAGCCAAAACTCCAAAGGTTAAATCTACCACTGTTCTCTGAAGATCTTCAATCATGCTCCCCAGCTCAGAAGTAGTGGGTTCACGGGTTTGAGATGATTGGGGTTCAAGTGCATCCATCGTCCTTAAGCCCATGCTTTCCAGGATAAACATCTCGGGCTTGAGTATATGGGTTGGGGTGTATATACTGGGGTTGTAGGTGGGTGGCAGTGTATGGCTGAGGTTGAGATATGGATGATGTACTTGGTCCTTGGGGTTTTGAGGTGGAACTATTGTCCGGTTGTCAATAAGATTCTGGATCTCATGACGAAGGCGGTAGCAACCATCGATGCCATGGCCGCGCTGCTAATGATATACACAGTATTTGCTGGGGTTATGTCTGGCAGGGTGTGGGTTTGGGAGAGGCTGAGGATGAAGGGGTTTGAGATGCCCTCTTTCCATCAGGACTTTTAATGCACTGGTTAGGTTCATAGGGAGGGGGGGTGAAAAATCCACCCTGAGCTCGGGCTAGGCTGGCTATTTGTAGGCTAGCCTTAGCAAAAGGGTCGGCTATGGCGACTGTGTTGACTTTAGCGGGTTTGGAAACAGTGCTACCGCCAGCATTGGTACTCCCGACTGGGAGCCTTACGGCAACCTCGGTGGACCCATCCTCAATGTTGTGAATGGAGTTAAGGCCTTGTGCCCTTTTGAATTGCTTCTCAAGGTTCACAATTTTCACTGCAGTCAGATTGAATTCATTGACATCAGAGGGATGAAGCCTCTCAGTAGGCTGCACTAGGGGTGTGGAAACTTGAGCTTGAGTCAACCTTTCTCGGGGATCTGGACCCTGCAAATCTTCAGTTGGCAGAAGTGGGTCAAAGTTCGGCTAGGGTCCCGAAGCTGGATGCGAGGCGGATGCCCCAGATGGGCATTGCGTTTCAGCACTAGTCTCATCCTACATTGCAGTTCCCTGATTTAACGCTGCTATCATAGCCACAAATTCTTCCGAACCCCGTGCCATCACGGGTTCCGATGATGTATGGTGATCGGACGATAAACAAATGAACCCTATCTGGCCATCCTTTGCCTTACCACTGGCGAAGGAAAACTGGTTGCCCTTGAATTGAATTTCTGACCTAGCAAAGTCTATCAGCACTAGTCTGATGAACCTCGGGGGATATTGGAGCCCTCTGAAGCTATGGTTCCAGGACTGCCCCTAGCAAAAGAGAAAACAGAGAGCATCTCAGCCTGATTTCATGATAACCCATATGAGCAGTGAATAGTGCCTCCCGTCTCATGCGCCCAAAAAATTCTGTGTTGATACCCTCGTAAATCAATCCCAAAATCTCGAATCGGTGCCCGCAAGCCTGATGCCTAAACTTCCAAACTGATACATGCATTCCTGTAGAGATGCACTCTAAAAGCACATAACAAGCAAGTGAGAGCCAAAACACCTGTAACGCCCCGACCCTCGTATCTGATTCTGTTATCTTTTCAATCACCTGTTTGATGTTTTTGAATGTTTATTGTGGAAACCTATGTGAAAATATAGTAAAAGTGCATGAGACTTAGCAAAATGAATTTCCATCTGTTGAATTAAAACTCTATCTGTCACATTTGAATTACTTAAATCCGAAATTGAGCACCTTAGAGATTTAATTTGCAGAAATTGATTTGGTATTTGGAATCTACATGATTTTTAAGCTATAATGGGATTTTCTGTAGAATTTTCATTTCGGCATCCTTAAACGATTCAATTTCGTCTTATATGAGCCTTATATATATATTTTATCACTTAAGTCTTGTGGAGTTGTGATCAAAACGTGGGTCACTTTTGAGAGAAGGAAAAAGAGAGAAAGGAGGAGAGAATTTGGGGGAAAATTCGTGGGTCATTAAGGATACTACTCAACTTGTTGATTTGGGTGATTTATTCAAAGGTAATTGAATTCTAGCTTAATCTCCAAGAATCTTATCTCATGTTTGTATGATTGATGGATAATCCATGTTTGATTCACTAGGGTTTCTTACCATTTGAACATGTTGGCAATAATTTGAGTATTGAATAAAGATATACTTAAATCTTTGAATTATAGCATCAATCCATGTATATATGTTGAAATCATGCAATATGTTTGAAGAATGTGAAGTTAGATTGAATTTGTGGAAGTGTTGACTTGACAAAGCTTCTAACTTGGTTTCAATTGGTATGATTAAGCTTAGATTCATGTTTTGGGGTTGTTAGATGAATGTGTTGCATGAATATGATCTTTGAATCTATGAAAAATTGGGTTTGATTGATGATTTTGGGATGAAAATCGGGCTGCCCAGATTTTGGGTCGACGTCACGAAAGGGGGTCATGTCCTTCAGCGAGAATTACACCTCCCAAAGCGGTTTAGAATTTTTGCCTTTCGCCGAAAGGGAAATGTACGCCGGCGGAGAAATCGACCATCCAAGATTTTTGATCAAGACTACACTGTCCGCTCGAGCGGACAAAGCTACGCTCGAGCGGAGGACTGTTCAACAAGGAAAATATGCTTTGTTCAGTTTTTCGTGCCTGATTCTTTATTGTTATTAGAATGTTGTTCTGATGCGTTTTTAATAGCGATATTCATATCCATAAAACTGTAGTGGCTTATGGAATGACTATTAAGGATTTGGAAGGGGAGAATACTAATTTATCAGTATATTGTGTGCAGGGCACACTCCAGAAGGAACTAGTACGCCACCACAACACTGTGAGTAATAGTGCATTGCACATATATTTTTATATCTGTTCTGTAAGGCATGATTGTAAATTATGTACCGATTCAGAAATGAAAGTGAGAACTATATCTGTATATCTGTTGTGCCGCAAGCTATACCTACAGCCGAAGGCTACTTGTTGTGCCGAAGGCTACCGTTGTCTTACGAAGGCTACCCGAGCCGAAAAGGCTATCTGTGTAAAGGCTACCCGAGCCGAAAGGCTATCAGGCCGTGAAGGCTACCGAGCGAGAAAGGCTATCCGCAGGCCGCAAGGCTACCTGGACCAATGAGTCAATCTGTTATCTCAGTATTTGATTTTGGTACATATGCTATTGTACATTGTGATTTTATTATCGCTGCACTATTATTCATCGAGCTTGTCTCATTCTCAGAAATTGTCCGATTCAGAGGAACCACTTTGGGAGCCGATCTAGCATGCTTCATGCATTTTGCCCTTAAGTTTAACCAGTAATCGAAGAAACCCTTGCATATTAGACCATTGGTTTTATATATGTAATTTTGGTATTCACATTACGTCGTGACGTTGTATCTATTGTTTTGTATGCCTAAGACCTAGGCTAATTTTGTAAATGTTTTTGTAACCTCATTTTGTGTGCATGGTACTTTATGTTAAATGTTAAGTTGATCCCGGTTTTTGGTAGTTGCTCAATGGATGCGTCTGTTTATTAATTAAAATTAAAATGCTTCCGCTCGTGCCCCCAAATGTTATACCAAATAGGTTATTCGTCTGCTTTTGTTAAGGTCATGCCCGAACTTTTAGGGGCAGTGCACGGGCGTGACAAGTGGTATCGAGCACGAGTTGCTATCTCACACATCGTCCATTGAGCGTTAGGGTGTCTAAGGTATTAGGCATCATAAGAAAGTAAGAATGATAGCAACGTGATATGATTTCGCTAACCCAAATGCTAACGATTTGATTTTCTTGTACACCTTTGTGTATGGTATAATGATTTGTTTTGTAGACTATGGTGAGAACAAGGGCGACGAGCGAGAGGATGCTACTAAAGCGGTTGGATAGGATGGAAAGAATGATGAGGATATGGCTGAAACTCACGACAACAACAAAGAACAACAACCTCAGCCACCACCCCCACCAGTACCCCCACCTGTAATGCAAGACATTCATGCCGAGGACCGTACCATCACACTTACCCGGGAGTTTAAAAAGATGAAACCACCTTCGTTCAAAGGAGGGATTGAACCAATGAAGGCAGAGGCATGGGTGCTAGGGATAGAGAAATTATTCGAAGTCTTCCCTTGTACTGAAATTCAGAAAGTGCAGCTTGCTGCTTTCACGCTTGAAGAGGAGGCACGGAGGTGGTGGATGCTTACCAGAACAATGCACCCAGGGTTGAATTGGGATAGGTTCTTGGTGTTATTCTATGACAAATATTTTCCCCAGAGTATGCGAGACAAGAAAGTAACGGAGTTTGAAACATTGAGACAAGGAAACAAAACTGTAGCTGAGTATGAAGCCCAGTTTTAGAATCGTCAGTTCGCCAGACCTCACATGGTAGACACGAGTACAAAAAGGCGCGAAATTCGAGGAGGATTGAGGAATGCTATTCAGATCGGATCAATGTGTTGAAGTTACCGACGATGTTGATGTTTTGGAGCGGGTCATATCGCAGAAGGAAATTTGGCTACTCAGACTCGGATTTCTGAATGGAAAGGGAAGAGGCAAAATACTCAATGGTCTAAGGGATCAACCACTTCACCAAACAAAAAGCAGAATTCAGGAAACTTTTCCAATACAGCTTCTCAGAATTCAACTCCTGTGTGTCTAGGATGTGGGTTGCAGCATCGTGGGGTTTGTCATCGGTTGACTGGAGCATGTTTTCGGTGCGGTAAAACAGGACATCTGATTAGGGACTGTCCACAAAGGAATCAACAACCCGGTAGTAAGACTGCCACAAGTTCAGCTGGGTCTACACCGACTCCAAGTGCCAAATCAACTGTTAAACCGACCAATGGTAAGGATACCATGAGGCAGGGTAGGGTATTTGCGTTGGTTCCAGGAAATGTACAGAATGCAACAACCGTGGTGTCAGGTACATTTATGGTTTATGGCCATTCTGCTTATGTTTTGTTTGATTCTGGCTCTACCTGTTCTTTTGTGTCAAAGCAATTTGCAAAGAACTTAGAAAAACTTGAAGTAGAATTAGCCTATGTGTTGTGTGTTACATCACCTATGGGGACTTCTTTGATCTGTACTTCTGTTTATCCTACATGTGAAATTCTCATTGGAGATGTCTGTGTATATGCTAACTTAGTCCCCCTTGATATGACTTCATTTGATATTATTTTGGGGATGGATTGGTTGGGTGAATATCGGGCTACTATAGACCCTAGCAAAACAAATTAAATTTCATCTTCCGGTCAATTGAAACTATTTTCCAAGGTCAAGAAGTGACATCACCACCATATGTAATCTCTCAGCCTAAGGCTTGCAAATTGATTCGAAAAGGATGTCGTGGGTATTTATGTAGTGTTCGGGAAGGCCAACAGAGAATGAAACTATTGATGCAATTCCATTGTTTGTGATTTTGGATGTCTTTCAAGAATCGCCAGGCGATTAATAGACCGTGAAATTGAGTTTCTGTTGAAGTGGTACCAGCACTCAACCCATTTCAAAAACTCCATATAGAATGTCGCGGTTGAAATGAAAGAAGAAAATGCATTCAGGATTTATTAGACAAGGGATTCATCCGTCAAAGTGTATCTCCGGGGTGCACGGTGTTATTTGTAAAGAAGAAAGATGGAACACTCGGCTTTGCATTGATTAATGAGAGCTTAATAAAGTCACAATTAAGAATAAGTACCGCCATGAGAATTGATGATCTATTTGACCACAGGGGGCTCAAGTCTTCTCCAAAATTGATCTACGGTCCGATACCATCAACTAAAGGTCAAGGTCAAGATGTTGAGAAAATGTTTTTCGGACCCTAAGACGCCACTATGAATTTTTGGTTATGCCATTTGGAGTCACTAACGCACCGGCAGCTTTCATGGATTTGATGAACCGTACTTTCAAGCCTTATTTAGATGAGTTTGTGGTGGGTTTCATTGATGATACCCTCACTTAATCAAAAAATATGGAAGCTCACGAGAATCATCTTCGTTTAATCCTCCAAACCCTCCGGGAAAAGAAATTGTATGGAAAACTGAAGAAATGTGAATTTTGGCTATCAGAGGTGACATTTTTGGGACATGTTATCACTAAAGAGGGAGTTTCATGATCCGAGCAAGATTGAGGCCATCAAATCGCCAACCCCGACCAATGTAACTGAAGTGCGCAGTTTTATGGGACTGGCTGGTTATTACCGGAGATTCGTTCAAGATTTTTCCAAAATTGCTGTGCCTCTTACACAATTGACCCGAAAGGGAATTGCATTTGACTGGTCAGAGGAACGAGAGTCTGCTTTTCAGGAATTAAAGACAAAGTTGACAACAGCACCCGTTTTGGCCTTACCATCCGGGACAGAGGGATTTGTAATTTACAGTGATGCTTCACACAAAGGGCTTGGTTGTGTATTGATGCAAAACGGAAGAGTTATTGCTTATGCTTCTCGGCAATTGAAACCCCATGAGAAAAACTATCTCACATACGACCTTGAGGGCAAAGCAGAGTGTTTGCTTTTAAAAATATGGCGACACTATCTTTATGGTACAACCTGTGAAGTCTATCTAGGACCACAAGAGTCTCAAGTATCTTTTCACCCAAAAGAGCTGAATATGACAAATAAGGTGGCTAGAGTTGCTTAAAGATTATGATCTACAAATTCATTACCATCCCGGTAAAGCCAATACAGCTTGCAGTATGCGCTTAGTCGAAAAGTGCAGGATTTTGGCAAGTTTAGTTACAGAGAAAAGGAATTGATGATTGAATTGGATAAAATAGGAGTAGACTTAGTACTACAAGGACAAGAAGCTTTAATGGCAACAAGATGGTCCAACCGACCTTACTCGAAGAAATTAAATCGCATCAAGCGAAGATGAAGCTCTAAAGAAGATTTGTGATGAACGGGAACAAATCCAAGGTGGGATTCAATTTAGTAGATTCGTGCTTAAGTTCCAAGATCGAATATGTGTCCCCAACATGTTAAACCTTAAGCGAAATTAATGGAGGATGCACATACCTCAAGGTTCACAAGACATCCAGGAGTACCAAGATGTACCGAGATTTGAAGTGCAACTTTTGGTGGCCGGGTATGAAAAGGAGATCGCGAATTTGTTTCTAAATGCTTACAATGCCAACAAGTAAAGCGAGCATCAAAAACCTGCCGGTTTGTTGCACTTTCTTCTGCACGGAGTGGAAATGGGAACATTTGACAATGGATTTTGTGGTGGGGTTACCACGAACTCCCCGAGGTATGAATTCAATTTGGGTCATTGTGGACCGATTAACCAAGTCTGCCACTTCGCCAAGAAAGACTCAAGATAATGAGATAAATTGGCGGTGCTTTATATAGATGAAATTGTGAGACTTCATGGTATTAGGTCTCCATTGTATCAGATAGGGATCCGAAGTTTGTCTCCAGATTTTGGCAAAGCTTGCAAGAAGCAATGGGTACCGAATTAAAGTTGATCTGACTTTCCACCCCTGTGACGGTCAATCCGAAAGAACGATACAGACTCTAGAAGATATGCTCCGAATGTGTGTGCTGGATTTTCAGGAAAGTTGGGAAACTCATTTATCGCTGATTGAATTTGCGTATAATAATAGCTACCATTCGAGTATTCAAATGGCACCTTATGAAGCCCTGTACGGGAGACCGTGTCGCTCACCTGTGTGCTGGGCCGAGGTGGGAGATAGGCCTTTGTTAGGGCCGGAACTTGTTCAATTAACTACTGAAAAGGTGAAGATTATTCGGGAAAGGCTGAAAACTGCTCAAAGCAGGCAGAAGAGTTACACTGATAACAGGCGACGAAATTTAGAATTTGATGAGAGCAGTCATGTCTTTGTGAAAGTCACACCAATGAAAGGCCACCCAAGATTTGGAAAGAAGGGTAAGCTAACACCCCGATATGTCGGCCCCTTTCAGATTTTGCAGAAAGTTGGGTCAGTAGCCTACCGAGTCGCCCTCCCGCCACACCTGACTCAGGTTCACAATGTATTTCATGTTTCTATGCTCCGAGAGTACCTTCCGGATCCATCCCATATCATTGACTATCATCAGATTGAGTTAACCGATAAGTTAACATACGAAGAAAAACGCTTCAATTCGGACCGTCAGTGAAAGCAGTTAAGGAACCGGAAATCCTAATGGTGAAAGTGGAGTGGCAAGAGCACTATGGGCGAGGCAACTTGGGAAAAAGAGGAGGAAATGCGAAATCAATATCCGTATCTGTTTTCGTCCTAAGGTAAAAACAAGTTTGGAGGACCAAACTTAAATAAGGGGGGGAGAGTGTAACGCCCCGACCCTCGTATCTGATTCTGTTATCTTTTCAATCACCTGTTTGATGTTTTTGAATGTTTATTGTGGAAACCTATGTGAAAATATAGTAAAAGTGCATGAGACTTAGCAAAATGAATTTCCATCTGTTGAATTAAAACTCTATCTGTCACATTTGAATTACTTAAATCCGAAATTGAGCACCTTAGAGATTTAATTTGCGTGGTTGATTTGGTATTTGGAATCTACATGATTTTTAAGCTATAATGGGATTTTCTGTAGAATTTTCATTTCGGCATCCTTAAACGATTCAATTTCGTCTTATATGAGCCTTATATATATATTTTATCACTTAAGTCTTGTGGAGTTGTGATCAAAACGTGGGTCACTTTTGAGAGAAGGAAAAAGAGAAAGGAGGAGAGAATTTGGGGGAAAATTCGTGGGTCATTAAGGATACTACTCAACTTGTTGATTTGGGTGATTTATTCAAAGGTAATTGAATTCTAGCTTAATCTCCAAGAATCTTATCTCATGTTTGTATGATTGATGGATAATCCATGTTTGATTCACTAGGGTTTCTTACCATTTGAACATGTTGGCAATAATTTGAGTATTGAATAAAGATATACTTAAATCTTTGAATTATAGCATCAATCCATGTATATATGTTGAAATCATGCAATATGTTTGAAGAATGTGAAGTTAGATTGAATTTGTGGAAGTATTGACTTGACAAAGCTTCTAACTTGGTTTCAATTGGTATGATTAAGCTTAGATTCATGTTTTGGGGTTGTTAGATGAATGTGTTGCATGAATATGATCTTTGAATCTATGAAAAATTGGGTTTGATTGATGATTTGGGGATGAAATTCGGGCTGCCCAGAATTTGGGTCGACGTCCGCTCGAGCGGGGGTCATGTCCGCTCGAGCGTAGAATTACACCTCCCAGCAGTTTCTGAAATTTTGCCTTTATCGCTCGAAGGGAAATGTACGCCGGCGGAGAAATCGACCATCCAAGATTTTTTGATCAAGATTTACCGTCCGCTCGGCGGACAAGTCCACGCCGAAAGCGAGGACTATTCAACAAGAAAAATATGATTTGTTCTGTTTCTCATGCTGGGCACTTTGGTGCTATTCGAATGTTTTTCTGATGAGTTTTAATAGAGATATTCATATCCTTAAAGTCAGAGGGCATATGGAATGACTATTAAGGATTTAAAAAGAAAAGAATACTAATTTATTAGATATGTTGTGCGAGGCACACTCCAGAAGGAACTCATACGCCACCACAACACTGTGAGTAATAGTGCATTACACATACATTTATGTATCTGTTCTGTAAGACATGATTGTAATTATGTACTGATTTGAAAATGAAAGTGAGAACTATATCTGTATATCTGTTGTGCCGCAAGGCTACCTGTTGTGCCGAAAGGCTACCTGTTGTGCCGAAAGGCTACCTGTTGTGCCGCAAGGCTACCTGAGCCGAAAGGCTATCTGTGCCGAAAGGCTATCTGTGCCGAAAGGCTACCTGAGCCGAAAGGCTATCTGTGCCGTAAGGCTACCTGAGCCGAAAGGCTATCTGTGCCGCAAGGCTACCTGGACCAATGAGTCAATCTGTTATCTCAGTATTTGATTTTGGTACATATGCTATTGTACATTGTGATTTTATTACTGCGTACTATTATTCACTGAGCTTGTCTCATTCTGTAAATTGTCTGATTAGTAGGAACCACTTGAGCCGATCTAGCATGCTTCATGCATTTTTGCCGCCTTAAGTTTAACGAACCTTTGGAAGAAACCCTTGCATATTAGACCGATTGGTTTTATATATGTAATTTTGGTATTCACATTACAGTCGTGGGCGTTGTATCTATTGTTTTGTATGCCTAAGACCTAGGCTAATTTTGTAAATGTTTTTGTAACCTCATTTTGTGTGCATGGTACTTTATGTTAAATGTTAAGTTGATCCTGGTTTTTGGTAGTTGCTCAATGGATGCGTCTGTTCTTTATTAATTAAAATTAAAATGCTTCCGTTCAGGCCCCCAAATGTTATACCAAATAGGTTATTCTGTCTGTTTTTGTTAAGGTCATGCCCGAACTTTTAGGGGGCAGGTACGGGGCGTGACAACACCCCTATGTTGGGGTAGGGTTTCCCTGTCCTATTTTGTCAGGAACTAGGGTTTCACTACGCACGCAGCAGTTTCAAACAACCTATAAACGGGTAAGCAACCTATCCTAGCTTAGAATGGTCACTACGGATTCCGAATATGCACTAGGTCGAATGGTCAAAAAAGGTGCCCCGGTAAAAACTGGGGTTTGTGTTCCCGTCGTGGTAGAGCCCGCAACCAGTCAGCCTTATGGCACGCTTCTTGAAGCGAGCCTCCGGCAAACCGTTCAGGAATAGCATATGGCAAACACGGTGTCCTAAGCGCACCAATGCAAATGCAATGCAAAGAAACATATAAGTGTAATCAAAACAAGATATCATGAGTTCGAGTCAAGTTCTCTAAATCCCCAGCGGAGTCGCCAGAAACTGTAGATGTCCCCGAACGTCCTGGGAGGGAAATCCTGTTTTGTTCATTTGGGGCTCACTACAGTTCAGAACTCAATGTCACGGTCCTGTATCTAATCTCACAGAGTGCAATGCAAGACCGATTAATCATCAAAGAGTTCAAATCCGGCAAATCGTTTTGAAAACATATTTTTTGAAAGAAATGCCAAACATGGACTGCTTTGCCAGACACAGAGTCGCTACCTAAATATTTTATTTTTGGGAAAATTTAGGAAACCCTGACTCGTTGCCTAAGGCCACGTGTCCGTCATCACCAAAGTTGCCTCAGCTCGGGAACTTGGGTATGATTGGGGATGGTCACTTCGTGAGCACCTCCGCTCGCCCGATCAAAGATCGGCCTCTACTAACCATGATATCGAGTTTTGAAAACGTTATGTGTTCTTATTCCGATTATTAGCCTAGAATCATTATGTGATGCACACATCATACAAGTATAGACCGAATCACCTGAATTGGAACAAAACATCTCATGTTTGTTTTGAAAATGGATTGATGGTGCTACCCGCAAGTAGGCTAAGATATGGATTTGCCACCCTCAGGTGGGCTTAGAAAACATGATGATTTGCCACTCTCAAGTGGGCTTAAAACTCTTAATCGATCAATTGTTCCAATTCAGATAACCCAACCTTCACCCACAGGCATTCAGGCAGATATATCACATAAGCAATTAGCCTTATGGTAAGCATGCTATCATGGCAGTCACTCACACACATGCAAGGATGCTTAAAGCATCAGTACTTACCAAGCCAAACAAAGAGGCTAATTAGAAAACATTCATGGATCCTAACTATGCTGAGATGCCCAATGCAACACATGCAAAAATGCAACTATAATAGGCTCGGCTATTCTAAAGATGGCATGTGAGATGCTACAACTAACAAGTTTTCAACTTGGAATTGGAATACAATGCAGTTAGTATGATGCGCCGAGCCCGGTGCATACAATACAGATGAATGAATGCAAACATGCAAACATAAGTATGCTAATTGAAATATGCCCTAAACTAACCATCGAAAGCTAGTAAATAAAAGGGAAGAAAGACGTGAGGTTGGGAGACATACACACACTTACGCACACTTATTACAACTGTGCCCTCGCTCGGAGGGTCCGAATAAATAATACAAACTGCCTAATTAACTAACTCACGAGCTAATTAATTATTACAGAACCAAATGAATAACTAGCTACAACTAATTATTACACAACCTAATTAATTAACAAATTAATGAATGACAACAAGCAAGTAGGGAAAGCAGTAAATGATGCTATTCCAGCTCTGTTTGAAGAAGGGAGTCATGCCTACTCGCTTCAGTTCTTCGCCTCGAAACACCTTTTGGTTGCTCTTTAGAGGCTCTGTTTGCAGGGTGTCTTCCAGTGTTTGTTACTGGAACTTACCAAAACACTGCTAGGGAAGTCACTAGTGGCCTGCCGGCCATGGAGGGAGATCTGCCGGCCAAGGATGAGAGTTTGCTGGCCATCAGTGGTGCACTGCCGGCCACTGGTGTGCTGTGATACCAAGCTGCAACAAAGTACAAAATAGAGAAAATGAAGGGTCTCCCAAGGGCATGTATGCAATATGCCACCCCAAATCACCTCAAAACATCAAGGGAGAGGCATAGTCGGATCCACGACCATCAATCACGCATCTCGATGCATGATGGCCAAAGATCCAACTTGTGCAAATCAATATGAAAATGAATGCACAAATAAAGCAAGTAAAGCCTAGAACTCTATCATGAATCATCAAGAGCTTCGGCGACCGAGAATTGAGTCACGTTCCATCACTCGGAGTATGAAACGCCCCTCGTTCCTCGTGCTCGGATTAACACTTAATCCAAATATTGCAACACATAAGCATGGCAAACATGCAATATGACTTAAGTGTGCAAACATGCAACTAACTCAAGCATGCAACAAGCATATAAGCATGATGTGAGGCAACAACCTTGGACAACATGACAAAATGGAACATGGTCATGCAAACATGCAAGGCATGCGAAGCTAAACAAGTGTGCGACAACATACGAAATGAAACAAGCATGCGACAACATGGTAAGATGGGCTTACACCAAAGATGGACGGCTCTCAACTAGGTCCAAATTAGTAGCCAGAATGATGGAATTGATGGCCTGAAAAGCATGGAAAGCCAAGGCAAGCATGCATGCCAAATGGCTCAAGTATTAAGGCACAAAGAGGACAACTCTTAAGCACGCTTAAGGAGCAACAAACATGTATATATGGCAACAAACATGTATATATGACAATGAGGTAAGCTCTGAAATACCATATAAACTGATGCCAAATCAAATCAACAATGCAAGCATAGCATGTTATGATGCTCAAGGCTCAAAGTAAGCAAAGGGACTTAAGCCATGGCCATACAAGGCAAGCCCCAAAGGGCCAAGGGGACCTAAAATAGTCCTAGGGCAGGCCCAAACAAGACCAAAATCAAGCTCAAAGCTAGCCAACAAAGGCTAGAACAGAAGGCTAAAAGCATGGAGCATGCAAGGCTTTAAAGAGGCAATGCACTACACTTATGAGAACCAATCATGGCATGACTTGGACAACCAAAAACAGAGTTGCATCATGGTATATTACGACCCAAAATGCAGTGAAATGCTGGGCCAAAGACTTAGGCTAAGTGGCATGCACAAAAGTCCACTCTTGAGGCATAAAGCACAAGCTATACAAAGCATTCAAGGCATGTCAAATGCAAGTGTATGACAACATTTCATGGACTGAAATAGCATATGGAATGAGGGCAAAGCATGCAAACATCACATGTATGGCATGATAGGGGCCTCAAAATCCAAGACTAGCCTAAGCATTTACACTATAGCTATACAAAGCATGGGTGACATGGCCATGGCAGCCTAAAACAATCTAGAACACTTCAAAGTAAGCATAAAATCAAGTTACAGCAAAGCCAAAATATGCTAGTATGATGAGTCCAAACACCATGCACAAAGAGCTAGGAAACAAGATTTGTTCTACACCTATATGGAGCATGCAAAGGATGATCAAACCAACTATGGATAGGGTCATAACATGCCAAATGATGACCAAATACATGCTGAATTGTAAACCAGACAAGCTAAAATGACATGGCATGGCATGGCATGGAGCATACGAAGCTAGTTTAAGGGGGTTTACATTACAAGTGCATCATGCAAACATGAAGTAACAAAAGCAACCCAAAACAGGTTTATGGCATGGTAAAACATCACCAAAAATGGACTGAAATAGACTCAACAAAGACTACGCACACATGCTACTTTGATAAGCTATGGATAGAGTTACACTATACATGCAAGATGCAAGCAAGACATGACCAAACCAGCCTTGGATAGGGCCAAGGTAGGTCCTAGAAGTCACAAAAAAGAGGCCTGGACCAACCTCAAAAATGCGTAGAGGGATGGTCCTTTGGATGGCCAAAAATGCAAGTAAGGAGGAACACAAAGAGAGGGGGGTACCCCCTCTGATTTAGGACCTCAAAACCACGCCTCTACCACTGAAAATCCACTGGATTTCAGTGGTAGGAAGGCCAAACCAAGACTAACTCAGAGGCCTCCAAATATGGCTTAAAACAAAGCCAAACAAAGCATGCAAGGGGGCTACACACCCCAAACAGCAAAATGACCTTTACTAAACTTAAAAAGCACTTAAAAAAAAGACTTTTTCAGTTATAAGAAAAGCCTAAATCAAGATGAAAAGAGAGCTAAAGCAAGGTGCAAGAAAGTGCAAAAATGGGGGAAATGCTCACCTTTGAAGACCCTCTTCGAAATCAACAGTTTCAGGGGGTGGAAGCTTGCTTTCAGACCTCAAGAAGACCTCCCAAGAAGCTTGATTCAATGGTGGTGGTGTGTTTCTATGTGTTGCAGTGCAAAAGTGCAAGGAAATCCAATTTCTAAGCACTAAACACAAGCAATATAGAGAGAAAAAGAGGTTTTGCTCCTTCAAAAGTTCAAAACCCTGTCTAAGGAAGAGGCCTCTTCCTTATATAGAGGAATGAAAAGCCAAAGCTTCTTCAAGAAGCTTTGCAAGGCCTTCATCCCTCCATACACGTGTATGGAGGGTAGCAAACAAAAATCCAGCTGGCTCAAAAGATCTGGAGGAAAACTAGCTGAGATAGGGGGCAAGCCATCAAGAATGGCGAAGCACACCGATGGCCGCAGAACAAAGCCATGGCCAGCAATGCCATGCCATGGCCGGCAGTGCACCAAGAGGGCCACTCTGAAAAGACCAAATCAGGGTCCAAAAATAAGGCAGAAATGATACAAGGTCCGGGAAACTCGAACCGGTGACGTTCCGCCGCGATAGTTGAGTGCTGGGCGAGCAATCGAACCAGTTGTTGGGTGTACCTACAAGCACAACCGAGTCTTGAGGACGGTCAAAAATGGGGTGTCTACACATGTCGACGATTCGGAGCCCCCTTTGGTGCATGACACCTTAGGGCCGATTAAGCTTCCGGATTCGGAGCACCCTTTGATACATGACACCGTAGGGCCGATTAAGCCTCTGGATTCGGAGCCCCCTTTGGTGCATGACACCTTAGGGCCGATTAAGACTCCGAATTCGGAGCGCCCCTCGTGGATATCACGATTGGCCACATTAAGTCTCCAGATTCAGAGCCCCCTTTGATGCACGACACCTTAGGGCCAATTAAGTCTCCGGATTCGAAGCCCCCTTTGGTGCATGACACCTTAGGGCCGATTAAGACTCCGAATTCAGAGCGCCCTTCATGGATATCATGATTGGCCACATTAAGTCTCCGGATTCGGAGCCCCCTTTGGTGCACGACACCTTAGGGCCGATTAAGTCTCCGGATTTGGAGCCCCCTTTGGTGCATGACACCTTAGGGCCGATTAAGACTCTGGATTCGGAGCGCCCTTCGTGGATATCACGATTGGCCACATTAAGTCTCCGAATTTGGAGCCTCCTTTGGTGCATGACACCTTAGGGCCGATTAAGACTCCGGATTCGAAGCGCCCTTCGTAGATATCACGATTGGCCACAATAAGTCTCCGGATTCGGAGCCCCCTTTGGTGCACGACACCTTAGGGCCGATTAAGTCTCCAGATTCGGAGCCCCCTTTGGTGCATGACACCTTAGGGCCGATTGAGCCTCCGGTTTCGGAGCCCCCCTTTGGTGCATGACAGCTTAGGGCCGATTAATACTCCGGATTCGGAGCGCCCTTCGTGGATATCACGATTGGCCACATTAAGTCTCCAGATTCGGAGCCCCCTTTTGGTGCATGACACCTTAGGGCTGATTAAGTCTCCGGATTCGAAGTACCCTTCAGCACGAGCAAAATAAAACAAAACAAAACACACCAACATCTGAAATAAGGTTCTTAACTAAGCATATAAAAACTTCAGAATGAGATGCAAATGTTTGAAATAAAACTTTTTATTTGATCAAACAGTTGTTACATCAACGCAACCCGCATTTGAGCATTACAATACCCATTTTCAACCCCAAAAGCTAAAAAGGGGAAAAGACGCATTGGTAAAACGGCAGCGCCGAATCAACTCCCGTCACCTAGAAGTCCTCCACGGTTTGTAATGCCTTGAGCCAACTGTGCCCAAGCCCATGACTTGCGCATTGCCAAACTTCCCCTGATACCATTGACAATGTCAAGGCAAAGATCCAAGATAGGGAAGGATAAAGCCAACGGTCGTTGCCTTTCCTTTCGGGGTGATCTGCTTCGACGACTTGAAGACTTATGCCAAGTTTTGGACGCCCTACCTCCCATACGGATGGGTCTTCTGCTGCGCTCCATTGCAACACCAAGCTCGGCTGAACTCCGAGCCTCTCTAACTAACATCCCCACTTATCTCACCTCACATAATAAGTGATTGTTTATCTGCGCGAAGCGCCCACTCCTTTTATTTTCAATACTGGCAGCGATCTTGAGGCGACAATCCCGAGGCGATTTCATTAACGCTAAACTCCATGAGACAAACGTCGTTTGACATTTGCCATGGCCTAGTTATCCAAACGACTTTTTAAAGCACATGCACTGGCCAAAAATCTAGGCCCGAGCCGAGTCAAATTTGCCGCAGCCACTCTACTCACTGGTTTTCAGCTTCCTCAAGTTACAATGGCCTCATTCAGGAATAAATGGCTATCACGTATGGGTCGACCCTGCCTATAAACTGGCGTATCACTGGACACTTAACAGATACTCGGACCGATCAACATTTATATATTCATTCAAACATGTATACAATAAAACGAAACACGTACATGCCGAATACGAACTGCAACGAAATATTTATAATAGAACGTTTTCATTCAATCAAACAAACAATAAATTACATTGTTTTGAACGTGATCTGCATTTCAACCTTACAATAGGTATACTTATACGGCGTCACCCTCATCCTCACTCTTCTCGACTTCAAAAGCGGAAAACGGAAAATGTTTACTGTGGTAGAGTGGCAATGCCGAATCAATGCCCGACGCTCGAAGAGCTTCCGCGGCTTGAGATGCCTTGATCCAACCGTGCCTAAATCCACGAATTTCACATCGGCAAACTTCTTCGGCAAGTTTCTCCTTGGTCTTTTTTATTCCAACTTTTCGGCCTTCATGAAAACCTTTTTCATAGGCCCTGCCCTTCGTGGTCTCCATTGCGAACATACTCACCGTCTCACGATCGGCGAGCGCGGTACTGATGAGCCGACTGGTAACCCTTTCTTCCACGATTGGGTTTCCCTACCCGGCGGGTTTTGCTTGAGCCGCCTTGGTCTTCCTTAACTTGCACTCAGCTGCCTCCGCGCGAGCCTCCAAACTTCGAATACGTTCCTCCTTCTTCTCCATTTCTCGGCGGGCAACGCGCAGCTGTATGCTGATTTCATAGGCAGTGTAAAGCCCCTTCACTGCCCCGTGAATGCCTTCATGAAATACTTCGTAGTCCTGTCGACCTACCATCGATTGCTAAACCTCAGGAGGAAAAATTTGTCGAGCAAACTCGACCGCTACATTTGGGTCTCGAACAATCGAGTCTGCCTCTGTCATGGGTCTATTCCCCACAAATACCGCAAAGCTTAATGGGTACGGATTCACGTCAGATCCCCTCTTGAATCGAGGTTGAGGAGATCTGCCCTGCGATTGCTTGTCCCGCTTGGGCGACCTACTTCGATGTCGAGGAGACTGACGCCTCTCTCGATCCCTGGAACTCCTACTCCCTGTGTGCGAAGGGTCACCACCTTAATTCATGTCTCCACCCAGCTCAGCTAGCATCCTCGCTTCCCCTCTACTGTTAAAGAAGAGCCAGTTCGACATTCACACGATACCTTCAAAAGCTAGAGTCAGTTGTTTACTGTGCTCATAAAAGTTGTACCTTTAATCATTTATCCTCTACAGAGGCAACACCCTCGAGGCAATCTCATTAATTGTGAAAACCTCAATCGCCCGGTGTCGACTGGATCGACCCGCCTGAGGCAAGGGCAAATAGATTTATCAATATATTCGGCTCAAGCGATCCAGCCGGCCCATGAATCGACTTCAAACCTCCTGAGTTCGTCTCATCCGGCGCCCGAATGATCATGCACAGCCTGGGGCAAGGGGAGATTAATCAATCTATTTGGATTAAGTGCCCCAGCTGGCCCATGAATCGACTTCAAACCTCCTGAGTTCGTCTCATCCGGCGCCCGAATGATCATGCACCGCCTGGGGCAAGGGCAGATAGATTTATCAATATATTCAGCTCAAGGGCTCCAGCCGGCCCATGAATCGACTTCAAACCTCCTGAGTTCGTCTCCGAATGATCATGCACCGCCTGGGCCAAAGGCAGATTGATTTATCAATATATTCGGCTCAAGCGATCCATCCGGCCCATGAATCGACTTCAAACCTCCTGAGTTCCTCTCATCTGGAGCCCGAATGATCATGCACCGCTTGGGGCAAAGCCAGATTAATCAATCTATTCAGATTAAGTGCCCCAGCCGGCCCATGAATCGGTTCACCAGCATAATACCCACGAACTATTCAGCATACGAATGATAAGTCAATATTGCCAAGATATTCAATCATAGAAAGCTCAACAGAGTAATTATTTTATCTAAAGTAGTGAAAGACAAAAATTCTTCACCAACATAACATCACAAACTGCGCATAAGTAGTAGTGAAATGACAAGGTAATTTTCATTAATAAATTGAGCGCAGACAGTAACCAATTTATACATGAAAACTACTCGGAACCAACAAAAGTCCTTAAAACAAAAACATACATCAAAAGGGAACGCATGTCATGAAATTCGAATGACTCCCAGATCAATCCTCGGGGTCAGACTCAAGTGGCTCAACGTCCACCTGCTCATAAGGAATTGGCAAGGCCAATGTAACCCCAGTGGCATCAAGGGCCTTAAGCCACCCATGTTTGAATCCTCGAATGCGGCACCTTTTCCTGCTTCGAATGCGACAAAAGCCTCAGATTCTGCCTTTTCCTTGGCCGCCTTCAACTCTGCTAACTCAGTCTCCACCTTGTTAAGCGCCTCCTCAGCTAGTCTGAGCGACTCTTTGCTCGCGTTCACCCTATCTTCGGCCTCAGAACGGAGATGATCGGCATTCCGAGCCCTTTCTACTTCGACTTCGGCTCGCGCAGTCTCCATTGCGGCTCTCATCATCTCAAACTCAGCCTTGCTCTTTTGATCGCCCACCTCTAACTGCCAACGGTCAATCCTCTCAAGGGCATCGTGTAGGCGACGGCCCAAGTTGGCGATCCTGCCGACCGTCTGCAAAACGACTTGGGATCGTTAAATGCCATAGGCAACCAAAATCAAAACAAGTCAAGTTCACCTACCAAAAGGGCCGACTGTGCAGATAAGGCTACGGCCACCAAATCCGGCACGGCATGAAAGGATGCCATATCAGCTGGTAGGGAGACTGAAGCCGCCAGGCTCAAGGCTACCGCTGGGTCGATAATGATGGATGCGTTAGAGGAAATCAGCGTGTCTCTGATCTTTGGCTGAACAATGAAAGGAACAACCACGTCCGACTCTTCTAAGCGAGGCCTTTTGTCAGCAGGACTATCTTCTGAACCGGCCCATCCCTCAGTGCTACGCTTCTTGCCCGCCCTTCCGGAATCAACCGTTCTTCAATGACCAGTTGTTCAACCTCTTTCGCCGTTTCAGCCACAACAATCTGAGCCAGCTCTTCAATAACGGGTTCGAAAGACTCAATCAAGGCAGGTCCAAAACGGGTGGCCTCGGTCTTTTTCCGGGCGGCCATTCGCTCGGCATTTTTCTTTCGAGCCATCTGCATGAGGTTTTCCCCAACCATACCTTAAAAAAAATTGCCGGGTAGGTCTCCCAAACTTCCAAAAATATCTCCAAAAGAAAACTGCGCCCGACCCAAAGTGGACGACGAGGTAGGCTGACTAAATCTGGCTGCCTCAAACGCCGAGTTTAGCGCCTCGTCAACCTCTTCGGCCTCCTCAGCGAACTCTCTGGCTGGTTCGGCGACTACCTCTACCACTGGCTCCACGTCTTGCCCCGAATTAGAAGCTTTGAGACCAACTTGCCTAAGGCTTCTGAAGCTAGGGAAGATAACAGCAGCAAGGTGCTGATCGCCGGATGGAATCGGAATGTTGTCAGCGGCCGAAAAAGTAGTATAAGTAGGCTCGTATCGAAGAAGTATGTGGGCGCTCTCCTTATAGACGTTTGGATGGTCAAGTATCCGAGTGTAGTCAATCTGCGGGCTAACGTCGTCGAGAGAAGCGAATCATTTTCAATTTATTGCCTGCAAAGACAAAGGGTTAGACATGGAGAGAAGGCCGAGTGAAAGAAAAGTTCAATAAACGCAAGGAGACACACGGCAACCTGGTTCACCCCTCTGTCTGGGAATAGGGTCTAGGTGACCCTCGCCTTCACCAAATTCAAAGTTCCCTCGAACATTGACCATTACGTTATCCATACGCTTACCAAAACTGGCAAGCATGGTTACCAAATAATGGTTAGTATCCTTGGCCCTAAGAAAGTACCGCCTAAGCCGACCGGAAGATTTGGCTAAAGCAAAGCAGTGCCGAATGGCCGAAATGCCAAGATTGATCCTGAGGCGCCGGTTTAACTCTACAATCCCCATTACGATTCGAAAAAAGTTCACGTTGGGCTGAGAAGGAATCAGACCCCAATGGCGGATGACGGCCCTAAGGAATGGATGTAAGGGAAAACAGACCCCGATCTCTGCAATGGATAGGAGTGGAAAGACGATTGAATTTCGATCCTCTCTCTCCATATCCAGAGTATTGTCCGTCACTAGAGATAGATGAACATCGTTGGGGATGGAAAAGTGTCGCTGGAATCCGGAAACACGACCCTTAGAAAGCAGGTCTTTCAAGTGTTTAGCCATTTTCGCGTGGAATCAAGGGTTCACCAAAATTAAAATAACAAACAGAAAGTAGGATTGCAAAGAAAAGAGAAGAAGACTTACGAGAAGCAAGGGGGACGAGGGTAGATGGAGAAGAGTTGCAGAAAATGCGAGTTAGAGAAGGGATACCCGCTGGTGGTCCAAGAGTCTCGAATACTCGACGAAATGTGCACTCGAAAGGACTGAAATTTCAAATTGCAATAAATGCGAGACGCATGAATGAGACGGGAAAGTGTAATGATGACCAAAAAGGTGTGCGCATTCTGACATCTGTATTAGGGTACGCGAAGTCGCCTAACCTATTTTGAGTTTTCCAATTCTACACCAAACACGCCGATTAACTACCGTCAATGGGGAGTTCGGGGGGCAATTGTGGAAGCCGAATAATGGCCAAATCAGAAGGTGCGTACCTTAGAAGACTGATATTAATTGGCTGTATCCTATGAGAATGGGAAGCCGAATATAGTATATGTGCTGAATAAGTGTAGATCCTTAGAGTCGAATAAGAGAAAAGACAAGGATTAAAAAGTAGGCCCTAGCCCCGAGGATCAAAAGGAACAGGTATAAATACAGGAACAATGGATTGAGAAAGGTATGTAAGAATCACTTCACTTAACTTAGTAAACAAGCTATCCTGAGTGTCCGAACTGACTTGTCCGTTGGAGAGCTAATTCCGGCACCCCCGACCGGAGTGTTTGTATCTTTTCAGGTGACTAGCTTAGGATCACTAGCGTCTCCCAGGATCTGAAGAGTATTTCCAAATCACTTCTCCACAATGACAATGCAAACGGAAGGCGCATGACAATGCACGTTGTTGAAATGCATGACAATGCAAATGAAAGATGCATGACGGTGCAAGTTGTTGAAATGCATGACAATGCAAATGAACTGAAATGCATGACAATGCACATTGGTGAAGTGCATGACAATGCAAATGAAAGATGCATGACAATGCAAGTTGCTGAAATGCATGACAATGCAAATGAACTGAAATGCATGACAATGCAAATGAAAGATGCATGATAATGCAAGTGAACTAAAATGCACGACAATGCACATTGTTGAAATGCATGATAATGCAAATGAAAGATGCATGCCAATGTACGTGAAAGATGCATGACAATACAAATGAAAGATGCATGACAATGCAAGTTGTTGAAATGCATGACAATGCAAATGAAAGATGCATGACAATGCAAATTGTGTGTGCTACAACGCATGTAGTACGTGCATAACGATGCAAGTGAACAGTGCATAACAATGCAAGAATGGTGTGCGCTACAACGCATGTAGTACGTTCATAACGAGGCAAGCTTTGTATGATTATCATAAGCGAGACAAAACATTGTAATGCAACACATCTAAAGCAGTTATTGAATCTCGCAAGATACAAAAGGATACGAAAAAGGATACACCTTGCGCGTACCGAACATCGCATGTGGAAGGCACGATTCGAGGTCAACACGAAGGTCGGTTGAGCTTCGAAGATGTACTTTCTTGCACTGTCTAGAGTAATGAAGGTCCCAAACCACATAACTGACCCAACCACGGGTGTGGAAGGTTCACCGACCACAAGGGGAGGCCACCGGCCATCAATCAGCCACGAAATAAGATCATCGGAGAATTATTTAGTCGATCGGCTAACAATTTGGCCGACCGGCCAAAAATGGCAATGTCGGGGCAGTTTTGTCCTTTGGCCATGGGTCTTTAAATATAAGGTTCCAAACCTTATATTTCCACTTCACCCTAGCTCGAAAATCCCTCATCTCTCTCCCTAGGTGATTTTTCTTCCTTCGATCCGTGTTTTTCTTTTGTTTTCAACACTTTTCCGTCATTCGATTCGCGAAACTCTCCCCATTTCACACACTTTGAACCGAACAAAACTTGGTTTCGGTGCTCATTTCTTCATTTCCACCGTTTGGGGTTTGTTTTCCCCGAGTCATACCTCGATCTTCGTGCATTTCCCACACCCCGACCTTTCCTCCCATTTTTCATCCTCTCAGACTTTTGGGTTGACCTCTCGCATTCTTGCCCAATTTTCACATTCTCGGCCATTTTTGCGTTCCTTTTGAGATGGCGGACGACATTCCACGTGGTGGAACTCCCCTGGAGATGGACATGGATCCCGAGGTCGAGCTCCTACCTCTTCGCATCCGGCCATTTGATCCGGCGACTTATAGGACGGCGATACATGTGTTGCCTCCCGATGGCATCCGCGACTTCAAGAGCTACGCTCGGGGCACGCCACTGGAGCTTTTGTTGCGCGAGCAAAAGTCACATCTGTCTTTGAGGTACACTCTTCATCTGTTTCATTTTCTGCAATGTAGAACACATAACTGCGATAGTCAATTCTATTCTTTAACTACTTAACTCAGGCACACTAATACATCACATGCTGTAGTTCACTGTGAGCACACTCACACCCGATATCTGTTTAAATCTGAACACATGCACACACGCTGCATTCTCAACTGAACAATTCAAACACACTGATACATCATATGTTGTAGTTCACTATGAGCACGTCCACACCCAATATCTGTGTAGACTCTGACACATACACACACGCTGCATTCTCAACTGAACAATTCAAACACACTGATACATCATATGCTGTAGTTCACTGTGAGCACGCCCACACCCGATATCTGTTTAAATCTGAACACATGCACACGCGCTGCATTTTCAACTAAACAATTCAAATACACTGATACATCATATGCTGTAGTTCACTGTGAGGACGCCCACACCCAATATCTGTTTGAATATAAACACGTGCACACACACTACATTTTCATCAATTCTGAGCGCATTCAACACTGTATTTGTAACACTGCTTCGCAACTGTTTATTTTGATCGCAGGGAGATTCCCATGCCTTCCAGGGGTATGGGAACACTGCTGCCCGAGGTTGGTACATGGAGCTACCTGACGTGGTTCGTCGTATTGTCGACCAGGCTGGTTTTGGGACCTTCTGCATGGGACTCTCGTGCCTCACTGCGAGCAGGCCCCTTCTTGCTGCTTCCGTGGAGAGGTGGTGGGACACCACCGACTCCTTCCACCTTTTTGCCACCGGGGAGATGAGGATGACTCCCATTGACTTCTCCATGCTCACAGGCATCGAAATGGGGGGTGATCCGATCCCCTTTGACACAGATATGGATGAGCAGGACGCCGCTCAGCTATACCTGATTGGCACTCAACCACCTCTTGCCCAGGCAGGATTTGTGAGGTACTCATGGTTCGACGATCATTTCCGGATCCAGGCACCTACTACTCGGGAGGATGAGGAGCAGTATGCTCGTGGCTTTATCCTGTTCCTACTAGGGACCACGCTTTACGCCGACCGGACGAACACTGTCACCCTTTACCTATTGAGTGCGCTTGTGGATGTGACGCGGATTCACGGCTACGACTGGGGTGGCATAGGCTTGGCCACTCTTTATGGATATATGAGCTCATCCTTCCGCTGCAGCAGACAGTTGCTTGGAGGCTACTGGCGAGCTTGGGAGGTACATGTTCTATTTTTTGTCTTTTCAATTCTGCTATACATTACTTGTATGCCACACACACTGTACATATGCAATCTGCTTTACACCGGTTGCACACTACACACACCGCACAATATCCTGCACATACTGCACTCTACTTTATCTGTATACTTGCTTTATCTGATAAGCATACTCATATTTGCTCTGTTACATTATACAGTTGTGGGTGTATGCCTACTTCCCTAGGCTTGCCTCAGTGCCAGATGAGGAGATCCCTCTCGGTGTTCCATTTTCTCACGGCTTTGACATGAGATGCGAGCGGAGGCCACGGGAGTCCTTCATGTTCTTCCACCACTACTTTGACATCGTCATCGTAGCCGAGATATGTCAAACATTACAGTTCATTTAAGTTTCGCTTTATATTGTACTCTCAATATCAGTAGATAACAAACTGTGTTTTATTTGCAGATCATCTGGCAGCCTTGGGCTCCGTTGCCTGACACAGTTCAGGAGCGGTATGCCGGTGCTCGAGAGACTGCCCGGTTCAGGGTCTTGTTAGAGGGGCCGGTTTGCCGTGCTTGGTACTTTGGCGAGCGCTTCCTGCGGCAAACCTTGGGCATGCTCGAGTAGACAATTCCAGCACCTCCTCCTACCCACACGAGGCACACTGAGAGGTACACCTTAGAGGAGATGATGGACTACACGATTGCTTGGGACTCTGAGCCTTTCAGGGACGAGGGTGACTACACCGAGTACATTCAGGCTTATATCATGCGACCTTTGGTTGGTGCTCGTCGAGCTGAGCGAGAGAGGGTAGCGGTACCAGCAGCAGGAGCAGGGGTACCGAGGGCACCTCTGGCCCGAGACAGGAGTGGGTCCTGGAGAGGGTAGGGAGCTGGATGGCTGGAGCTGCCTACGATGATCACATGTCGAGGACAGGGTGGGGATACTTATCAGATTCCCTTCGCTCCTCCTCTAACTGATCATGAGCTCGTCGGAGCCTATGGCTTGACCCCGGTATGCACTACTAGACTTTGCATTCTGTATAGTCATTTCAATTCATTTGATATCCCGCAAAATACTACTGATTTCAACACTTTTGCAGGCTTCCGTTGAGTACACTCGCCAGTCCCTGGAGTTGACAGCCTCAGCGGTAGGGATGCTACAGCGATGCATCGACTTGTTGACCATCTACAATATCCCGATAAGTTCTTTCAACTGCAGTTTCAAACTCTGCCCAATCAGCTTCATACATAATATGATGCATCACACGATCAACACGGCACTTGATACACAACACTTATGGTACAGATACACTGTAACCCACATACTGCTCCCAGCGTTGCTCACGGCATTCATACACTATACTCACACATTGTTTTTGGTATTCACATTCTACTTTATCTGTAATTGATGCATTTGACATTTGTCCTTTTCAGGCCCCATTCCAGATTTCGGCCGTAGGAGGTGCTCCAGCTGGACCATCTGTTCCTGCTCGAGAAGGAGAGGGAGTCAGGCAGAGGATGACTATCCATAGCCGGGGCAGACATAGGCGCACTCATGCTGAGAGCAGTTCCTGAGAGCCCTCTCTCGATGATTCTGATGAGGAGGTGACGTCGTCCCAGGGCGAGGCCGGAGACAGCTCAGATTCTGACTATGAAGATGGCGGTGGTGACCCTGGACCCTTGTCCAGGAAGAGGACTAAGACCGACCCCCGCACTTGAGATGACTGATGTTGATCCAGACATTCTGCTGCTTTTTCTTCTTCTTTGCTTTGTTCAGACATTTTCTGCTTTTCTCCCCTTTTTGTGCTTTATTTTCCTTTTTACTGGTATTTTGAGAACATTGTACTGCCTCAAGCAGGTTTTACTTTCCTCAAAACTATGTACTTTTTGCAAAAGACATGATGAAATGAAACAGCTGTTTTGTTCAAAAAGTGTTACATTTGTACATTCTATGCATCGCATTGCATCGCATCGCATTACATAACAATAGGATCGAATGGAAATTGAACACGAATGTATTACCAGGTCAGGTAGTGAACCAACGTAACAAACAAAACAAATTAACTCAATAAGCAACAATAAGACCTTGACAAGTTTACAACTCGATAAGCAAAGAGCTACAACTCGATAAACAAAATTGCTACAACTTGATAAACAAATGAGAAACAACTTGATAGACAAATGAGTAACAACTCGATAAACAAACACATTTTTTTATGCATGTGACAAGCAAAGCATATTCTATGCAAAATCGAAAGCAAACACATTTTACGCAATAGACAGGCATATTATATGCAACACTGAAAGCATATTCTATGCATGAATTATAACGATGCGCGCCACGCATGCGACAGAAGTGTAGATGAAAGTGCGCATTCTATGCAATAGGGGGGCGTCAAACATGTACTTTGGTGCCTCTGATTCATCTCTCAGAGGGCTTTGCAACACACTCAGCTCAAAAAGGGTACACCCTGTTTATATTGGCAAGATATAACATCTGCATGTGAAAACCATAGGTGCTGCTTAGACTACCATTCTGACTTGAAGCAGGATTACACTTGGGGTCGAGATACACTCATACTCCAGAGAAAGGCGAGGCCTGACAAGATGCACCTGGAATGCAGTCTCAGAATTTGCTGAAGGTAAAACACACTCAGATGCTCCAAATTTTCCTTCTTTTCTTTGGCTTTGCAGCCTAGAACCTAGATAGCCTCAGATAGGTCCTGGTTTTACTCCTCTGAGATGACCTGGGCTGAACCCTGCGATTTTATGAAAGAATGAATTCTGTTTTGCACAAATGTGGAGAATGGCACAGCACTTTGAGCACAAAACGATTTTATTTTGAAATTGAGATATGAGTTTTTGACCGGATATTGAGTCTACGACTAAACACAGGACACTACGACTTAACGAAGAAAAACAAAAGGTAAACAACCTAAACACATCGAGAAACACTCGAAATGACTCAAAACAAGAATCGAGCCAAAACAAAATACACGACACTCAGACGTGGACAGGGAGCCTATTTCTCTAGGTATTGTTTCCCACCCTTTCTCATTTGTGATTCTTATATCACTTGGCCCTCAGGCTGTGTTTTTCTGAAAAAGCCCTTTTCTCACTTTTTCTCTCATTGCACATCTCTCTATTCTTCAATCTCTCATTTTTCATCCCTCCCTTGGGTGGTTGACGGATAATCAGGAGGTTGTGGCCTCGTGCCCCTAGCGTTCTGCTAGATTCTCTTTCTTTTGACATCGATTGACGATGCGCTCAGCCAATTTAGATGTGATCAGATCTGCAACTGACATCTTTTGACGATGCCTCGGCTTAGCTTGAATGGGATCAGACTTGTCCAGATGAAGGAGTGGAATATCCTGATCCATTCCAGTTTGTGGTTCGCAATTAGCTTGATACCTCACTGCTTGGAGGATGAGATAGCTTTCAGCAGTTTGCTGTAAACTTCAGTTGTCTCCTTTCCTTGAAGGTAGAATGCCCTTTTTGGCAAATATGTTGACAATGGGGGAAAAGACAGAACACCTGACTCAACTGTGCTCCTAGCTCATCATTTTGACCATTTTTTGTTTTGGCTTTCTACTAAAACAATTTTGATCAATATAAGAGTTTGACTAACATGCTTGTTCAACTTTTCTGATTCAAAATCATGCAAGTTAGGCTATGAGCACTGAAAATTTTCCTTTTTTGGGTCCAAGATATGGTCTAGTTTTGGGAAAATGGAACAATTTTTGAGAAAATTAGTCAACTTCATTAAAAATTCTCAAAAACTATTTTTGCAAATGGTCACTGCTCAACCAACCTGGAATTGACTCTTGAGATGCACAACCTCAAATCCAAAAACAATGGAAAATTGCCCCTTGTCTGGACAGCACTGTATGGCAATGGAAAATTGCCCCTTGTTTGAATAGCACCACGGCGCACTGTATGGCAATGGAAAGTTGCCCCTTCTTTGAAATGCACCGTAGCACACTGTAACCAGTTCTCACAACAATAATCACAACCGAACTCTCGGATACAGAAATGACAAAGATGATCGGAACCATTACATAGACAGTCGATTTGGAAGTGTTTATGGCTGGACTTCAGAATGAAGTTGCCTACATATCCCAAACATAGGAATCAAGCCTGACGTAGTTCGGGGTAAGGTACACTTGGGTATTAACCTCTCTTTTTATGCTCTAACTTTTGCCAAGGCCGCCCTTTTTGGGTTTTCAACCTTGCGAGCTTTGTTTTTTGTTTCTACTCATTTCTTTTCATTTCTTCTGAATCTTTATTCTTTTCTTTTTTCTTCATTCTTTGCATTTTTTTTTTGTTCTTTTTCTTTTTCTTGCTCTAACTTTTGCCGGGTCGTCCTTCCTGGTTTCGGCCTGATAAAATTGTAGCTTTGTCCATGCCAAATAGTTTTAGGGTCTCGAAGCCATCTGAATCCAGGAGAATGGCTGCTGCATGCTGATGATGTAAAAGTCCATCCAATGGGGGCTGAATTTGCCCCTAGTGTTGTCAATAGGAACTCGGTTGTCCTTGATCAATACTTTTTTTTCCTTTCTCCCCTTCGGGGATTTAGCATTCTTGCCGATCTTCATCTTTGACTCTTCGAGTGCATTATCTGACATCTTTTGCCCCCAGTTCAAGGGTTGCTTCTGATCTGGCCATACAAGCCTTACATTGTGGTTGACCGTTGAACATTCTGAATACAAGTTCAAGGTTTGAAAGTGAGGGGTCGAGTCTCGAGGCTGAGAGTGATCCTAAGTTGCACAATCTCAGGAGCGATTCCACACAGGTCTTCGCAGGACAGCGCAAAATATTTTTTGAAATCTTTTAAGAAAGCGACTAATTGCTTACGCCGAATACAATGTGGAACCAATTTGGATCAAGCCAGGATCCTTCTCAGTACTCACGTTAACAAACATAATCTCATTCATTAAGGGCTTAGCACGCCTTTCTTTCCCTCAATTGATCAAATTTTGCAAAACCCAAGGAATTCCTTCCTCTTCATTTTCAATACATTACTCGAAAAGTTTTGAAAAACTTAGGCCAACGCAATGATTTCAAGGCACGGAAGGGCAGGTGAAATGTACTGTCGTTTCATTCTAAACTTGCTGGCACAATAGGCTCTAAGTAACAATAAGCACAAAAACATGACAGCCACAGCTGTTTTGTTCAGGTTTCCTGGTTGCAACTGGCTCCGCAACAGAGACAGACTCAAAAGAAAGTAAAAGGACAATCACAAAACAAAATAATGATGTCCGAGGTGACACCCTCGGAATCACCCGACTTCTGTACAACAAGACTGACCCGATACAACAAGACAAACCTTAATCAAAAAGACTGACTCAAAACAATGAGACAAACTCGAAACAAAACCACAGAACTGACTCAACACCCAAATCAGAAAGTACAAAAATTAGCATTCGCAAATGCCCAAAATAGTGCGTGCCAAACGCCATATCTGAAATAAAGCAAGCGCCACCCGCAGGTGGACCAACCCCTGATCACATACTCGTATTATCCTCGAAGTCCACCAACCCGGTGATGACAGACTTTGCTGAACTCGGTGGGAGGACGACCCCGTCATCAAACAGATCCTGTACTTCGTGGCGAAGTCGGAAGCAGTTATCGGTGGTGTGACCAACCTGTTGACGGTACGCACAGTATTGGGTAACATCATGTGGGAGAGGGAGATTACTCGGTAGAGGCCGAGGCTCAAGAGGTTTGAGATGACCTTTTTCAGTAAGGATTCGAAGAGCCTAGGACAAAGGCATGTAGAGGGCATGAAAGACCCTGCGACCTCGGGGCAGATACTTCGAAGTCTGTGGACCTTTCTTTGGGCCTAGCAAAAGGATCGGAGTCTTGCCTTGGCTCTCTGATCTTTTCCAGGCGCAGGGTTAGGATAGGAAGGAACTATTCTGGTACGACGGTCCCTATCCCGATTTTTCCTTTGGCTTGAACTGCTCTCGACTTGAGCAGGGAAAATGTCATCCACAGTCTTAGCCACAACTTCGAGTTCTTGTTGCTTATTCAACCCCCCAGCTTTCAAAGCCTCAACAGCTTGTTGGAGTTGTTCATAGGGATCTGTGTCCACCTTCACCTTGTTCTTTCCACTAGCCCCCGCTTGGTGGACAATTTGGGTTGCTACTTTAGTGCGAAGTCCCGTCGTCGTTGACATGTCATTGCCAGAGCTTGAGACAGCTTCAGGTTGGCTGAGCTCAATTACAATTCGCCCCAGTAGCGGGGGCTCCTCCGACATGAAGTTCCCGGCATACGATGTGGTTAGTGGCAGAGCCGACTTTCCATAGGCCAAATCAGCCACAGATCTCTGGAGGTCGTCAATCATTCCCATTAACTCAAATGTGGTGGGCTCACGAGCTTGAAACAACTGGGGTTCCCAGATCGGGCGCACAACAGGTGACCTGGGTGGGTGTGGCACTTCAACGTCGGTCTCACCCTGCAAGATGATTCTTTGGTTTAATGCGGCTGCCATAACCACAATTTCCTCTGAATTTTGTGCCATCATAAATCCGCTGAACTGAACAGAGGTGATGTGACCGGTGACTGACGGATAAGATGTCTGCCTTGCTTCAGCGAAGGAGAACACAGGCTATTCTAAACTAAATCTCTGAACCCCCCCTGAAAGAGAAAACAGGCAGCATCTCAACCCAATTTCACCCGAATAGACATAAGCATAACTAAATAACTGTATTTGACCTCTGATCACTGTTCCCAAATTACTGTCCCAAAATTGAATCTGATACCCGCGGATATAACTGATTCTCAAAATACTGATACTGATGCCGCAGGCATGATACCCAAACTTGCAGACTAATACGTGCATACCCTGTAGAGGTCAACTCAAAAGGCACATAACAAGCAAGTAAGAGCCAAAACATCCCTATGTTGGGGTAAGGTTTCCCTGTCCTATTTTGTTAGGAGCTAGGGTTTTACTATGCACGCAGCGGTTTCAAACAACCTATAATCGGGTAAGCAACCTATCTTAGTTTGTAATAGTCACTATGGATTCCGATATGCACTAGGTCGAATGGTTAAAAAAGGTGCCCCGGTAAAAACCGAGGTTTGTGTTCCTGTCGTGGTAGAGCCCGCAACTAGTCAGCCTTACAGCACGCTTCTCAAAGTGAGCCTCCGGCAAACCGTTCAGGAATCACATACGGCAAACACGGTGTCCTAGGCACACCAATGCACATGCAATGCAAAGAGACACATAAGTGTAATCAAAACAAGATATCATGAGTTCGAGTCAAGTTCTCTAAACTTCCCAGCAGAGTCGACAGAAACTGTAGACGTGCCCCGAGGGCCTCATGCTACAGTTCGGACTCAAATGTTACGGATCTGAATCTAATCCCACAAAATGCAACGCGAGATTGATAAATCACCAAAGAGTCCAAATCCGGCAAATCGTTTTGGAAAACTAATTTTTAAGAAAGAAGTGCCAAACATGGACTGCTTTGCTAGATACAGAGTCGCCACCTAAATATTTTATTTTGGGGGAATTTAGGAAACCCTGACTCGTTGCCTAAGGCCACTTGTCCGTCATCACCAAAGTTGCCTCGGCTCGGGAACTTGGGTACGATTGGGGAAGGTCATCTATGAGCACCCCTGCTCACTCAATCAAAAATCGGCCACTACTAAACATGATATCTCGTTTTTGAAAACACATGCGTTCTTATTCCGGTTATTAGCCTAAAATTACTATGTGATGCGCACAACACACAAGTATAGACTAGATCGCCTAATTTGGAACAAAGCATCGCATATCCGTTTGTTTGGAAATGGTTTTGAAGTTTGCTACTCGCAAGTAGGCTAAAACACGGATTTCAATAAATCATTCCAATTCAAGTAATCCAACCTTCACCCACAGGCATTCAGGCAGTTATATCACATAAGCAAATAGCCTCATGGCAAGCATGCTGTCATGTTAACACTAATATACATGCAAGATGCTAAACCATAAACACTTACAGTGTACTCCAAGCCAAAACGAGAAACTAGTTAGTAATCATGCATGATCCTAGCTATGTTAAGATGCCTAATGCAACACATGCAAAATGCAGCTAGAATAGGCTCGACTATCTAAGAATGGCATGTGAAATGCGACAACTCGATACACGTATTCAAGTTGGGATTGCAATACTATGCAATTAGTATGATGCACCGAGCCCGGTGCATGTAAGACGAATGAATGTATGCAAACATGCTAACATTTGTATGCTAATTGAAACATGACCTAAAACTAACCATTGAAAGCAAGCAAGTAACAGCGAGAAAGACGTGGGGTTGGAAGACATTCACACACGTACGCACACTTATTACAAAATTCGCCCTCTCGACGGAGGGTCCGAGTAAATAACACAAACCAAATGATTAACCAACTATCCTAGCTAATTAATTATTACAAACCCTTAATTAATTAACAAATTAATTTCAAAAGGAGGGCGCCGCTGCTCCACCTCAGAATGATTGAATGATGCATGCTCGATCGCTTCGCTCGGAAATCTATCGCCATGCTCACGCTACCTCTGTTTACACTGCTCTGCACCTCTGAAAACTATGAAAGTCTCAAGGATGCCTTTTGAGCACTGTGGGATGTCACCGGCCGAAATTAAAGGCCACCGGCCAAGAGGAACTAGTCATCGACCATTTGTGGGCATCTCGGCCAACAATGCATAGCCGGCCGACACTGAAGATGGCCGACCGGCCATCTCTTCCTGCAGAATCCTATTTTTGCTGCAACAGAGGACAGACAGAGCATGGCAATGCATTTTCAAGGAACTGTTTGCACCACCACCCTCCTTATCATGTTTGAGACTCAAAGGAGTATGGTTCTCGACCCTTGGGCCATCAATCACGCATTTTAACGCATGATGGCCAAAGGAGCCAAGTGTGCAAATTAATGTCAAATGAAATGCACACAAAACACATAAAGGACCCCAACCTCTATCATGGTTTATCAAGAGGCAAGGGATGTAAACATGCAAGAAAAACTAGTGCGACATGAGCATGTTAATGACAATGCCATACATGGCTAAGCATGCCAAATGCAATGCAACTTAGGTAAGCATGCAAAATGCAACATGGACATTCAAGCATGTAAGGCAAACATGTGACAACATGTAAAGGGACAAGATATGCAAACATGCAAAGCTATTTAACAAAAGCATGCCAAATCCCATACCACTTAAATATGCAACAACATGTTATGGACTAAGTACACAACAAAGCACAATTGAACTAGCATGCTACAACATGCAATTCGTCAAATATGCAACAAGCATGTGACAACATACAAGGCAAGCATGCAACAACATGCGGGGATGGTCATAAACCGAAATGGACAGCTCTCAAATAGGTCCAAATCAGTGGCCAATATGCTAGGGGATAAGGGACAAAACCGCGTATAAACATGCATGGTGATTGGCCTAACACTTAAGCATCGAAGGGCAACTTCTAAGAATACTTAAAAGGGGATAAAGCATGCAAGTATGACAATACTACAAGCTCTGAAATGATGCAAGGGATGATGCCAAATCAACCAAATAATCATAAACATAGAGTGCATAAGGCTTGAAGCTTAAGACTAGTAAAGGGACTTGAGCCAAAGCTACACAAAACAAAGAGCATATGGCAAGCATAACCCAAAATAGTCCTAAAGCATGGAAAAGTAAGCCTAAAGCATGCAATGACCAAAGCCAAAACAAGTTAAAACAAAGGGGCAAAAACATGAGACAAGCAAAGCTACCAAAGAGGTGTTACACTATACCTAAGACAACCAAACATGGAAAGTTTTAAGCCAATAAAAATAGAGATATGGCATGTCAAAATGAGCCCAAAACACCCATTTAGATGACATCCCAAATGCCTAAGCATGGTGACATGCACGATGACACATTCATGACGCATAAGACACTAACTCTTTAAGACATTAAAGGAGTCATAAGTGCAAGCATATGAGCATGGAATATGGACTGAAATAACATTACGAGTGATGCCAAACCACTGAGATGACCCCAAATAGAGCATGTTAATCACTTGGGCATTTAAAGCTAACAAGCTAGAATACATGGTAGCAACACAAAACAATGCAAGCATGACCAAGAGGACCAACATCAGAGCTTATGCGTGTCACAACATGGCTAAAAGTTTCATGGAGTTGAACCAAAATGATGCTAAAAAGACATGTTACAACATGGTGCATGTTAAGGCAAATCATGGCATTACAAGACAAGTATACAAAGCATGCATGGTATGTCTAAACCAAGTCAAAGCAATGCTATATCATGGCAAAACAAAGCCTAATATATACTGAAATGAAGCTAAAACAAGCTAAGCATACAAGCTACCAACATAAGCCATTTATGTAAGCATTAAAGACAATAAGGAGAGGGGATGACCCCCTCCTATTTAGGATACCAAAACCACCTCTCCACCACTAAAAATCCTCTGGATTTCAGTGGTAGAGAGGCCATGCAAAGCTTAAAGCAAGGGCCAAAAAGGATGGCCTAAAACAAGGCCTAACAAGGCCTAAGAGGGAGGGAAACAACCCCAAACCTCAAAATGACCCTAAACAAAGTTCTAAAGCAAGAAAAATCAGAACTTTTATCAGTTATAAACTAAGCTCAAAACAATAAGCAAGAAGGGTTAAAAGCTTAAGCAAGAAAGGGGTATCTAAAGCAAGTTTGCTCACCCTTGTAGAACTTCTTCAAGAACAAGGCTCCAGTAGGTTCCTCTGACCAAAACCAGTCCAATAACTCTGAAATCAACCCCAAGGGACCTCAGCTCCAAGAGGATGGTGTTCTAGTGTGTGTTTGTGTACAATAGTAAGACAAAACAACACTTTTGAGCACAAAATAGGATCAAACAAGAGACTATAGATACAAAAATAAGTCTAACTCTCTCAACCTAATTTTTCTGAACCTTGGAGGAGGGAGGAGGGGCTCCCTCTTTATAGAAGTTCAAATTCTAAAGCTTCCAAGGGAAGCTAAGCAAAGGGCAAATCCCTCCATCCATGTGTATAGAGGGGGTGAATTGTGGATGTCAGCTGCACCAGCTGGCACAAAATATTTGCATAAAGAAGATGAACAGGGATCGGCCAC
The DNA here is from genome assembly GCA_025200525.1 of Camellia lanceoleosa. Lineage (NCBI taxonomy): Eukaryota > Viridiplantae > Streptophyta > Magnoliopsida > Ericales > Theaceae > Camellia > Camellia lanceoleosa. The sequence goes on along the minus strand of CM045762.1, from coordinate 108,449,428 downwards.
AAAAAATGGTCGATCGACCAACATAAGTGGCGACCGACCAAATATAGTCCCGATCGGCCAACACTCTTGGCTGATGGCAAGAAAAAGGGGCCGATGGCATCATGCCCTGGCCGGTGGGTTGAGGGGATGGCAAACAAGCCACCCTCTTCCCTTAGAAGCAAAAACACAAGTGTTTGGTCCACAACCAAGCACAAAACAAACAAGTTGAGAGATCTTGAGGCAAGGCGCGTAGCCGAGACCTTTGAGAACTCAAAACGAACACAAGCATGGATGATCATCGAGTGTTCAAACGATGACATCCAAGTCTTGAGGACGGTCAAAAATGAGGTGTCTATAGTAATTAAACATCCAAATCAAGGTATAGATGAAATTTCTCACTCCACCAATATTAATATACACCAACCAAGGGATTTCAATAATAAAATAATGGAATTAAATTCATCCCATAGGCTTAATAATCACAAGTGTTACAAAGCTTCACAAAGTACCAATCAACCACCAAAATATTGTTTCAAGCATAAAAAAGAAACTATATCCGTAAGTCATGAACAGTCAACAATTCTCTATATATTCCAAACATCAAAAAACTATCCTTAAGTTCCAAACCATCCAAAAAGAACTATCCTAAAGTTCTAAACTATCAAAAAAATTCTAAACCATCCAAATACCATATCAAACACCATACTTGTACTAGGACAAGTTCCTTCAGTTGACTCCTATGGATGAGAAGATAGAGAAGCTGACCCACATTCTCATTGTAAAGAAGGAAAAACTGTCAAATTAAAGGAAGAAAATTAATGGCAAATACCATTTTAAAAAGATAACAATAAAAGAGCCATTTCAACAGTTCCCATTTTCACTACTACTTCAAAATTATTCAAACCTTGAGGACAAATCTACAAACAACGTTCAAGAAAATTTTTGTATTATGCGACCAAATATCTGTCTCTACCCCCCTTTAAATTTTGGTCTTTTGCATTATTTTTTGAGACAATTATATGACAACTGTTAACATGACAACCACTTTTATATAACTGTAGGATTTACAAAGCAAAAATGAGGCCACAATTGACACTGCTCTAATGTTTTGATGACAACAATAGTGGTGATGCTTTATGAGCCACTATATATCGATCTATCATTTCTGCCAAATGAAACCTACATGGTTGAAACTTAAAAGTTACACGATGGAAGTTTCTTGGTTTTTACCTTATTAGAAATTTTGATATGAACTTGAAACAAGCAATCAGAATAAGAATTCAAAGGAGTGGTCGTTCCTGTTTTTTTTTTTTTTTTTCAAAAAGTTGTGGAAAAATAATGTCAGATTATTAGATCATTTCTGCTTTCCATCTTTTTCATACATGGAGAATCCTGAATCTCATGATCTGATATTGTCATCAAACAAAATGTGTCAGAATACTAAGAACACGACATGAAACCAATTTTAAAAAAAAAATTAAATTCAATACAAGCATGCTAGACATAAAAAAAATACAAAATACAAAATCAACATAAAGAGAGTTTTTGGTAAGTAATGCCAAAACATTTTCTAGACACAAGTACAAACCAAACTAAATCATTGAATCCAAAGAGATCTTTTGAATGGAGCCACTGACTAACTCCAACAAATCACATGGATACCAATGAAACTGGCTGTATTAAGGCTTCATAGTGCTCTCTAAATGATTATTTTTAGATAACTGAGTGAAAGTTAATAACTGATATTCAATAAAGAAACAGTAGATATGGATTTAACATAAACTTCAGAAAAAGATTCAGTTCACAAATTCTACCCTAGAACAAAAAAGTAAGATAAGTTAACAAGCTTGAGAATCTAGTCATGATTCATCCACACAAATTGTGGGCACAATTTGTAAAGAACTTGTATTCATCATCGACCAAGATTTAGGAAGAATTTAAAGTCAAATATTCCCACAACACAATTTGATAAAATCCTAGGGAATTCCTCTAACATACCAATCGTCAAGTATTTTCACACCAACAACTATAAAATATTAATGCTATTCTAAACAAATTCACAGCATATGAAACTCACAAGAAAACAATACAAAAGGTGGTGTTCCCAAATGTGTGAATCAGGCCATGAATGCATAGGAAGTTAAGAAACATCTGTAAATATTTTGGTTCTCCATGTTGCTCCATCCTTTAAATAACAAAATACCCAATTTTAAAGACTCAATTTTTTTTTTAGGGAGGGGGGGAAGGGGGGAGAAAAAGAAAAGAGATGGGTTCATGAGAAGATATAAGAGATCAATGATCCTATAGGTTGTAGAGACCCCAATTTTAGTTATTTCTTTTAAAACCCTAACCTTAAGATTATTTCAAAGAGACACTGAATTTTCACCTTCTTGCAAATTCAACCCTAAAACCGAAAACGTATCGCGGATGAAACTGTGCACTCCCTAATCGACCTCGGTAGGTTAGTAATCATTTCTAACACCTTAAAATTAATTATTTAACTCTCTAATTATAGATAAATCACTCTAAACCCTAATTTCTGATTTTTGTCGTTTTTGTTCGATAATTCGCATTTTAATTCAAAACAAAGCAACACAAACCGAATTATTTTTCCTATCACTATACTGATCAATTCTATACTTGAAATAGGTATTTTAATTTATAAATTTAGTCCATGCCCTCACACTTTTATAAAATTGTACATTAGCCGCAAATCCATTATAATATAATATAAGGGTAAATTGCACTAACACTCCATAAGGTTTGGTCCAATTACCCATCCCTTTACGTTTTGAAAATTACATTCCCACCCTTATGGTTAATAGTCTCATTTTACAAACCCCCTTGCTTATATAAAATGCAACATCTCCTAGTAAAAAAATAGAGGAAATTATATTTAAAAAAAAAAGTAAAGGAAAGGGGAAAAAAGAAAAAAAGAAAAAAAAAATTGAGGAAGTAAAGGAAAACAAGAAAAGAGAGAGTGCATGAGTTCAATGTCTTCATTCCGTCTAAATAACTACAATGACAGGGGAGTTAGTGTAATTTCCCAAATGTCAAGGGTGATATGTATTAAACTCAAACCTTCGGGGGTGTAAGTGTAATTTACCCTATATAGAAACGTACACCCCATTATAATGATCTTTTGCAAAAAAAAATATCTACAATATATATATATATATATGAATTTTGTACTCCAAAAGATGATGAAAAATCCTAAAACCCTAGGGCACAAGGCCAGCCACCTTGATGTATATATATAGTGTACTTTTGAAACCAATTTCATGGATTTAATGAAGAATTTTGACCAAGGGCCCCTAAATCATGGAAGTTTGTTTTGTACTAATGTACCAATCTAGTTCTAAATCAACCAAGCTAGGATTAGGCCTAATTAAACCACACTTAACCTTCACAATCACCCTCCATTCCATTACATTCCAACTAAATACAACTTTATTCCATTCTATTCCAACCAAAGGGCACAATGGACCTTTCACCACAATTTTTCTATAAATAGGCCACCTCCCTTAACATTTTTACATAGTCAAACACATACACACACACACACACAAAATTTGGCTAAGATAGAGAGAGGGGAGGCAAAGAGTCAGCTTGGAGGGAGAAAAAGAAAGGAGAGGAGATTTTGTCCAAACCTTAGCAATCTAGCAAACAAGTAAGCCACAACACAACCTATCCTTTTCTTTTCTCTACTAAATACATGACCATATATGTTTAGAATATTGTTTTCATAGTTTTATGTATAGGGTCCTTGTGTTTGAATAAGATAGGTTGACCTTTGTTGATTACCTTACTTGTATTCTTTGTTTGTTGAATCAAAGTCACCAATGTCCATCCATTTCATGTGTCATTTTTAAAGGAACACCTTCAAACTAAATATATGAGTTATTACTAAATTATTTATCATGTTTTCGTCATAACAAAAGTGAAAAATTTCCCACGGTTGTCCCATTTTCTTATAACGCTTTTTATTTCTAGTTTTGTGCACCAATAACCGGTATTTTCAGTCAACCTTCAAAAATTCTATAAACATGCAGAGAAATCCTCTTGAGCTCAATTTTACATCAAAAACTTTCTTTAAAGCGTTATCTTTCAATAAAAATTGGTTTTATTGAAAATGAATAAGTGGTTTGAGAGAAAAATTGATTTTCATAACAGCTGACGAATCTGGACTGAGCTGGAGTATTTCATTAATAACTAAAAATCTAGAAAATTTATTCCACTTCCATAAATTTATTTTGAAACTAGACAAAATTATCTACAAGCCCTAAAGCGGCCAAGTTTGAAAAAAAAATTCTAAAAATGCCACTTTAATAGTTATCATTAAAGTAAACGGAATCTAGAAAATTATTCTTCTTAATAGTTTCATGCTCTTAGTTGATTGAATATGCTTCTTATTGTTTGTTCAAGTTTTAGTATGGCATCTACATATATTTGTGGTTGTATTGCTTTAAATTTGTGTTTTCAAATGCTTATACTTGTGAAGTAAATGTTATTTCAATAACTTGTTCTAACCTTAACATAACACACCTAACTCAACAGGAAACTTAATAATGATGGTGTTAGGTTTTCAAAGAAATTTTTATGTGATAATCAAATTGATGAGACAAATGGACTAGTTATTTTGGAAATGGAAGGAAAATGATGGATTGTGGGATTAATTCTTTCACAAGTTGTGTCACAGTACTCAAGTTGGCCTAGGTTTAGAACGTGATGCTTTATGTCAGTCGTGCGGTGGTCTTATAGAACACAAATGATAATACTTGTGGCACAGATGAGAATTCCTATGGTAGACCGAAATACAAATGAGAATTTTTGTGGCCAACAGGTTGTGACTATCCTATATTCCAAGATGACATGATTTGGGTACATAACCCTAGGAGTGGGGCATCTGGAATAGTGAGCAGGAAAGGGTACCGGTTTGCCTTAAGCGAAGCTTGAAATGATGGGTAGGAACAGCATTCCGCAAGGAATTGCCTAGAACTAACTTGATTGACTGTTATTCTTGAGAGCTGAAATTTATTATAAAGTCTGCTTGATTATTGCTCCCTCTGTATGATATGATCGTGCCATTATTGTAATTGTGTATTGGACTGGGAAAAAGGAATGGGGTGTGTGTGAGTTTACTAGGCATTCCAAGCTCATGGTGTTTCATGCTAGTTGTTGAAGAACTTTATCCAAAAGACTATGTCGCGAAAATGTTCGAAGACGTATAACTATCCTAGAAGAAACTAGAACTAGATTTGTTAAGTCTCTCTTTGTAATCTTGTTTTGGGGTTGTAATTAATATAAAAACTCTTGTTGTCACTTAAGACACAACTTTGTAAGTATTATCTTGCTTATATATCTATCTTTCGTGTAACATATCCTTTATTTTCTGTCAACTTATGTAGGTCTTGTGTTAATGCCTTGTCAAGATTTGTCAAAATGGTAACTTTGCTATCTAAGAAGATTGAACTTAGAAGGGAGGCTACTCGGACTCCTCCGATCTTTCTTGGGATCTTATTTGATTATTGATCAAAGGACTCATTAATGACATATCATTATTTATCCTTGAACTTGTAATATTAGCAGTACCATGTATTTCTTTGTTATTATATTCCTTGGCATTCTTGATTTTTGAGGTGTCACATAGGCACCAACATAGAAATCATTACCCATCATGTCTTGTATCATTTCCATTAATCGAACTAGTGTGTTGGGTTAAAACCATCAAAGAGTCACAGCATTAAGAATCAACACCTAAAGACAAACCTAGTAATAAATTATTATTTTTTTCTATATTATAATTGAAGTAATGTCAATTTTTTTAGGTTAAATAAGTTTAACAAATCAAATCATCTATCATCTAGAATTGTAATCAATCACCATTAAATGACCTTTTTTTTAACCAAAAAATCATGGTTTGTTTGATTTCTTAAATCAAACTAAAGCAACTTATGTTAGACTCTTACATGGGACTCATGGTTTGTTTTCCATTGATGTGATTGTTTAAATGTTGTGTTGTAAATGTGTGAAATGTAATTGTCCATGCTTAATCGTTATGTAATTACATAATTGGGGAAGATTACATGTGTTCATAACTCCTTCTTTTGTATTGTCTCAAGGATGCCATAAATTTATTCGAATGATTAAATACTTGGTTAAATGTATTCCTACTAGGCATATAGCTCACCCCTATTTTATTTTTTAGGAAATAATGTTGTATAACTATAGTGGTGACTTGAAGTAAGCGATGTTGGGATTGACAATTGAGAATAATTTGTTGTAAAGACTTAGAATTTTGCACTAGGACTGTTAGACTTATTTTGTTTTTGTCTTGTACACCCATGGGGTTCTTCTTTTGTAATTGTCATCTTGTTTGTAGAACGTGGGATTGGGTATGAGGTTTTCTGGTCATGTAAACATGGACATTGTAAATTTAAATTTTAGTTCAGTGAACATGATGGCTTTTAGAGTAAATTGTTACATTGGTTGCGATGGATTCATGTATGAAATAGCAGGGCGTTACACTAGCCATAATGTGGCACTAAGATGAAATAATCCACATACCATGAAGTCCACAATCTTGCAATGTCGATGGTAGGAAGCACAAAATCATGAGCAAAACAGGTAAACATGGATCAATGAGCATAAGCAACATATGAATACACAACTCAAAGGCAAACATGAGAGCACACAAAATTAATGTGTGTGTGTGCAATCCTTGAAAGGCCACAGAGCTAGAGTTAATCCTAGCAGTGATCTGATGGATAGACCTCTAGCAAAAGAATCTGAACATCATTGAAAGAAGTCAAACCACTAGAAACCAAGGGATATTTGTTGAGTAAAAGCGGAGGCCCCTGCTCAATCAATGAGTCCTCTTTTTTTTTTTTTCTTTTCTTTTCTTTTAAATTTGACTTTTCTTTTTTTCGGGCACTCACTGGTGGCTTGCACGCTCAAGAGTATGGAGACCAAATCAGAGAAGCAAGGAAACAATGAAGATGACCTGGTTGGTGCCTCTGAGGTGGCCTTTTCCTAATGCCTGGACTCCAAAATAGTGAGGGAGAGACCGTAGAAGTGAAAATAGATAGTGGATGGTTAAGAGACTCAACATCACCCATGATATGCCAGTATAGGTCAATTCCTTCAGAAATGCATAAGAGACAATGTTAGAAGTCCATAGAGAAATTTGATTACTTATACGGAAACCCCTACATTAGTTTATCTCAAGAATGTGTAAAAAATGAGATCATGCATTCAATGAGCATATATGTTCAAAATCTGCTATGGACAAGGATATATGAAATCTTGCAAGCTGCATGAGAGGTCTTAAGTCTATGTGCACAGATAACAAGATTCAATGACAATGAGATTATAGCATCCAAGTACACAGAAAGTCAATCACTCTCACCCACTTAAGTAACAAGTCATACTCTAGTTAATGAGTACTACACCCAAGGTCATTCTAAGGAATTCAAACCTAAGAAGATCAAAAGGTTTTGTAAAAATATCATCTTTTTGGTGCTCAGTGGGTACATGTTCAAGAACTATAAGGCCCTCCTTTACTAACTCTCAAATGAAATGATGACGAATGTCAATATATTGTGCAAGAGTGTTGGACTAGATTTTTGGAGATGTTAATAGCACTTATATTATTGCAGAAAACGGTGAGAGTGCCCTAGTCAATACCATAATCATGAAGCATTTGCTTCATCCACAACATTTGTGTACAACAACTCCCTAAAACAATGTACTCAGCCTCGGTGGTCGAAAGAGAGATGGCATTTTGCTTTTTACTATGCCAGGCAACCAGATTATTCCTAATAGAAAAACATCCTCCAGATGTGCTATTCTAATTATCAGCACACCCTGCCCAATCGGCATCAAAAAAATCAGTGATTTCGGTTATAGTGTCGGTCGAGAACCAAATCCCATACCCCAATGTCCCACTCACATACTTAATGATGCGTTTGATAGCAAAAAGATGAGACTCTTTAGAATAGGCTTGGTAACGGGCACAAACACCTACACTAAATGCAATGTCAGGCCGACTGGCTGTGAGGTACAAAAGACTCCTTATCATGCTTCTATAAAGAGTAGGATTAACATTAGTGTCAGAGGAGTCTTTGGGGAGGTGAAGACTGGTGCTCATGGGGGTTCTAGCATGTTTGGCCGACTCTAGACCGAACTTAGTCACAAGATTTTTGGCATACTTGGTCTGAGAACAAACATACCCGAAGGTGACCGTTTAATTTGGAGACCCAAGAAAAAAGACAATTCTTGCGTCATGCTCATTTCAAACTCACGTGTCATGCAATTTGAGAAATATTTTACAAGAGAATCAGAAGTGGATTCAAACACGATATCATCAACATAAATTTCAGCAACAAGTATATTAGACTTAGTATGTTTCACAAATAAGGTCTTGTCCACACTACCCCTTTGAAAATCATTGTCAATAAGAAAGGTAGTAAGTCTATCATACCAAGCCCAAGGAGCTTGTTTCAACCCATATAAAACCTTGTCTAACTTGTAGACATAGTTTGGAAATTATGGGTCCTCAAACCCTTTTGGTTGCTCAACATAAGCCTCTTCTTTCAAGTACCCATTCAGAAAGGCACTTTTTACATCCATTTGAAACAATTTGAATCCAAAAAGCATGCAACACCAAGTAAAATACGAATAGATTTGAGACGTGTAACAGGGGCAAACATCTCATCATAGTCAACACCCTCTACTTGTGTGTAGCCTTGAGCAACCAACCTAGCTTTATTTCTAACCACGGTACCATTCCCATCAGATTTATTTTTGAATATCCACTTGGTACCTATCACATTCATGTCTATAAGTCTGGCAACAAGAGTCCAAACTTTGTTACGTTCAAATTAACATAATTCTTCATGCATTGCATTTCCCAACTATCATCTAGTAGGGCCTCTTTTATAGTCTTAAGTGCAATTAATGAAACATAACACATATGAGATACCTCATTCCGAATTAGTTTGCGGGTTTTCATTCGATCTGAGACATTTCCAATCACCTATTGAATCGGATGATTCAGTTTTGCCCTTGCTGATGGCTTCAAACCAGGACTAGTAGTGATTTGAGCATCAGTGGTGATGTCTCTCTGTGCAGTCTTTGGACTAGGACTTGCCATAGGGGTTGGTGTTGGTTTGCCTTCTTGAGCTTGGTCTTGCTTCTCCTTGATATTGTGGTTTGGTAGCTAGGATTCTAGGATCACCATTTTCTTCCTCATGTAGAGATGCAATAGGAGAACCGGTGTCATCTACAGCCATATTGATCGATTCCATCAAAGATAGTGTACGCAGGTTATAGACACGAAAAGCCCTACTAGTAGTTGAATACTCTAGAAAAATACTTTCATAACTTTGGGAGTCAAATTAGCCCAAAGGCTCTCTATCTTTGAAAATATAACATTTACGCCCAAAAGTTTTGAAGTATTTCATATTAGGTTTCAACCCTTTTCACAATTCATAAAAAGTTTGTAAAGTGTTGGGCCTTAAGTACACACGATTCACAACATAAACAATGGTATTTTAAGGCTTCAGCCCAAAACTTGGGAGGAACTTTCTTGCTAAGGAGCATAACCCTAGCCATCTCTTGAACAACCCTGTTTTTCCCCTCAATAACTCCATTTTGTTGTGGAGTAGGTACAGAAAATTCATGCTTAATTCCATGCATATCACAAAAATTCGAGAATGAGCTATTTTGAAATTCACAACCATGATCAATTCAGATTTTTATAATACGCCCAATAGAAACACCTTGTTCATTCTGGATTTTAAGGACTAATGACTTGAAAGCATCAAACGTATCACATTTTTCTCTTAAAAAGTTAACCCAAGAAAAACGAGTATAATCATTAACAGTTAAAAAAATATATCTTTTACCTCCAATGCTTTCAGTATGAGTGGGTCCCATTAGATCCATCTGAACAAGTTCAAGAGGACGTTTGGTTGTTAAGCTATTCACCTTTTGGTGAGTTTCCCTAATTGACATGGCCCAACATGGTTCACATTCTTACCCATTTTGGGTACTCCTCTCACAATTTCCTTGTTGGCAATCTTAGTTAGGTATTTAAAATTCATATGACCTAATCTTTGATGCCACAAGTCAAGATTACTTATGATGGCCGAATGACAAGTGAGATCATTTGTTGTAACAATTCCATAGCAGTTATCAGATGTGCGAACCCCATGCATGACAGTATTTCCCTTTTTATCCAAAATTTCACATTTATTTTTTAAAAATAATACTTCATGATGAGAATCTCACATTTGACTAATGCTCAAAAGATTTTCTTTAAGGTCATCAAGAAGTAAGACATTTTCAAGCTTGGGTAGATTGGCCATACTTATAGAGCCCTTACCAATGACTCTAGAAGTGCCGCCATCTCCAAAGGTAACAATTCCTCCTTCATATTTCTCAAGAGACGTGAATTAGGATTTGTCACCTAAAATGTGTCGAGAGCACCCACTATCAAGAGATTACATGTGTGAGTCACATGCTTTTAGTGCAATGTGAACAACAAAACAAGTTAGGTCACTATTTCTCACACATAACGTTTTGGTCTTAACAGAAGTATGACTGGCAGTCTTGGTAATTGTCTTAGTGCTGTGAATACCATCATGAATCCTAGTGTTCTGCCTAGAAATGTAAGGTTGTCTCCTAACCCATGAAGTATTAACATTTCTAACTTTTTGAGACACCTTACCAAACAACTCATAACAATAAGGGCGAATGTGGCCATACCGACCACAATGACAACCTTACCTCTCTTTTGTTGAACTTGCCTCCTTTAGGTTGATGGAGAGATTTATCATCCTGTTGAACCTTCAGCTTTCCCTTTGCTTGAGTCTTGATGTCATGTGATGTAGAGGCTTTTCCCTTTTGAGGTGTTGCATCGCCATAGCCTATCCCACTTTTGTCACAACTCATTTGTTGAGACCAGATGATGTAGAGGCTTTTACCTCTCATTTTTGAGTTCTTCCTATTTCTGACCAACACGCTCTTCCAGTGCAACTTATGTTATCTCAAGAGATTCCATCTTTTCTTCATATGTGGCATAGATTTTCAAAAGTTCATTCCTTTCAGTTTCACAAGTCAAGAGCTTTGCACAAAGATCTTGTCTATCACTCGAGATCTTGATGACATCCTTCCTTGCCGTTGAAATCTCTTCCTTTGGCTTGACATTCTCACTCTCACATGCATTGAGTTTGATAGTGAGCTTGTCATTCATCTTGGATAGGTTTAGAGACTCACTATATATATTTTCGCAGGCTTGTTGAAGTTCATCACCATCACTATCATCATTATCTTCCGAGGTTTCATCGTCTTCTTTTTGGTTCTCTTTTTCCTTAGTCGCATACAGTTGAGCAACTAAGGCATGAACCTAGCTGGATGGTTGTGAAGATGACTTTTCTCTTTCATGAAAGTGCATAAAAACATCCCACGATTCTTTGGCATTCTTGCAGTAAGCAGTCCGTTGTTGCTCTTCTTCAAAAATGGCTTCACAGATGGAGTTTAGAACTCTTTTAGTGCTTTCCATGCAGCTCTTTCAACATCACTCCATTCCTCAGTCGTCCTGTTAACCTTTTGGTTGGTGATTCGATCGATTACATATGGTGCTTCAACATTCTCCTCAATTGTATGCCAACCATCAAAATCAAAGGCTGTGAGATAGACTCTCATTCTACACTTCCAATACAGGTAATTACTCCCATCAAAAGTAAGAGCACGATGCACACTTGGCCCATGAGCAAACTTAACCAGCTTTGCAATTGATTGAGTGACGCAAGAGTAGAATGCCTTGTTGGTACTATCTCCATCTGCACCGGATTTGGTTTCTTCAGCTTCTTGCTCTGTCCCACTTTCATCATCCAAAGTCACTGTGTAGACTTTCTTTTGGTTCTTTTTCAACGTACATTAAAGTGCAATATGCCCAAACTCTTGGCATTCATAGCACTTGACACATTGTCCTCGCACATTCTTCTTCTCGGCTATTGGAACACCTCTTGGTGGAAAAGTTTTGGTTTTTTCATTACCATTTTCTTTTGAACTAGAGTCCTTGAAATTAGGCTTCTTTTTCTTTAAATTTTTTTTGAATTTTTTGGTAATCATAGCCGTCATTTCAGACTCTACATCAATTTCAACCTCATGGTTCTTAGCAGTCTCATAAACACTAGTAAAAGCCACACTATGTTTTTGTTTTTTCTTAGAAATCTGGTGGGCTTCATAAGTCTGCAAGTTTCCAACCAACTGATCAAGCTTGAGGTTCTCAACATCCTGAGCCTCCTCTATAGTTGTCACTTTTGATTGAAACCTATCAGGTAAGGACCTCAAATTTTGTTCAACAACTTTAGATTCCGGAATTTCTTTCACCAAGTGTGAAACAGGAATTCGTGTTATCACTAAGTTTGACATAAAAATCATCAAAGGTCTCATCACCTCGCATAGAAAGAGTTTCAAATGAAGAGGTGAGATATTGAAGTTTTGATCTTTTAACATCAATCGTACCCTCGTGAATTGTTTCAAGAATGTGCCAAGCCTCTTTCACTACTTCACACGTACAAATACGTCAAAACTCTTCTGGTGTGACAGAGCAAAAGAGAAAATTGCGTGCTTTACTGTTCTAACTCGAGTTTGGATGATCAATTGCGTCCATTTATCAAGTGGTTTAGGGATATCAACACCATCAATGATGACACTAGGTTCGCTCCACCCATAGATTACACAGTGCCAAACTTTTTCATCAATAGATTTTAAAAAGGCCCTCATACGAGCTTTCTAATAAGAATAGTTTGTCCCATCAAGTAAATGAGGACTATGGGTCTAGTTACCTTCGTGAATTGAATTAATGACACAAATCACACAAAATCACACTCCTATATTTTTCATAAAACAAAGAGTGACCTCTCTAATACCAATTGAAAAACTATGTGATTCGTGATTCATAGCAGATTTAATTGCAACAATTCTCAAACAACCAAAACTAACAATCTAAACCATCAAGTACATATGAAAGTGATTTAGATTATTGTTTCTCAAATAATAAATTGACACAAGTGTTACCCACCCAAAAAAAAATCGACACAAGTGATTTTTACGTGGAAAAAACCACAGTTAGAGCACGTCCAATTTTGATAAAAAAAACCACGGGTGAAATGCCACTAATCAATCCACTAAAAAGAAAGAAAGAACACAAATTTTCCAATTAATTTACCTAACCTCTATAAACTTGTCTTCAATTATTTGTGTCTCTTTCACCAACACCTTTGTCTCAAAATTGATCAACTTGATGTCAAATCCTCAACATCTATGTTGAATCAACGACCATGAGCAGCTTCGAACTCCTTCAAAGACTCCACGATTGAATCTCCGAAATCCACCGAAGAAGAACACTCTTGTGTTGAACAATCAAACAATCCTTTGATGTAAACTTATCAAAATATGAGTTAAACTCAAACAAACATCCAAGAAACTAACAAAGATGCTCCAGAAGAAAACCCTAATTCTCTCAAAGAAGATTTGGAAGTCCTACCCTAAAATCTTATTGAAACTCAGCTTTAAAGCAAACAGGGCTGTGATGGCCGCTCGAGCGTAGGATCTTTCGCTCAAGCGATGAGTCTAATAAATGTGTAATCTTTAAGTGTCTTCGCTCGAGCCACCAAAAGGTTCACTTGAGCGCACAATAACCCTTCTTAGTATTTTTGCAAACAGTGAAAACTACTGGGACCAAAGTTTCTTCGCTTGAGCCAAGATTCCTTCGCTCGAGCGAGCAAGCCAAAATTCCAGGAAACTGTACAACTCGATATACTATGTGTATTCGTAGAATTGGCAAGACTAAGGGACCTAACACCTTAGATTAAGTTTTTATTATTTAGTGAAGTTAAACATTAGGCATACTGGAATTATTTAGTTTTAAATGATGTAACCGAACGATGTTAAATTCAGGTTTTTAGATAAAATGTATAAAATGGTTTATGTTTGGCACTATTAAAATTTTATGGTATTTCCACGATTATATTTCTGAATTTGTGGTCATATTATTCAATGATGTCCTAAAATTTGGGGAGTCATAATGGCTGTGGTGGTGGTGGAGTGGTGGTAGTGATAGGGGTGGTGGTAGCAATAATGGGGGTGGAGTGACGACAGCGTTAGTGGTAGTGGTACCGTATAGTAACGATGGTGGAGGAGGTGGCGGTAGTGGAGTGGCGGCTGTAGTGGTAGTGTAACTCCCTGGATAAATGACAATAACCCATACAATACATTAAATAAATAACGACACATGATGAAATAATTATCCTCATGTAATCCCAATTACTTGTACAAAAGGATAATGTGAGACCTAAAAAATCCTCTCACATGGATTGTTCATGAGATCCAACGAAGAGATAAGCTTGGCTCCTGTAGATCTGCAAGGATCAGCATGATCGGCACCACCAACCGAGGTTGCCGGCCGGAGACACTCCGATGATAAAGTTAGCCAAAATAGTTCAAAGAGAGAAGATGAAGATTTAGAGAGTGTGTGTGCTCTATGGCAGGGAAAATGAGGCATACCTCGTGTATGAGGTCCCCTCCTTTTATAAGGGATGGATAATATTAGCTTAGGATATTTTGCCCCTATAGGTAGGATATTTTTCTAGCTCCCACAATAGCCCAAAAACTTTTGCTTTATTTCACACGAGAAGTGCAAGTTTTTTGTTCTAAGTTCGTGGCATAAATAAATGCTAGATCTTTGATGGATAATGCGTAGTTGATATAGGTCTTATTTCCAGATCACATTGCCGAGTGATGTTGCTTGAAAAATAAATATTAGAAAAAACATTGTGGATACATATATATGGGAACAAAACAAATGAACAAATGCACGTATGAATGTGTGCATGAATATATATATGTGTGAATGTATGATTGCTCCAAAATTATATCACATGAATTCTAAACAATCATATCACAAGCGATGCTATGAGTTCCACATCGGAGGTCTCTATAACGAGGGGCCATGGTATTATAACCCCCCGGCAAGGGTGTAGGCCACAGTATTATGACCCCCGAGTGAGGGTGTAAGCTGCGGTATTTTGACCCGAAGGTGAGGGTGTGAGCCGCAGTATTATGACCCCCAGGTGAGGGTGTAAGCTGCAGTATTGTGACCCCCAGGTAAGGGTGTAAGCCGCGGTACTGTGACCCCTGGGCGAAAGTGTAGTGTATTTCCCAGTGCAAAAATTGCTTCAGAATATGGACTTCTGTGCTGAGCTAGAGACATTTCTATGTGTCGAGTACGGAGAGCTCCAAAATATGGAGGTGTTTGTTAGCGTCAGGCGGCGATCAATTACAGACATTGCAAGGATAATAATTCATGTCATTGATTGCCTTTATCAAATAATACAAGTATATTAGCCACAAAAAAAGTGGAAAGCTGTAAAAGCTATAACAATGAGGGTGTGCAAAAATATGCAAAGAACTGCCAAGTGTGTAGCCAAATGTGTAGTATGAGTGTATTGTCCCAAAACTGTCGCTTTCTTGGAGCTGTGTGAAAAGAAGCGGGAGTTTGGAACTCAAGTAATTGTCGTTGTTTTGTGTAATGCTTATATCAAGTGGGCCGAGTATGCATGCATAACAGAGGTGTCGAGATGATAAACGGCTGATATGCCCTAAGTGGAAAGTTAAAAATAGACTAAGATGTCCCAATTGGAAATAAATGGCCAAGGTAACGAAATAAATAAGGGCGAAGGACAGAGGATTTTTTCCCAGCCCCACGATCATACTGTTGAAATTGCATGCCAATCAGATATGATGTGACCGTTGAGCAATTTTGTAATGTCGAATGTGGCAGGTCACTGATCCCAATATTAGGTAGAAAGTCGCCAAATAAGATGTAGTCATTGAATTTGGTATTCAGCAAACTCCAGGTGCGGTGGCAAAAATGTTGTTTTAGTTGCGATATGTGGCCTAGCATGTAACATCTATGTATGTTTGGTATGAAATTTGCAAAATCGGACCATACAGATATGTGTAGAAGGCTCCAAATAGTTGGAAACGATTATTGGATCGTTGGAATCGGACTTTGGATGGCGTAATTTTATTAAAAATGGATCTGAGGGCTTGAATCAACAAGGTGTAATTCAACTGCGAAGCACATGATAATTTCCGTAGTGGCTGCTTAGGTTGCCTTCTCCAGCGAAACTAGGCATTTTCTGGGCAAACTTTGAGCAGCTCGTACGACTTCGTTTGAGCTCCGATTTTGACGCGATTTATTGCGTTGGACTCGTCCCAAAGAGTACTTTACATTGGTATGGGCAAACCTTGAGTTTGACAGCTTCAGAAAATTCAATTTGTCAAAAAATGTGATCTGTATTGTAACTTTCGGCGAACTTTGGTTACTTCTTGGCTTCTTGGGTTGGTGGGTTTGGACTCTTTGAGCCGATGTGGTATGTTTTGATGTGGATTTCGGTAAGCCGAGATGCTAGTTCTATGTCAAGATATTGGTGTGTTGCCAAATAAAGTTGCATAATAATATTGTTGCCAAATAATGTGCTGAATAAGTTGTAACGTTGCCGAATAAAGTTGCGGAATAATACTGTTGCCAAATAATGTGCCGAATAAGTTGCAACGTTGTCGAATAAAGTTAGGGAATAATACTATCGAGATAGTAGCGGTGAGCAAGATTATTGTATGTCTAAATGAAATCTTGAGATTGTTACAGAAGAGATAGATGAATTAATAATTGTAATTGTACATAGCTATTTATTTATTTTATTAGGATGAAAAATGGTGTGAAACCGAATGTAAAAAAAATTCAAGTTGGGGCAAATGATCAATGAAAATGGATGATTGTGGCCTAGCTCCAGGAGTCTACTGTCAAAATTACATGTTGATCGGACACAATCTAACTGTTGCTCGATCGTTGAATGTTCCTGATTGGCCAATTTATTGATCCCAATATGAGACTCAAAATTTGCAAAAGTGGACCTCAAAAATAGATTCTACATAGTGAAAAATGTGAAGGTAGGCATCCCCGAAGTTACCCGACCACCCGATTAAACCGAACATGCTAAGATGCAACGGAGCACTTTGTGCTGAGAAGAACACAATAAATCCTTAGGTCATCTTTCTCATGTAGCAGAAGTTTGAGATTCAAACGCACAAGTTTGAGCTCTTGTATTTTCCTCATTTTAAATTCGATTGGCCTCTTTTCGGTGGTGTTAGATTTATCTCGCGGCCTAGTGTTCATTCCATAATTTAGACTCTTCATTCCACCACTGCTCAAATGTCGTTGGACCTCCTAAAGTTGACCAAAAATAAGACGGTTTGGCTGCTTCATGTTTTTTTGTTTTTCACCTCTCGTCCTCCGCTAAAGTGTGGTCAGCCGAAGAATATGCTTTGTGGGTGAATGTGCCCGGCAAAAGGGCTTGGTGGTTTATATTTTTGAATATGCTCTCAATGACGCATAATTGAAACCATTTTCATTGTGAAAGAATGAATCGCGGGGTTGTACATTTGTTCAGTAACTTTGGAGCTTTGATGAGCAATCTTCTGAGTTGTGGTGCTGTCGAATTGCACATGCATTGGGGTCGAGCGCCGACTGATTTGTCACTGCGGAGCAATTGTTGTCTAGCAATATTGTACTCAAAGTAATGAGTTGGCGGGCATAGACATTGTCGTGCAGCCGAGAACCATGATAAACTTTTTGTGTAGCCGAGATAGGTGGGTCGGCAATTCTTCGGCTTATCGAAACACATTGGTTGGCGAAACACTTGATCGGCTAGTCTGTTTAGTTTTGTCTTTTCCGAGAGCTTTGTTGACAATGGTAAACTCCAGGCTTTGATCCACTAGTCGGCGAGTCGACAACTTCTTTGGCTTTGGTCTTTTAGCTTGCCAAAATGAGTGATCGGCAATTGATTTTGTGATATTAACCAATCAGTTGTGTATGTTCGGAATGCCTTTGTTACCCTTCATAACGTAACTTTCTTTATTTCGTTGCTTGCCAACCCTCAAGCAAATTGCTGAAGTCGGTTGCTGAACTACTGGAATGGTCATTACAATTTTGCTTGACAAACTGAAATGAGCATCTAAAAAAGAGGTTGCCGGAAGGGTCAAATTGATGAATAAATTTATTTGCAGAGACTACAAAAATAAGTTAATGGTTAGAGAGAGAAACAACGAAATGGTCCCGTGAGTTTCTTTCTCTGTATCTGATTCTAAAATTTATAGCACATGGAGTGTTTGGCATGGAAAGCAAAGCTTTACTTCTATTGATGCAAATCACATTAACATATAAATAAACTTGCAGTAGATGAGAGCAAAAGAAGAATAGTATGTATTTATCATCTTCTTCGTTGAACTCTCAAACGTTTCCCAGAGATGGCGCCAATTGTGAGACCCAAAAAATCCTCTCACATTGATTGTTGATGAGATCCAACAATGAGCATGATCGGCGCCAGAGACACTCCGATGATAAAGTTAGCCAAAATAGATCAAAGAGAGAAAATGAAGATTTAGAGAGTGTGTGTGCTCTGTGGCAGGGAAAATGAGGCATACCTCTTGTGTATAAGGGCTCCTCCTTTTATAGGGCATGGATAATATTTGTTTAGGGTATTTTGACCCTATAGCTAGGATATTTTTTTGGCTCCCACAAATAACATATGCAGATATGAATTCACAAGTCTAACCTTGAATCTATAGCATATGTTACATGATAAGGGAATAGGATAAACATAAACAAAGGAGAGAACACCCTAGTGGCCACAATTTTCAAAGACGATGCTTGGTTACAACGAAAGTGAGTTTTCTCACACCCCAAATTTCATTTCTCGAAAACATTACCAAAACCTTTAATTCAAATCCATGTATTAAATACATTCATAAATACAAATAAACATGACATTTGTGTAATAATATTGCCCTCTCTTGAATAAATACAACAATAATACATGCCAAGATTTACATTGAAATACTCATGTCTCCCGCATTACAGTGAACATCTCTCATTTACACTTTGTCATATAAAAGAAAATAAACTCCTCAAATCTTGAATCCGGTCTTCCTGACTTCGTTCTTGAAAATGATTAAAATAGATGTGATGAACACGAAGTCCAGTAGGAATCTTTGATGATTCCCAACAATAAGATCTTTAGATAAATGTGAGCATGGATGCTAAATAGTGATACATACATAATTAATGCGCTCTTTTCATACACAAAATACAATATACATATATATAGATCATATTATTCTCATAAAGCAATCCATGAAAACTTTTCAAAGTAAACTCTTTCTCTCTTTTTTTTCCTTTTTTTTTTCTGTATCCTTCTAGTATAGTTTTCAAAAGCTCTTTTCAAAAAAAACCTTGTTAACATTACTTAGAGGTCTAAATATAGAAACGAGTCATTTTACTAAAAGTCACAACCAACCATTACTCATTGTCATCCACATAAGATGAATCTACACAATCCCATATGTTCAACCTTACACAATTAAGATTATTCACTTTCCATTATCACAATCACACGTGTATATCTTATTGTAATTATTCCACACAATCCAATTAGAAACCTGCTCCATTACCAAGCCACATTATCACACCACACACTTTTCTAGGTGCTACTCTAGAAGGAATGTAGAACCTCTATTAAGTGCCACGCTTCAACCGATCACGAGCTGGAAGGTATGAGAAATCTCACGCATTACCGGTCACAAACCGGAAGGAACATGGAACCTCCGCACATCTTAACAGACCACACGCTTTACTGGGCGCTACATTGGAAGGAAGGCAGAACCTCTATTAAGCACCACACTTTACAGGTCACAAGCCGGAAGGAAACGGACCCTTAATCTAATACCAACATCCCTCAATTCATCATGTTATTTTTATTACAATTCCAACAAAAGCCAACAATATCATTCATCATTTTCCATTACACATTAATCCAACAAAACACCCACCAAAATATATATATATATATTTAATAAAAAGTTCACCTTTAGAAGCAATCACAATTCTTGTGTTCCAATTATCTCTTTACTTTTCCACATTATAATTAAGTCTTCATACACAATTTCACAATACACTAATCATCATAAATTAGCCAAGATTATTTGATGTAATTACCAACCTTAATTTCTTTAACATAACCTCCTTTACAATAATCATTTTTCCCAATCAGTAATTATCATTATTCATACTCATTTTAACCAAATATAAACTTAATTTCATGAATCAAATATCAATTCAAACATTTCTCTTATCGACATAAATTACACAACTAGGGTTAGTCACAAATTAGGGCTTTTTACTTCAAGGCATAAAATCTTGTTCTGGCCACTAAAAACTTCTCTACTCCACCTTAATCTTGCATTCAGGTTCTCTATTTTCAAAACCCTAACTTTCTCTACATGTTTTTATGAAAATCCCTCAAGATAAGGTTTTGATGCAATAAGAATCTACCACCCATCTATCTATAAGAAAATATTGAAGAGAAGCAAGGAAAATCCCTACCTCTAGCAAGAAGAGAAAAGACCTAAAATTTTGACCTCCACAAAAATAGCAATCCGCTTGGATGGATAGAAAGCCCTCGGCGTGCTCTTCATTTTGATATAAGGAACAGGGGGTAGAAAATTAAGGAAAAGAGATGAAAATAAAGCTTGAAAGCTTGAAACCCTCAACAATGGTGGAAAAGGAGAAGAAGAGAGAGAAAAACAAGAGACAATTAAGAAAAATGGACCACAAAGTGACTTTTAAAGTCATTGACCTCTAACAGATCGCTCGGGCGCACTTTCCTTCGGTCGAGCGAAGTACCAAAATACAAAGAGACTGCCTGAGCAAACCTTACATCGCTCAAGCAGTAAATAGAAGGTCTCAGAAGTTTGCAAAGCTACAACGAAAATACTGGGAGTTCGCAATCTACGCTCAAGTGACCATCCTTCTCTTGAGCAGTCTCACCTGCAAACCTGCGAGATATTGGGAGCTACAAATCACCGCTCGAGCGACCAAATGACCACTCGAGCGGTCACCCAAAAATAGCTGTTACAACCTACTCTCCTTAAAAAATTTCATCCCCAAAATTAGGGAAAATTGAAACAAAAGGGCAACCCGACACATAGGGAACACAATTCTTGACTTAACACACTTGGAATATATTCTCAAAATAATGCTAGGATGGAAACAAAAACTACTCAATGCAAGAGAAATCACAAAGACACCCAAACAAGGAGAATCATAAGGAAGAGATACAATTACTTTTGATCAGCATACTCGTTGGAATCTAACAGACAAGGAACGACATTAAACACTAATAACCCCAAAGACAAAAACAACTCTCCAACCATCAACAACACGAACAACGACCATCAAATCACCAAAACCCAATTTCAAAGTGAAAGGAAACCACCATAAAACCACACACCCGGTAACACTAGCGAAAAGCATTGACACCCTACAACGCACGGTCCAATACAAAAATCTCACATTGAGTCATAATTATTGGTATTGTCAATTTTTTATACAACTCGGCATTTAATGGTAAAACAATGAAAATCGTTCATTAACATAATTTAGATTAAATCTTTAACACTTAGATTAGCCGTGCCATTCCAAGCCACAACACAAGGAAAGAAAGTTTCATTTTCCACATCACTCTCAACACTTACACAGTGAATTCCAATCCTCACCCAACAATTCCTGTCACTCACCTAGTGACATCACAACACATTTATCCCACATATCTGTAACAACAATGTATAAAACAATCACGGTGCATCCGAGAGGTAACACAACACATGTGACTTCCCACAAGTTGGAAGTTCCCCAATCATTACGAACATCAACACCAACAATCAATGGTACTCATTGGCACATGTATGCTTACCACAATTTACATTTGAACATTTGAACCCAACTAGAGTGATTTCATGAGTTCACCGCAACAACATACATACACAAGCAAGCTTAATGTCCACTAGTACCACCTAAAGTACTATTCGACCGTACCACTACTTATCCGAGCCAAAGCAATTCCCAAGATGACTAAGCATTAATTAATTTTAAATACCATTCGTCGACACCACTGGTTTCACACCAAATTGAAATGGACCAAACTAAACTAAGCCAATCTTTAAATCTCGTAAAAAGGGAGCAGTTACAAGGATCCATCTTCTCTATGGGACCTAGTCCAAATCACCAATTATCCACTCTCACTGTTCAGACATCGACATGCTAACCAACACCAGTTGCCCTTACTTGATGTTTGACACACACCACTTCACATCTTACAATCATAATCATCATAATCACTCATCATTCACATGCAGACAATGCCAAGAAGTTTATAACGCTCCACCCCCAACCCAAGGAAGCCCTACTAACTCAAGGCAAGCTTCACCCGAGCCTTATCACTACATATAGAAGGATAAACACCCATAAAACCCCTCCAAGACAGTTCTCAAACTCGTCACTATACTCACATCTATATTGTTCTAAAGTGATGATTTGTCACTCTAAACTCAGATATCAACTAATTAGCCAACCATACAATAACCAACACTACCCTCATCACTATGAAACATAGTTCTTACAATCTACTAAGTAACTCGAACCAACCTCACACCATCCTAAAGTTCCACCTCATCCCAACTATGCCCCTTTGTCTTATGCATACAACTCCCATTAACTTTAACTCTATTCAAGGCTCATAAGTCAATACACACGTCTTTCAGGGAATAGAAACAATTACATAACAAATATTAAGATTACA
The DNA here is from genome assembly GCA_025200525.1 of Camellia lanceoleosa. Classification (NCBI taxonomy): domain Eukaryota; kingdom Viridiplantae; phylum Streptophyta; class Magnoliopsida; order Ericales; family Theaceae; genus Camellia; species Camellia lanceoleosa. The sequence goes on along the minus strand of CM045762.1, from coordinate 108,426,680 downwards.
ATGTCTTATAGCACTTCCCAACATAAACAAGTTCCAAGGTTTAATTACACTACCACACAGTTGGGTTCCAAAAGCACACATACATATACATGTATAACATCCGTAGGCACAAAGGCCTACATACAAAAAAAAAAAAAAAAATTACATCGCATTGCCAAAGCACCAAAATCTTCACCAAGACCCCACATTACGATCGTCCCGACCTGGGTTATTAAGGCAAACCCTACCCATGCGAAGGACAATGATGCCTAACATGGCCCATTTGCCTACATTTTGGAGCAAAAAGGTGGCCTTCTATTCTTTGACCAACTCAAGGAAACCTGGGTCTGGCTAGATCCCCCGGCAAATGAACCTGATGAGGTAAAACTAGATTGAGGCTGTGACTGGGATAATGATTGAGATTCAACTCTCCTTTGCCTCCTACTAGGTCTCGTGTGCTCTTGAACTGAAGAACTCGCCAATATAACACTTTCTCCTTCATACCGACTAGCCTCAAGATTGGTGGCCGCCACGTGGGCCACCGCTTCTACTAGTGTGTGATAGTTCCTATGCATGCACCCCACTACCTTCCATCGGATATCATCGCACAACCTTTCCTCAAACTCCATGCAACGTCGCTCCTTCGTTGATACCAACTCTGAAGCAAATCTAAACAAACTGGTGAACCTCACCTCAAACTGTGCCAAAGATGTTGTACCTTGGCACAACTCCACAAATTGTTTCCTCATTCTTTCCCAAGCGGAAGAAGGAAAGTACTTGGCCCAAAAGGCCTCGGTGAATGTAGCCCAGTTCGTGACTACGGTAGGACTTACATACTTCCACCAATACCCAACATCTTCCTTCAATAGGAAACTTGCCAAGGCCACTCTCAATCTCTCATCTGTGACTCAGAGCATCATATCAAGAGCCTTAATGACATGCTCTAACCAATTTTCTGCCTCTAAAGCTTCTGACCCTCCTGTGAACTTCGATAGATTAAAGAGAAAGAATTCCTTAGTGGTCTTGAAGGCACGAGACTCATCTTCTTCAGTGCATGTTAAAGCCTCTCGCACAGTTCTTACTATCTCACGTGCAATCTCCTCGCCCACAGTCAGTGCTGGAGGTGCGGGTACTACTGGAACTGCTATGCCCGTACTGGCAACCTTAGTCCCAACACGACCTCTGTTAGCTTTCCATGACATCCTATCAATGACAACATCAAACATCAATCGACCGTACTCTAACCCCTTTCCCGAGACACTTACTCTGCCTACTAAGGCACAAAACCAACATAGCATATAATCATATAGTACATAAATAGTTTTAAACATCAAACCATGTAATTGAATCAAGTCTTCAAGGATGATCACTTTTTTCGAAACTTTTTAAGAACTCTCACCAGAAACCACGTTGATCAGACGCATTTCCAATGAGATCTCAAAGTAAGTTAGCTGACTACAAGCACTATCCCTGAAACTTAACTCATACTCACACAATGCAACACATAATGTCCTACACCTCAAACTTCCTACATGAAAACGTCCTCACCAAATGAAGCCAACCCATTGTAGTAAAAATCACTTCCCACGAGCTCAAGGTTTTCAAACCTGGTTAGCTTTGATACCAAGTTGTCATGCCCTAGATTTTAGTTCTCAGAAACATTACTAAAACCTTTAATTCAAATCCATTTATTAAATACATTCATAAATACAAATAACCATTACATTTGTGTAATAATAATATTGTTCTCTCTCGAATAAATACAACAATAATACATGCCAAGGTTTACATTGAAATACTAATATCTCCCACATTACACTAAACATCTCTCATTTACACTTTGTCATATAAAAGAAAATAAACTCCTCAAATCTTCAATGTGGTGTTCCTGACTTCGTTCCTGAAAATGGTTAAAATAGATGGGATGAACACGAAGTCCAGTAGGAATCTTCGATGATTCTCAATAATAAGATCTTTAGATAAATGCAATCATGGATGCTAAATAGTGATACATACATAATTAATGCACTCTTTTCATACACAAAATACAATATATATAGATCATACCATTCTCATAAAGAAATCCATGAAAACTTTTCAAAGTAAACTCTTTCTTTTCTTTTTTTCTTTTTTTTTTTTTTTTTTTTTGGTATCTTTCTAGTATAGTTTTCAAAAGTTCTTTTCAAAAAAACCTTGTTAACATTACTTAGAGGTCTAAATATAGAAACGAGTCATTTTACTACAAGTCACAACCAACCATTACTCATTATAGTCCACATAAGATGAATCTACACAATCCCATATGTTTAACTTTACACAATTAACATTATTCACTTTCCATTATCATAATCACACGTGTAGATCTTATTGTAATCATTCCACACAATCCAATTAGAAACCGGCTCCATTACCAAGCCACATCATCACACCACACACTTTTCCAAGCGCTACTCTAGAAGGAATGCAGAACCTCTGTTAAGTACCATGGTTTACCGGTCACGAACCGGAAGGAATACGGAACCTCACACTTTACCGATCACAAGCTGAAAGGAATGCAAAACCACCACACGCCTTAACAGACCACACACTTTACTAGGCACTACTCCGGAAGGAAGGCACAATTTCTAGTAAGCACCACACTTTACCGGTCACAAGCCAAAAGGAAACAAACCCTTAATCTAATACCACCATCCCTCAATTCATCATGTTATTCTTTATTAAAATTCCAACAAAAGCCGACAATATCATTCATTGTTTTCCATTACACACTAATCCAACAAAACACCCACCAAAAAAATAAAAATAAAAATAAAAATAATAAAAAGTTCATCTTCAGAAGCATTCACAATTCTTGTGTTCCAATTATCTCTTTACTTTTCCACATTATCATTAAGTCTTTATATACAATTTCACAATACACTAATCATCATAGATTATCCGAGATTATTTGATGTAATTACCAACCTTAATTTCTTTAACATAACCCTCCTTTACAATAATCGTTTTTCCTAACCACTAATTATCATTATTCATACGCATTTTAACCAAATATAAACTTAAAATATCAGTTGAAATATTTCTCATATCAACATAAATTACACAACTAGGGTTAGTCACAAATTAGGACTTTCTACTTCAAGGCATAAAATCTTGTTCTGACCACTGAAAACTTCTCTACTCCACCATACTCTTGCATTTACGTTTTCTATCTTGAAAACCATAACTTTCTCTACATGTTTTTATGAAAATCCATCAAGATAAGGTTTTGATGCAATAGGAATCTACCACCCATCTATCTATAAGAAAATATTAAAGAGAAGCAAGGAAATCTCTACCTCTAACAAGAAGAGAAGAGACTCAAAATTTCAACTTCCACGAAATAGCGATCAGTTTGGATTGATAGAAAGCCCTCGATGTGCTCTTCATTTTGATATAAGGAACATAGGCTATAAAATTAAGGATAAGAGATGAAAATCAAGCTTGAAAGGTTAAAACCCTCAACAATGGTGGAAAAGGAGAAGAAGAGAGAGAAAGAACAAGAGAAAATGAAGAAAAATAGACCTCAAAGTGACTTTTAAAGTCATTAATCCGGAACAGACTGCTCGAGCGAAGTACCAAAATACAGAGAGACCGCTCAAGCGAACCTTCCATAGCTAGAGTGGTAAACACAAGGTCTCAGAAGTTTGTAAAGATACAATGAAAATACTAGGAGTTCGAAATCTATGCTCGAGCGGTCTAGCCTGCAAACCTGCGAGATACTGGGACCTACGAATAACCGCTCGAGCGATCACCCAAAAATAGCTGTTACAAGTTCCAAACTCAATACAGGCAAAGCCCTTGTCTTGTACAAAAATAATTACAACAAGTTACAAAATGAAACTCTTGCTCTAAGTCCTTCCAAGCAATGCCAAAGGCATATCATCAGCACCTGAAAATGCTTTCCCATATAGGGTGAGCCAAAGCTTAGTAGAAATAATCTAACACAGTTTATGAATCTTAACAAAGATATAAGGTGAATGCATATGCAATTCTCGTGCCAAAACATTTTATATCTCTTTCCAAATCATGCAATGCTAGGTTAATGTGGAGTGGCAAGAGCACTACGGAACTGAAGCGACTTGGGCAAAAGAAGATGAAATGCAAAATCAGTATCCGCATCTATTTTCGTCCCAAGGTAAAAATAAGTTTGGAGGACCAAACTTAATTAAGGGGGGGAGAGTGTAATACCCCGACCCTCGTATATAATTATGGTATCTTTTCAGTCCTCTATTCTGTGTCTTTGAATGTCTATTGTGAAACTCTAGGTGAAGGTATGGTAAATTGCATGGAACTTAAAAATATGGACCTGTATCTGTTGAGTTAGAACACTATCTGTTGCATTTGAATCATTTAAATCTGAAATTGGACATCTTAGAGATTTAATTTTCAGAAATTGATTTGGTATTTAGAATCTACATGATTTTTAAGCTTTAATGGGATTTTCTGTGAAATTTTCATTTCGGCATGCTAAAGCGATTGAAATTCGTCTTATTCTCCTATTATATATCCGTATCGACCATATGAGGCGCGAACCGAGCCAATTCTGCGAATTGAGCCTCGTATTCTGCAACGGACTTACTTCCTTGTCGAAGAGCTTCAAATTCTGTCACTTTCTTGTCTCTCATGCTTTGGGGAAAATATTTGTCATAAAACAATTCTAGAAATCTTTCCCAGTGTAATCCTGGATGTACCGTCCATGTAAGCATCCACCATCTTCGTGCCTCATCCTCAAGAGTGAAAGCAGCTAATTGTACCTTCTGAGCTTCAGTGCAAGGAAAGACCTCAAATAGTTTCTCAATCCCCAATACCCATGCCTCCGCTTTCATCGGTTCTATTCCCCCTTTGAAGACTGGCGGTTTCATCTTTTTAAACTCCTTAGTAAGGGTAATGGTCCGGTCTTCAGCATGGTAATCTGGTACCACTGGTGGAGGTATTGGTGGTGGTGGAGGTTGTTCTTCTTGTCAGCTGCTAGGTTCTTGCTTTGTCATTTGTTGTTGTTGCCGTAGGGTCTCGGCCATCTCCATAATCATTCTTTCCATCCTATCCAACCGCGCAGATGTAGCGTCTTCCGGCTCATCCGTCCTTGTTCTCACCATTTCTGCATAACAGTCAGTTATAGGCAAAAAGCATAATTCAAAATTGTTAGCGTTATCAGAGGACACTTAGCGTTGCCATCGCTCTTAAACATGCAAAATGTCTAAAGTTCTAGACACCCTAAGCTCAATGGATCCGTGTGTGAGATAGCAACTCGTGCTCTGATACCACTTGTCACGCCCCAAACTTGCCCCTAAAATTTTGGGCATGATCGAACCAGAAAAGGACACCTAACCTGATTTCATGTAGGGGCCTGACCGGAAGCTGCACTAATAAGTGATAAAAACTAGAAACTATGTCATCCATTGAGCTACTAAATTATGCCAGGATCATAAACATCTCATGGGACAAGTACATTAAAAGTCAAAATACGTTTGCGAGTTAGGTATTTACATGCCTCCACAAAGCCAACCCCGAGGTGGGGTATACAACAAAAATAATAAGTACATGACAACCTAAATCAAAAGTAAAAGAGTAAGCCATCATCTAATGAACTCCACAAAAAGAGGGTTCCAATCCAAAGCTTCGCTGTGCCTAGGCTGACAAAAGTATGACGACGCTGGGTTATGGTCGACCTCCTGGTTGGTTACCTACAAAAACAGACAGAACACAGGGTGAGCTAAGCTCAGTGAACAATAGCACTTATATACATGTAAACAAAAATATCATAACAGCCGTGTAGTTAGTCTGCTTCTGTATCCTTAGGACAATTTGTTGATTCACAATTTCCCCATTTGGCCCTTGGCCTGAGGAATTCACATATTCACAAATAAAACCATTAAGGTTCATAACTTCACAGCTTATGGTAATGGCCTTCGGCCCCTTATTTTCTTGGTTCACGAGTTCACACACATACACATTTCACATATCGGCCTTTAGCCTCATAATCACATTTCACATATTGGCCATTAGCCTCATAATCATATTTCTCATATTGGCCATTGGCCTCATAATCTCTTGGTACACAGATGGCCCTTGGCCACATGAATTCACAAACTTTTTCAGTGTTTCCATAGTTCAGAATATTTCTTGTTTAACACATAACTTCATGCAATATAGTTCTCACATAAAGAAAATACAGTTCATAATATAAACTAATAACGGATAAAGGTGCATTTAAGCACTATTACTCACAGCGTTGTGACGGCGTGGTAGTTTCTTCCGGAGTGTGCCCTGCACACAATCATAACTTATAAATTAGTTGTTTTCTTCTTAAATCATTGGGGAATCATTTCCTGCGTCATTACACTTCACATGAATTGATAACCAACTTAAAATCATCAGAAACATATTCTAAAACCATCAGGGAATCAAGCACGCAAAACTGAGCAAGCATACTTCTTTCTGAAAATTAGGCCCTCCGCTCGAGCGCCAGTTTGTCCGCTCGAGCGAAAGGTAATGCTAAAAATCTTTGAGGGTCGATTTCTACGCCGGCGGGAATTCCACGCCGGCGGCGAGTAATTTCAGAAAAACTGCTGGGAGGGAGATTTTCCGCCGGCGGCCACGACCTCCGCCGAGCTCGGCGACAACCCAGATTTCGTAATTTCGATTTCAATCCAAAATTCAACAACCAAATCTCATTTTTCATACAATCAAAGGTTAAATTTATGCAATACTTCAACTTAACCACCACCAAAGCATGGATTTAAACTTGATTACAACAATTTAACCCAACTTAGAAGCTTCAACAACTTATTACTTCCTCAAATTTCAGCCTATTTCTAAGTTCAACAACTATATCACATAATATTAACATATATGCTTGGAATCATGATATAAAACTAAGGATTGAAGTATAACTTCCTACATCATTCAATTTGAAGTGTCAAAGTATACAAATATTGCCAAAACCCTCATAACTCAACATATAACTTCATGAGTCAAACACAACACAAACATAAGTTGTAATCCTTGAGTAGTTATAACAAAACTTGAGTTACCTTAAAGTAATTCGCACAAATCCAACAATTTGATGAGCTTCCTTGATGACCCACGATTTCCCTTAATTCTCCTCTTCAACTCTCACGTTTCTCTCTTCTTCTTACCACAAGAGTTGATTCAAAAATATCTCCTAAGGTGCTATATATATATATAATAGGAGAATAAGACAAATTTCAATCGCTTTAGCATACCGAAATGAAAATTTCACAGAAAATCCCATTAAAGCTTAAAAATCATGTAGATTCTAAATACCAAATCAATTTCTGAAAATTAAATCGCTAAGATGTCCAATTTCAGATTTAAATGATTCAAATGCAACAGATAGTGTTCTAACTCAACAGATAGAAGTCCATATTTTTAAGTTCCATGCAATTTACCATACTTTCACCTAGAGTTTCACAATAGACATTCAAAGACACAGAATAGAGGACTGAAAAGATACCATAATTATATACGAGGGTCGGGGTATTACAAAATATGCAGCAATGCTCAATGCCATGGATGAGAAAATAGTTTGAATTCTCCTAATTCTCATTCAATTTCTACAACAATCGTAGTTATCCTTCACATAGTCCAAAATAGTTATCTCTAAATAGATAAATAAACTTTCTTAAAGATATACTTTTCAAATTCCAAGATGTGAGTGGTAAAACATACCCAACTCCACCATTCTCATCATTTTCAATCCAGTTTCGCATTTCCAACATGAATTCGATTTATTTATACAAAATCAACATTTGAGATATTTAGGGCAAAACCTCATTTTCTTTCAAAATCAATTCCAAGTATAAAGAACAACCATTTATCACAACTCAACCTCATTTCCAAACCCATAACCATTTTCAAAAATCCATTTGAAAACCCCTCTTTTCATTTTTAACCCACAACCCTAGATTTGTCCAAAAATTCCCAAATCACAATATTGTTTTAGAAATAGCAAATAACTAAGTTAAAAATCATAAGAAAGTGCGGAAGATCCCTACCTCAAAGCTAGAAGACCAAGGAAAAAAAGAAGAAACCACAACGAAGCCGAAATCCAACTTTGTTCTGATTAGAACGAAGCCCCTCGTCGTGCTTTACCTTTTTATCGAAGGGACACGGGTGAAGAAATCAATGGATCTAGGTGTATTTGTAGAGAGAATGTGAGTTTTAGAGAGAAAGTGAGAAAATAGGGTTTTTAAATGTTTAGAGATGAAAAAGTGGCTCAAAATGTGACATTACGATCATATATACGCGCAAACCGCTTGAGTGCAAGAAGTGTCGCTCGAGCAACCATAAACAATAAGTGAGACCACTCGAATGAAGAAGTTTACTGCTCAAGCAAAGAATACAAACTCCTAGAAGTTTTAAAGAAAAGGACCATTGCTCAAGCTCATGAACGACTGCTTGAGCCAATATCGCTTGAGCATAAGAAAGACTACTCGAGGGAAGAATACTATCTCCCAGTGGTCTCTACAGACCTATAAAAGTACTGGGAGTTCACAAAAACCGTTCGAGCGCAAGAATCACCGCTCTAGCGAAGAAGCAAAATTTTGGACAACAACAGTTTTGAAAAACAAGCTACTAACATGTTCCAAATGCAATTGGGACACTCCAATAACCAAACTCAATGAGGAATAAGTAGAAACAAAGCATGAACAATCATATAAGACAATGAAATCCAAATTCAGAACATCAAATGGGGTGGGTCTAAACCAAAATCTCTATAACCTCCCCCTTAAGGAATTTTGCCCCCAAAATTTTAAATCAACAACAAAACCATGATTAAACCAATTAGAACAATGGTAGTAAAGCAAATTTGTCACCATGAACCATCGATCGGGCATTCATTCTCATCATCATGATAAAGACGTGCTCATTAATAAATATACAATTCACATTACCAAAACATATACAATGTTTATATTACATTAACATAACAAAATTTCAATACTTGTTCAAACATCAACAAATAGGTCTAGATACTTCTCACGGACTTCCAACTCACACTCCCAAGTTGCTTCCTCAATCCCATGATGTCGCCACAGCACCTTCACTAAAGGAATTGTCTTGTCACACAAGACTTGGTCTTGAGTATCTAAAACTCTAACCGGTCTCTCCTCGTACGAGGCATCCCCATCTACCTCTAGCTTGGTCCAATCCAACACGTGTGATGGATCCAGCTCATACTTCCGAAGCATACAAATATGAAACACATCATGAACCCTGAAAAGTTGTGGCGGCAAGGCCAAACGATAAGGTACCTCTCCAATCTGCTCTAGGATCTCAAAAGGCCCAATAAATCTAGGGGACAACTTCCTGCTCTTTTCAAACCTCATCAAACCTATTCTAGGTGATATCTTCAAGAAGACATGATCTCCAACCTCAAAGGATAATGGTCTCCTCCTACGGTCGGCATAGCTCTTCTGGCGACTTTGAGTCGTAACCAACCTCTTACAAATAAGCACAACTTTCTACGTCATTTCCTGGACCAACTCTAGGCCTACCATAAGTGCATCATCCACCTTGGCCCAACACACAAGAGATCAACACGATTGGCCATACAAGGCCTCAAAAGGTGCTATGCTAATACTTGCCCGAAAGTTATTGTTATAGGAAAACTCCACTAAGGGCAAGTGCCTCTTCTACGACCCTTTAAAGTCAAGAACACAACCTCGAAGCATATCCTCAAGGATCTAAATGGTATGCTCTGACTGGCCATCAGTCTGAGGATGATAAGTGGTACTAAATGTCAACTTAGTGCCTAAAGTATTCTATAGGCTCTGCCACAACTGAGCCATAAAACACAGATCTCTATCCGAAACAATAGTCACAGGGACCCTATGAAGTCAAACAATGTCCCTAACATTAAGGTCAACAAGAAAATCTATCGAGTCACTCGTGCGCATAGGTACAAAATGCACTGACTTAGTTAACCGGTCAACTATTACCTAGATGGCATCATTACTCTGTTGAGTCCTCGGAAGACGCACAATGAAATCCATCATGACATGCTCCCACTTTCACTCAGCTATAGGCAAGGGTTGCAACAAACCCGCTGGACTCTGATGGTCGGCCTTCACTTGTTGACAAGTAAGGCACCTCGATACAAACATTGTGACATCCTTCTTCATTTCCCTTCACCAAAACTGACGGCTAGGATCGTGATACATCTTTGTCCCTTCCGGTTGTACCGCAAGGCGTGAATGGTGAAACTCTCGGAGTACCTCATTTCAACAAGACTCTGATATGAAAGGACGGCCAAGGTATCTAACACTCCACTCAAAATACACGTTCAAGCGCTTCTCTACCTTCCAAGTAGATATTTTCTCCCAGAGGGTTTCTACCTCATGATTACCCCATTGTGCTTCTATAACTAGACTCATAAGTGTATGTTGTGCAACTATAGTAAATAAAGTAGACGACTCAACGGACTCGCCAAGATGAAAGTCAAACTCACCAATGGCACCCAACATCTCCCATTCCCAGATGGCAATACTCACTACACTGCTAATGGTCTTTCTACTCAAGGCATTGTCCATTACATTAGCTTTCCCCAGATGATAATGCAACTCAAAATCATAATCTTCCGTGAACTCCATCCACCTTCTCTACCTGAAATTCAAATCTTTCTGTGAAAACAGATACTTCAAACTCGTATGATCATAAAAGACCTCAAATCTCTCACCGTACAAATAATGTCTCCAAATCTTCAAGGCAAAGATCACCACTACTAGCTCTAGGTCATGAGTAGGATAATTTCTCTCGTGTCTTTTCAATTGACGTGAGCCATAGGCTACCACCTTCCCCCCCTTGTATCAAGACACAACCCAAACCTTCCCAAGATACGTCACAATATACAAAATAGCCCAAACCCCTCTCAGAATAATCAACACTGGAGCTATGGTAAATCTAACCTTAAACTCCTGAAATTATTTCTCACAAGTCTCATTCCACACAAACTTAACTCCCTTCCTTGTAAGCCTAGTCAATGGTGAGGCTAATCTAGAGAAATCCTTCATGAACCGATGGTAATACCCGGCCAACCCCAAGAAACTACGAATCTCAAAGGCGTTCTTAGGTTGCTCCCAATCTTGTACTGCTTCTATTTTGGAAGAATCTATAGTCACTCCTTCCCTGGATACCACATGGCCTAAGAACTTCACTTTTTTTTAACTAGAATTCACACTTCCCGAACTAAGCATACAATTTGTGGACTCTAAGCGACTCAAGTACAGCTTGCAAGTGCTACTCATGCTCCTCCGTAGAGGGTGAGTAAATCAAGATGTCATCAGCAAAGACAATCACAAAATGGTCTAGGAACTCGCGAAAGATTTGGTTCATCAAGTTTATAAACAAAGACGATGCATTGGTTAGCCCAAAAGGCATCACTAAGTGTCACACCCCAAAAGTTCTTCTTTGATTGCAACCTCTTTTCTTTTTTTTTCTTCTCTCTCTCAAGCTCTCTCCCGTGGTAATGTGGCTGCTGTTGCAGCTATATGTGGTGAACAAATAAGAGAGTAGGGTTTGTGTTTGTTTTATACTAGTGGTGGGCACACATAATGCATGTGTAGGTCAAATAAATTGATAAATATACAAAATAATGTGAGAACCCAAATTCACAAATTAAATAAATAATTAAATAATAATTATTTTACAAACCTCAAATATTTTACTTGTGAATCTTAAGGTGCAAATTAAATATTACTGAACAATCTTTTAATTAATTTTAAACCTAAAATAAATTTATGTTGAAAGTCTTTAATTTAGAGGTAATATTTATTATTAAAAAAAAATTGTGGACAAATTAGTTAGTATATTTTGATCTAGTAATAGTTGTATTTTATTTAAATTAATGGAGAGAGAAAATAAAGTAAAACAAAAGATAATAATTTAGAGCCTTTTGTTTAGATACATATAGGAGCCCTAGGTTGCCTAATACAATTCATAGCAGCAGCAGCAGCAGCCACGGAAGATAGGTTGAGAGAGAAAAAAAAAAAAGTTGCAAACAAGGAAGGATTTTTGGGTGTGTGGTAGGTCTCTATCTTTCCTCTTCTTTTTGTTTTTGTTCTTTATCCTTATTCTGTCATTATTTAGTTCATTGATGGAGCGGGTTGTAGGTTTATGTATTTTGCATATATACACTGTTAAGAAACCTAAGGAAATGAATTCTGTGTAAAGAATGGGCGTAATTCTTAGTTTAAAAATTCAGTACAGAACCACAAACTTTAAAAATCAAGGAATCATATCAAATGGATGATTTTTTAATTGAAATTTTTACAGTAGACTAATTACATATTGAAATGCATATCATAATTTGCTCATAATTTTTGGAAGTCAAAATCTATATTAACTGGTGCGTTAAAATCTGTCCAGAAAACTGGTGTAAAACAGTAACTTCGAAAGCGTCGCTCTCTTTGGGTATAAATCTGAAAATTATCAAATCAACATCATTAGAACCAATTACGAGTCTAGTTTCTTACATTTTTTTCCTTGCATTGATTGCTCGTGTATACTAAGAGAACCATTAATTTCTTTAAAGTGCTGCAAAAAGGAATGTGTTTGGATATAATTAATTGTAAATAACTATTTTGATAAGCAAAACAAGTGAAACTAGTTGGGTTTGAAACTTATGATATATTAGTTCATATATGGAGGGTTTTGGAATTTTTCGAATAGCATGGAGTGAGTTTTTAATTTTTAAAGTTAGGGAATAGATTTGGAAAACTTGTTTAAAATTTTGTTTTATCTCAAAGTTACTTTTAATTAAGTTTCGATTTGAACCCATGTCATAAGTAATTTGAGACCTTGAAGAACATGACCTTAGGTATTATTTAAGAATAACGGTGAGTGGGATTGAGCTGTGTTAGTGCGCTTTAGTTTGGGGTTACTTAGTTTATTACTTCTTTTAGTATGTTTGAATTAGTAGTGACGTATAATTTTAATACTTTGTTCAGGGCACTAGTTAGACTTTCATACTTTATTCGAGGATTATATTATACCTTGTTCAAGTGAGTAGTTGGATGCTACATATTTTTATAAATATTCGCCTATCCTAAACTGTTGAAAAATTTAATTGTTGTTTCAGGACTAAACTACTTGATAAATTATTATATTATCAATGGAATTAAATTATTTCTAAAACATGTGTAAACTTAGCATACTGTAAACTATTTGTTATGGTCTCATGTTTATAATGGTGAACTACCATGTTTTACGAAACTGAATTCGTATTGATTATCGGGACCATTTGTGTATTTTAGTCCAGGGAAATTATTCCATTGTGTGTGGTGACTCTGGCCACTAGGAAATAGATCTGAGTTGGGTTGTGATGACTCTAATGCTCAACGATTGTAAGGAAAAGACCTAGGCTAGGCTTGGTGACCTTCAATCGGATCGTCTTAGAAAAAAAAGTCCGGGTTGCCACCCCGAGGATGACTCATGGTTCAATATTGGATCCAACGGGCTTATTGCCTTGAGAACTTTGTAGGGAAATTCTATTTTCACACACCTAATTTCCTCTGTGCACATCATTTCTAAATACACACATTTAGTAATTTGATTATTAGTTATTGTTCTTATTCCACACACCAAATATTCCAATCATATCCTTAACTCATATCCTAGTACACACTACCTCAACCATGTCTCCACACACATGTTCAAAATTGTAGACCAACGGTTGACCCTTATTTCAGTTCCACACAGTGAAGACCCACCACCTCAAACCTCCATTAAAGACACAACTCAATTTTAGAAGAATTTGATAAAGAAATTGGGGAGGAATCAGAGTGCCGATGATGAAATTAATTACAGTGATATGGTGGTGCCCAAACCACTGTAGAGGAACTACTCTCTCTGTCTCGACGATGAACCATTCACCAAGCTCATCGACCTCCATTGCCCTTTTCAAGCCTTGCTCAAAGACCCCCTTCAGAGTCGCCAGTAGCTTTCACAGTTTGATTTATATCTCTGACGATTGTTTTGACTACACTTACACTATCATCCTCTGGAATCCTGTGATTCACAACTCTCTGACCCTTCCAAACCCAAGTTATGTTTCGATCACTATGGTCCTTACATGTTCGCTTTTAGGTTCGGTGTCGATCCTCAAACTAATAACCCCAAGGTTGTGAGGGTTGTGTATTTGTCTGGGACTGGGAGAGAGAATTACTTGGTTCCTCCTAAAGTAGAGGTTTATGCTCTCAGTACTGGGAAATGGAAGACTGTGAATGCTTCCAATGTTAGGCATAACATGGTTGAGTTTTTCTAGTCTAAAGCTTTTGTCAATGTAGCTATGCATTGGGTAATGTATAGTCAGAGCAAGAATTGTATATTCTGCAATGTGGTGGTGGTGTTTGATATAGGTAGTTGTCATGACCTAAACCCGCCCCTATAGATTAAGGTCATAACTAGCCAGTAATCATGAGATCACCTACGGCCTCAAACCTGATATCGATTAATGATTAATATATAGAGCCAGATGCGGAAGCAAACTTACAAATTTTGTCCAATGAGCTATGCTTACATGGCATAACAAAACATTTCACATATACTTAATAATAACTCACACCACATATCAGTAGTTAACATCTTGTATACCTAGGATCATTCAAACACATAGTCAGCTAAACCAAAAGCTTATACAGATAAACGGTCTATCATGACCAATAAAATAGCAAAATAAATACAAAAGATCACAAACAAAGCCTCTTGTGTGAGGCACCTGGGCTGACTTCACAAAACTCGGGTTCCTTTCTTAAATTCCACTAAGGCTGGGGTTGAACGTCCCTTTGCTCACCTCATACATATAAATAAGAGTGAGCTAACGCCTAGTGAATAATATCAAAACAAAGAGGTTAATGAATGAGATTTGTTCATAAATGAGTCATACTTATAAAGTACACATTTGAACCACTATTCTCATTCACATCAGATTTACAAATCTCAATAAAACAAAACGACCTCGGGTCTAACACATCATATCCATATGCAAAACAACCTCAGGTCCAATTCTTATATAAAACAAAACAACCTTGGGTCCATCTATACAAAACGACCTTTGGTCCAACCAACTCTTTATTCAAAACGACCTTTGGTCCAATTCAAACATATCAAACGGCCTCGGGTCCAATTCAAACATATCAGGCGTATCAAACGGCCTCGGGCCCATTCTCTTTATATTCATATCTATGCATATTTCATATCTATGCGTATTTCATATTCATGATCATGATCCCTTTTCATTCAAACGGCCTTTGGCCCATTACACTCATGTTCAAACGGCCTTTGGCCCATCACGGTATTCAAACGGCCTTTGGCCCATCATCATTATATTCAAATGGCCTTTGGCCCATCTTTATATTCAAACATTTCAATTGGCAAACGGCCTTAGGCCCAATTCAGACATATCAAACATATCAAATGGCAAACGGCCTTAGGCCCAATTCAAATATATCAAACGTATCAAACGGCCTCATACAAAATTAGGCACATAGAATACTCATTCATATTTCAAATCAACAAATCCATGAAGCTTATACAGAAGTAGCATTTGGAAAGTAACATACTTGAAAATATCTTTACTAAGATATTACTCACAGTGTTTCGCCGATGAATTTGCCTTTGCGCTTGACCCTACACATTTCATAATACAATGAGTCATAAGCGATTCAATCCGTTCTCAACTTATTATTTCTCTTAGGCTTCTTTCTTATCCCTTTAGGTCATATACAAAGCTCAATGCATGCCTAAGAGTGCTTAGAAATAAAATAGAATGGAAAATGAAACACAAAACATCTTTTCAAAATTTTCGAAACAGGGCTCCCCACTCGAGTGCAGCTTTCGCCGCTCGAGCAGACCCCTTTGGTCTGCAAAAGTACTGGTTACTTCATTTTTATGCTCAAGCATGACTTCGAACGCTCGAGCTGAGAGCCAAAGTGTGTGTCTGGGCGCTCGAGCGTAACTCTTCCCGACTCAAGCAGACATCATGTCTGCAAAACTTCTGGGAACTAACATTTCACGCTCGAGCGGCACTTTCCTCGCTCGAGCGGACATGCCAAATTCTGGAATTTCTTGAATTGTTCTTAAAGCTCAAACTTAGCATTCAAGGGTTCAAAGTTCATGTTTTTTGTACAAAATCATGGAAAAACATTACATAGCATGAGAATATAGGTTATTTAAAACCAATTGTCCAAAACCATGATCTAATTCTCAAATTAATCAACATTTCTCTTGGTATGGTCAAAGCTCATGCATTCAAACTTTATACAAGCTTCATATCTTCACAAATCTTCCATGCATGTCAATTGTTGACTCCAATCCCACTTTAAATGGCACAAATGATGTTCAAAATCATGGAATCTATTAGAATTATGAATACATGTATGATTTGGTGTGATATTCTTCATGTTCTCATAATCAACTTCTAATTGTAACATGAATCTTTTGAATTGAGTTCCATACCATGGAAATTCTTACATGCTTGTAGTATATGACTCTCAAATCAACATGAGCTACATGTTTCATGCTCAAATATGCAAATTCATGGCAATTTCTTACATGCATGTGTATATTGACTTCAATTTCATCAATTACAACTTAATTCTTGCTCTTGCTTGCATATTCTCTTTGAATTCATATAATTACAAACTCAACTCATGAATTCATATCGAATTGCTCACCTAGGGGCTCCAATCATCACAAATGTAGTTAGATCTTGAGTGTAGCTTCCAAATTCACAAACTTTCAGCCACATGCACAATTCTCCCTCTTCCTCTCTCTAGAACCGGCTCCTTTCTCTCTCTCTAGAGTGTGATTTTCAGATTTTGAGCTCAAAATATGGTGAGTTTAAGTGTAATAAGGCCCTTATATATGCTTGCTTGATCAAGTTTGATTAAGGCTATGTAATTGAGCCTAATTCAATCAGTTTAATCTAATTATTTTGATCCAAATCAATTTCTAATTAAATTTCACCGTAGGTTCTAAAATTATGCCAATCACAATGGCGTAGTCAATTTCGGTTTCTGTGGCCGATAACGCCTTCAATTTTCAATTCAAAGCACAGATTCTAACAGATTTTCCTACGGTGAACAGATACAAAACCAAAATCACATATAATCATGCAATTAACACCCAAATTCAAATTAAGCACATAATTGCAAACATAATCATGATTAATTAACATAGTACAGGACAGGGTTATTACAGTAGTGATAGGTCCATTATAGTAATTTTACTTTAGGATACATTTGTAGTACATGACAGGGTTATTGCAGTAGTGATAGGCCCATTATAATAATTTTACTTTAGGATACAATTGTCATTAAAATAATATTTCATTAAGTGTGTGTATAGAGTTAAGTATGTGTGTGAAAATAGAATTTCCCA
This sequence comes from Camellia lanceoleosa, assembly GCA_025200525.1. Lineage (NCBI taxonomy): Eukaryota > Viridiplantae > Streptophyta > Magnoliopsida > Ericales > Theaceae > Camellia > Camellia lanceoleosa. The sequence goes on along the minus strand of CM045762.1, from coordinate 108,409,259 downwards.
ACTTTGTGGCATATTACTTGTTATTCTTGGTACCCAAAAAATTATTGGTGCTCATGTTATAATTTGTTTTAAGTAGAAATGTCATTTATCATGTTCTTGAGAGACATGAGTATTTTAAGTGTTGAAGTGTAGGACTTTTTTTTTTTTTTTTTTGAAACAGATCATCTTTATCAAAATTGTAAGCCAATCTAGTTTCTGTAATATATATCTTATTTTAGAATTGAACCCTGTCTTCAAAACTGTATTTACTATCCATGTTGCTACTCACTGAGCTATCAGCTGACTTAGTTGTTCATCATTTCCAAGTGTTAAAAAGATTTAGAGTGGACTCATGGCGTAGCAGGGACTCAATTGCATGGACCTCTAGGACATTCAATATTTTGTTTTAGCTTGCTATGTCAGTTTTGTGCATACATTGTGTTTGGATTTTATTTAGTATATATTTTTGGAAGATGGTTATGGCTGGTTTTACCATTTATGCTTGTGACTTGTCACTGGATTGGGTTGTGATTTATTTAGTTCTGGGCTATCATTACATTTATTGTTTGTGATTTTGGGTTCATGTTTAGGCTTACGTGTGCCTTGGGCTAAGCCCTTGTGAGCTATGGCTGGTCATGCCTAGATTTAGGGTGTGACACTAAGAATTCGTAATGTCCATACCGCGTATGGAATGCCGTCTTCTAGATATCCTCCTTCCTTACCCTCAACTGGTGATAACCCAATCTTAAGTCTATCTTAGAGAAATAACAAGACCCCTTCAACTGATCAAACAAATTATCTATGCGAGGTAGTGGGTACTTGTTCTTAACAGTTACCCGGTTCAACTTTCGATAGTCAATACAAAGTCGCAATGTGCCATCCTTCTTCTTGGCAAAGAGAGTCGGCGCTCCCCAAGGCGGAGTACTAGGGTGGATAAAACCCTTATCTAACAATTCTTGGAGGTGAACCTTCAACTCACTCAACTCGGCAAGTGAAAATATATATGGTGCCATAAAAGTCAGTGTCATACCAAGCACTAAATCAATCGAGAACTCTATCTCACAGTAAGGTGGCAAACTAGTGAGATCCTTGGGAAAGACGTCCTGGTATTCACAAACTACCCTCAGCAACTCCACTCAGACCACATCACTCTTAACACCTAAGAATGTTGCAAGAAGAAGACTAAGTTCACCCCGACCACACGGATCATACACTGGCAATAAAGCTATATCAACTTGGTCCCCTAAGAAATAAAAACAGTCACCACTCGAGGTACATACAGTAACCCTCTGACGGTAACAATCTATAACAGCCCGATAAGATGACAACCAATCCATACCCAAGATAACATCAAAGCTCAACATATCAATCAACACAAATGCTAAAGGAAGTCAGTGACCGGCAACCTTTATCGGATAACCCTGACACCCCTGGTCCAACACAACCTCTCCACCAACCGATGACTCTATCCTGAGTGAAGATACTAACCAAGCCACTTCTAACGCAAATATCGATGCAAATGCAAACGAGATAAAAGAATAGGATGCACCAATATCAATCAACACATTGGCAATAGAATTGCACAACAAGAAGTTACCTCTCACTACCAAAGGTGTTGGCAATAAATTTGGCGTGGTAATAGCATACACACCCCATGTAGGTCTCTTCTCTACTTGTTCACCCCTCGTAGCATATGTTTGATGCATAAATTGAGCCGAACAGGCCCCCTGATTAGCCCTCGAGGCCTGTACTGACTGTGTAGGCTGATGGCTCTATGTTTGCCTCGAACTAGATGCACTAGGTATTCCACCCAATTATGGGCAAAACCTCCTCACATGCTCTGATTGCCAACACGAATAACAGGTAGGCTGCTTCCCTCTCTCCTAACTCTAGCTTTGAGGACGAGCCAAAGACGGTGCAGGCTGTTGCCCTCCTCCTCTCTGTTGGCAAGCTGGAGACTTGTAACCTAACTGGCCACACTTAAAACAAGTTAAGCCTCCTTGATTACCTCTCCCTAAACCCGAACTCGACATAGGAAAGGTGGATCTAGATTGTGCTACTTGGGCCTGTTGTAAGGTACAACCCTTCTACCTCTTGTTGTTCCAAATCTCCCCATGAACCTCCTGACTCCTCCTAGAGACCCTCACCTGCTTTACCCGCTCCTCATCCATCTGAACCACGGTCTTGAGATGAGTCGTCGCCTCTATAAGGCATCTGTAGTCCCTAATTATTGACCCAAGCACTTTGAAAAGAAGCCTAGTCCCCAACCTCTTCTCAAACTTGATACAACGGCGCTCCTTCATGGCCACGAGCTCCGGTGCAAATCTAGAGAGGCTAGTAAAAGCAACCTCAAACTCGGCTACTAGTAAGGTAACCTGCTTGAGCTTCAAAAACTACTCTCTCAATTTCTCCCTAGCAGTGGGAGGCAATAATTTATCATGGAAGGCATTGATGAAAGCCTTCCAAGTCACCCCAATGTGCCCTCGCATATATTTCCACCATTGACCCGCATCTCTCTTCAATTGGAAGGATGCCAAGGTCACTCTTAGCCATCATCCTCGATGCCAAGCATCGCAAACGTCTTCACCATCAGCTCCAACCACTCATCCACCTTCAGTGGCTCCTTTAAATCTCCCAAAAACTCATCCGGATTCGACCGGAAGATCTTCTTCTTCAAAAAAGACGGCCCTATCTTGGCAAGATGGGCCTGGACTTGATTCTTAGCCCTAAGAATGTTCATGGGTTCCTGCAAAGATCCAGCCATTTCACGAACCAAGGTGCCCATGGCCTTGACTAACTAGTTTGACCACATTGGCCTAACCAACTCCTTCTTCCTGCGCCAGAATTTCATCCGGTAACAGCACCTCCTTCCGTTAAGGCCTGCCATGCCTACTACCACCACGTCCACGTCCACGTCCACGTCCTAACATCCTAATTAAGCTAACACCAGAGATTAGCACATTTACAAATGTATTGAAGCTAACTCACTCGCATCCTAATGCAATGGACCACAAATAATTCACTCCACATAAATACATAATTACATAAACACATACGAACTTCCTTTCTAGATAAGGATCCTCCCGCGACGTTGCCAGAGTCCTAGTTACAAATAGCCATAAGCAAATGCTCTTCTAACAAGACTTCTAAAAACTCATAGACCCAATCAATATCTTAGAAAATAAATTACATACTAACTTAGTCACATACACATGTTATCACATAACATATCAAATATACAAACATCTCTATCAAGCGGGACAAATCCATTATCGTAAGAACCACTTTCCACGTACCCAAAGTATTCAAACGCGGTGAGCTCTGATACCAAGTTGTAATGCCCCGAATAAATGACAATAACCCATACAATAAATTAATTAAATAACAACACATGATGAAATAATTATCCTCCTTTGATCCCAATTACTTGTACAAAAAGATAACATATGTAGATATACATTCATAATTCTAACCCTGAATCTATAGCATATGTTACATGATCAGGAAATAGGATAAACACAAACAAAGAAGAGTATGCCCTAGTGGCTACAATTTTCCAAGACGATGTTTGGTTACAACAAAAGTGAGTTTCAAACTCAATACAGAAAAATCTCTACTCTTGTACAAAAACAATTACAAGTAACAAAATGAAGTTCTTGCTCCAAATCCTCCTACACTATTGCCTTGGCAGAGGCATATCATCAGCACCTGAAAATGGTTTCCCTTATAGGGTAAGCCAAACCCAGTAGAAATAATCCAATACAGTCTATGAATCTTAACAAAGATATAAGATGAATGCATATGCAATGCTCATGCCAAAACATTTTATATCTCTTTCCAAACCATGCAATGCCAGGTTAATGTCACAATTCATAAAATCATTTCCATTATGAAAAAAAACAAGGTAGTGAATCACACTCTCCGGGAATGTCAAAACAAATACAACCTTTCACAAAAATTTCGTCTGTAAGAAACCGTAGACCGACACCCATGTAAACGTAGGCTATACAAGCACTGCTATTTCCATTTCATGGAAATTTTGTTCGTGGGATCGGGATCCATATAAACACACAATTTTTAGGATTTCATCATGGCCACATAGGCCAACTTATTTCAACGAGGCAACACTTACTTCCCAAATTCACCCATTTTTCTCAAAACAATCATTTTCAATGTACTAAATATACAACAATGCTCAATGCCGTCGATGAGAAAATAGTTTAAATTCTCATAGTTCACATGCAATTTCTACAACAATCATAGCTATCTCCCATCGATAGCCCAAAACCGATATCTCTAAATAGATAAATAGCTTTCTTAAAGATAGACTTTCCAAATTCCAAGATGTGAGTGGTAATACATACCCAACTCTACGATCCTCATCAATATCAATCCAATTTCACATTTTCAACATGAATTCCATTTATTTATACAAAATCAACATTTGAGATATTTAGGGCAAAACCCCATTTTCTTCCAAAATCATTCCAAGTATAAAGACCAACCATTTATCACTACTCAACTTCATTTCCAATCCCACAATCATTTTCAAGGATCCATTTGAAAACCCCTCTTTTGATTTTTAGCCTAAAACCCTAGATTTGTCCAAAAATTCTCAAATCACAATATCGTTTTAGAAATAGCAAATAACTAAGTTAAAAATCATAAGAAAGCGTGGAAGATCCCTACATCAAAGCTAGAAGACCAACGAGAGAGAGAGAGAGAGAGAGAGAGAGAGAGAGAGAAGAAGAAGAAACCACAATGAAGCCAAAAACCAACTTGGTTTTAATTAGAACGAAGCCCTCGTTGTGCTCTACCTTTTATCAAAGGGACACAAGTGAAGAAATCAATGGAAGTAGGTGTATTTGTAGAGAGAATGTGAGTTTTAGTTGACAGTGAGAGAAAATATGACTTTGAAATGTTTAGAGATAAAAAAGTGGCTCAAAAAAGTGACTTTAAGATCTGATATACGCGCAGACCACTCAAGCACAGGAAGTGTTGCTCAAGCAACCATACACAATAAGAAAGACTGCTCGAGCGAAGAATACAAAGTCCTTGAAGTTTTAAAAACAGAGGACCATCGCTCGAGCTCAAGAACGACTGCTCGAGCCAACACCTCTCGTGCGCACAAAAGACCGCTCGAGCGAAGAATACTATCTCCCAGTATCTCTACAGACCTGCAAAAGTACTAGGAGTTCAAAAAGACTGCTTGAATGCAAGAATCACCATTCGAGCGAAGAAACAAAATTCTGGGCAACAACTGTTTTGAAAAACAAGCTACGAGTGAAAAAGCAAAATTCTAGGCAACAGTTTTGAAAAAAAAGCTACCAACCGGTTTCAAATGCAATCGGGGCACTTCAATTACCACACTCAATGAGAAATAATGAGAAACAAAGCACGAACAACCAAATAAGACAATGAAACCCGAATTCACAACATCAAATGGGTTGGGTCTAAACCAGAATCGCTATAGGTAGTGAAGCAATGGTGGTGATGGTGGGGATAAAGTGGCAGAGACAATGGTGGTGGTGGAGTGATGAAAGCGGTAGTGAAAATGGTAAAGTAGCGGCGACAATCGTTGTGGTGGTGCAGTGGCCGGTGGTGGTTGTAATGGTATTGATGGTAGTGGTAATAGTGATGGTAGAACGATAGGGACAGTGGTAGTCGTAGTAATGATGGTAGAATGACAGAGCCAGTGGTAGTGGTTGAGTGGTTGAGTGGTTGAGGTGGTGGTGACGATAGTGATAGTGGATGTGGATTGGTGGTAGAAGTGGTACCTATTCAAATAGGTTTAGAGGTCCCAATAAGTGGACTTATCAATCAATATATCTTGTAATAAATAGCAGCATTTTTATAATAAAAAAAATTCACTAATTGTTAATTTTTAGCGACAATTTGAAAATTTTGTCACAGAGAAACGTCGCTAATTGTTAGTTTTTAGCAATAGATTTAGAAAAGCGTCATAGAAAAAATCACTATTTGTCCGTTTTTAGCTACATATTTAGAAAATTGTTATAGAAAACATCACTAATTATTAATTTTTAGCGACAGATTCAAAAAAATCATCACAAAAAATATTTTTTATCGACGACTCTAATAGAACTAACTTTCAACGACGAATTGATTGGACTTATGGGAATTAAGACCAACTACTAGGACATGTTGGTAATTTATCCTTAAATGGGTATCCATGTCCAATCCATGTAAGCCCAATTATAATTGGGTTCACAATGAGCAAGCCAATAAAATGCATTTATAAATTTCGGCAAGTTTATACGAGTTTTAAATAGTTTGAGTTGGATTTGCCACTTCTAGGGCCTTACATTACTTACTAGCTAAGTTAAGGCTCATAAGAGTGGAATGAGCTCCCCTCTATAATTTTATCTCTATGTACTTGTACATATCTCTCTTGTTGGCTCTAATTCAAACCAACATTGATGATCTAAATCGTTTTACCTCATATGATCCATAATAAATGTTATCTATACAAAAAATCAATTTTATCATACATCTATAAATTTAGGAACAAAATCATATTTTATTTATAAAATGTATGGCAAATAAGATTGTAAACCTAAACCATCCATTTTATAAAATAAAATATAATTTCTTTCCATCTTTATAGTTGTTCGATAAAGCTGATCTTTTATATAAATAATTTTTACTGCGAGACTTATAAAATAGACAATTCGAATCATCGATATGGGTCTAAATTAGAACCCACAAAAAAAAAATATGAATACGAGCATATCTTTTAAGAAATCAGCTAATTACTAATAAGCCTTCATTTGGAAATAACTCTTTTAGTTGGACTTTTTGATTATTTTAATTTGACTAAAAAAATTCTAATTAGAATAAACTTTGAAGTTTTTTATACTTTTGTGAGAGAAAAAATAAAATGACTACAATTTAAATATTACATATTATCCTATTAATTTTTTAATTTATTTTACCTTTTAGGGTTTTAAATTAACCCCAACCATCTTGAGAAAGCAACAATGCTATAGAGCTCTAAAAGGAGCTCTACCGAGCTGGCATGTCCAAAAAAAAAATTTATTTCAAGCTAAAACATCACATCAAGCTGGACCCCACATACCTCCATGTCATTAGTGCATGGTTCAGAGCTCTTATCCTAGAGCTCTCAAGCATTTTTCCTTGAGAAACAACAATGCTATAGAGCTCTAAAAGTAGAGCTCTAAAAGGAGCTCTACTGAGCTGGCATGTCCAAAATATATATATATATATATATTTCAAGCTAAAACATCACATCAAGCTAGACCCCACATACCTCCATGTCATTAGTGCATGGTTTAAAACTCTTATCCTAGAGCTTTAAAGCATTTTTCCTTGAGAAACAACAATGCTATAGAGCTCTAAAAGGAGCTCTACTGAGTTAGCATGTCCAAAAATATATATATATATATATTTTTTTTCAAGCTAAAACATCACATCAAGCTGGACCTCACATACCTTCATGTCATTAGTGCATGGTTTAGAGCTCTTATCCTAGAGAGATTTGTTTGAGTAATTCGCAATCTAATTAATGACATGATTGTACAAGCATACAGATCAGCAAGTAAGATTATTTGAGTAGATTGATTTTCACATATTTGATACATTGAATGACTTTGAGATTAGTTTGAGTAATTTGCAATCTAATCAATGATATGCTTTTACGAGCGTACGGATCAGCAATTGATTTCCGAGTATATTGATTCATTGGCCCCGTGTGGTAGAGCTCTGGGAAAGTAATTATAGATTATAGCTTAACAGATTATAACTTACAGTTGTGAACATAAGTTGGTAATCTGTTTGGTGCAGCTGTGGGATTATGGATTTAAGCAGCAGAGTAGCGTTTGATAAATAAGTTGTAAAATAGCCTTTTGTTGTATAATTGTCATTTTTGCCCTTATAGGATATAAAATTTGTGATTTCATTTATAATACATTTTTTTCTTTTTCTTTTTCATTTTCTTTTCTTTCTCACCTTATTTTCTTTTCTTTTTTAATTTTTTTTTCTTCTCTTCTTTCTTTGTTAATTTTTTTTAATTTATTAATTCATTAAAATTAATATTAATGTTCTAATTTATATTAATGTTGTGATTTCATTACATATTATTTTCATATATTCATCAATTTTTCATTAATTTATCAATTTATATTAATGTATCAATTTTTCCAATTTTTTTATTATTATTATTATTATTATTATTATTATTATTATTATTATTATTATTATTATTATTATTATTATTATTATTCATTTTAATTATTTTTAGTAATATTTCATTTTTTCTTTATATTAATGTATCATTATTATTCTTTATATTAATGTATCAATTTTTCCATCAATTAATATTATCAATTAATATAAATTACATATATTCATCAATATTAATTTTTTTCATCAATTATTACACAAATTACATATATTAATATTATCAATTATTATTAATTTTTCCATCAATTACATATATTCATCAATATTCTTATTAATAGTATCAATTAATATAAATTTTTTTCATTTTAAATTAATTAGTCTCAATTAATTAGCATCAATTATTATTTTTTATTCATTAATTTTTATTTTTTTTATTAAAAAAACACTGAAAAACCTCAACAACAAAAAAATAATAATGAAAACCCTAGCTCCGACGGGATGAACCGGCGCTAGGGTTTCATTTAGATCCATATAAAGAGCAAGAGAGAGCTAGGGTTCAGATCGCGATGGTTCATCCCACCGACAGCCCCTTCTTCTTCTTCTTCTCCTCCTCCTCCTCCTCCTCCTCTTCCTCTTCATTTCACGGCCAGCATCGATCGCGATGGTTCAGATCTCCTCCTTCTCATCTCATCGCCGGCGTCAATCACGAAGAGGGAGACAGACGGGTTCACGTTGTCAATCGCGATGGTTCATCTCGCGAGAACAATGGGGAGAGACAGAGGGGGAGAGAGAGAGAGAGAGAGAGAGAAAGAGAACAGACGAGCTGTTCGCCGGGAATCGCCAGGGTTCGCCGGAAATCGCCTAGACCGTTTGTGTGAGAGAGAAAAAATAAGTGATCTTGGTTTATATACATGTCATACTTGTAATTAGCATCAAATGGGAAGGACATTTAAGTCATTTTACATCTCCCATTTTAGCTTCTCGTATAAGCTGAATCAAGAAGCACCCCCTGAGGTGCTTAGAAATTTAAGCTGAAAATAGCTTAATAAAAGCTATAATCTATCCCTTTAAGTTTTACCAAACACAATAAATAACTTAATTTAAGATAAAAGTAGCTTTAAGCTGCTTTTAAGTGCTACCAAACAGCCCCATTGCATGATACATGAGTCAAGGAAACTATAAAGTATCACAAATATATTTATAGTGACACACAAAAAGTGATCGTTGTCATATATTTTTTATTATTGAATTTTCACATAAATTTTGATTCATTTAGTCTTAATAAAAATGATATCGGTATAATTATGTTACAATTATATATATATATATATATTTTTTGTATTTTCTTTGAATCTCTTGGAGGTAAATGTAATTTGTTTTATTTCTATATTTGGCATTGACTTTTAGTCTTTTTGATTTTTTAAAATTTTAAAAATTAAGGTGTTTGAAAAATTATTCCGTTTGAGTGTAGACCTCATTTGGAGTAATTTGTTAATAATTTTTTTTTTTTAGACAAGTACTTCAAACGTGGTCTAATCTGTCCATCTTTTTCTAAACGTACATATTCCAAAATATAAATTTTTTAAAAATTAATTTTTTTTTATCATTGTTTTCGCATTCTCTTCCATGTATCAAATTTTGTTCATTCTCGATTTTTTTTAATTTTTTTATTAATTTATGACCTGCAAATTTTTGTATGATTCACGAATATGTTTTTTTAATTATTTTTTATTTTTCTTATGTTAGCTAATTCTTAGAAAATGGTTTTTAATTATATTGATTACTGTTGGTATTTTTTCATAATAATATTAGAAATATATATATATAATAAAATTGAAAATAAAAAGAAATGACAAAATAATTTTTTTTAATTAAAAAATGAAATACAGAATAAACTATACAACTAAAAATACAGAAATGAATTAGATTTCATTTCTAACAGAACAAATTATTAACATGGATAACTAAAGATAACAACTCACCATGGTAAACTAAATTCTGAAAAATTAAAGAACAAATAATAAGAAAAGAAACCAGACAAATCCTGTTTGATATCACAATTTCCTTAAAATAGATTCACTGCCTCCCAATAGGTGCTAGAGGTACACCGACTTATGTCTCCCATGATACGACAGTCGAAACTAGCTAATGCAGAAGTACCTTCTAAATAGATTTGGAGAACTTGACAATAACAACACTCCCTCTCTAATAAGAATCAAAAAATGGGGCTAGCAAAAAGAAGATAGAAAAATTTTCTTTGGTATAAAAACCATCTCCAACATTATTATCTCAAAACACTATCTCATTTTCTATCAAAAATCTCTCCAAAAATTATATATCCTCAAGTTGGAGAGGAAAGACCTCTATTTATACAAGTAAGGGAGTCTCTAGCCATGAAGGCTATCATCATGAGGACCATCAAATGCCATTAACCAAAACCATCAACCTTAGCCATTAGGGTTAAAGTGACAAAGGTTCAAAACTCCAAAAACATTATACAAATCATAATGTGCATATAATGCATAACTTTTGAGAATTAAAATAGACGGGTCACAACTCGATTCAAGTACAATCTCAAACACATGCACAAGTTAAGCCCAACATAGCACAACTTAGCCCATGTTAAAGATTAAGTCCAAGTCCAAGTTCGAGTCTGAGTCCAAGTCCAAGTCCTAGTCCAAGTCCAAATCCAACACATGCACAAGCACAAGCTTAGGCCTAGTCCAAACTAAGACTAAGGCTAAATCTAAGCCCAACTTTTATTGATGCCTACTTTATGAGACGATTCTCATTCACAACCCAATGGTTTTGGCTCATTATTTTTCTATTGCAACCTTCTTACTTAAGAGAATACAAAACCACTTAGACCCACCTCAACTATCGGTTGGGTCCTACTTTAATTTCAAATTAAAGTTGTTGAAAAATCATTATTTTCTAACAATCTCACACATGAATAAAATTGGCTAAATAAAGAAAAATAGACAATGCTTAACAACAAAGACTCAAAAAGAGAGAGAGAGAGAGAGAGAGAGAGAGAGAGAGAGAGAGCACAAATAACTCTGCATCAAAAAATGTAGCTATTGGCCTTGAACCTTTCGTAGTGAAAGCCTATCGTATTTATTGGCTGACTAGTGAACGTGATATCTTGAATTGTTTTACCGTTTATGTAAACCAAGACAATAGACTTCACACCGGAGTCACTCCAAGCATTGTTCCATTCTCATTGTTGTGTCCGGTTTGGCCCTAGAACACTTGCCTAGTTCAGTGAGTGTTTTTAAAGAATTTGGCCTCGTCAATTCTTAAAAAAGTAACCCCACTTCACACTCACATAAGTGACTTATATAAGGTATCTCGTTATATCACAGTTGACTATTTACAACACTTAGGTCATTAAAAATATCAGCTTAACCTTCCACCTTATAGGGTATCATTGTGTAAAGGAATGTGCAAGAGGATTCACCTCCATAGTGACTCACCCATTACATGCAATTAGGTTGTCCCATTGAACCTAAATCTTGAGATCTCCAGTCAACGAGATTGGGTTTTTCGTTCCGGTAACATTCGCTAAAGACCTTAACTTCATTCCTTTTACTAACTCTCGATTTAACTTTTTGGTTAGCGGATCTGCAATATTGTATTTAAAATTTACATAGTCTATAGAGACAATACACGAGAGTAGTCATCGTACGGAATTTTCTCTTCAACAAAAATGTCTACACTTTTCATTTGTGCCCTATCAATACTTGATTGTTTGTTGCAAAATATACAAAATTGCTAGCACGAGTTTTTGATCAACATGGAATATTCTCAAGAAAACGACAAAGCCATCTAGCTACTTCAGTTGCTTTATCTAAAGCACTGAATTCTGATTCCATCATTGATCTAATGATACACATCGGCTTGGAAGATTTCCAAGACACAACTGCATCTCCAATAATGAAAACAAATCTACTAATGGATTTGTAGTCTTTATATCAGATATCTAGTAGGCGCCTTTGTACCTTTCTAGGTGAGTGTTGGCTAAAATGTGGAACTTAGTTTAATTCATGAAATTGGGGAAATTATGAGATAAATGGTGTAGTTGAATAGTTTAATCACTCACCTATGAAAGTACAACTGGATATCACGTGTTATGCAACTCATCTCATCCCAGCTTCATTGTAAGTACCTTAGTACCTACACAAATGCCTTCTAAAGATAGGTATTGGGATTACTCATGTATCTACTTAGCTTGCTAACTAAGTAGGCTATACTCGGCCATGTACAATTCATTAGATACTTTAAAATTTCACTGACCTGAGAATATTCTAGTTGAAATACACTTTCACTATTATTCTCGACCAAAGTAAACTCAAGTCTATCGGTCTCTTCGACACACTTGTATCTGATTTACTAAATTTCTCAAGTATCTTATCAACATAATGAGACTGAGAAAGTACAATACTACCAAATGTTATGCTAATCTTAATACTCATAATCACATCTATAAGGCCCATATATTTCATGTAAAACTTAGGTTGCGTTTGGCAGAGTTTTGTAAATATGATTTGAGAGTATGAGTTGTATTTTGAGTTTGTGAGTTGTAGAATTATAATTTGAGTGTAAAAAATTTATTTGGTTATGGTTTTTGAATAAAGTGTTGAATTGAGTTTTGAATTAAGTGTGAAATTAAGTTTTGAAAGTTTGATTTGACATGTGAAGTAAGAAAATTTATTTGGTTATAAGTTTTGGAAAGAGTTTTCAAAACTTAATTCAAATTGTTATAACTCATGACAAAACACACTACTTTCACACTATTAAAAATTCTTATCAACACTCAAAACCAAACTCTTTTTAAAATTCAATCAAAAAATTTATTATTAACTGAAACTAACATTAAACAATTTTTTAATTGAAAATACTACAAAGGAAATAATTTTTTTTCACAATAAATATTCAAGAAATTTAAATCATAAATATTTAAATAATTTAAATAATCTAAAAAATTTAATAAGTAAAAAATTTAAATAAATATTCAAAAAATTTAAATCGTAAAAATTTAAATAATTTAAAATGTTAATATTTTAAATTTAAAAACAACTTTACACTCAAATCGTAACCAAATACATAAAACAAAACCCCATTAAGAAATTATTTTTAAAACTCATAACCAAACACATAACTCGAAACTCCATACTACTTTCACAACTCTACACTCAAATCGTAACTAAATACATAACAAAAAAAATTAAATATTTAAAAATATTTTTATAAAATAGAGTTTGAATTATTTTTATAAAATATTTTAAAATTTAAAAAATTAAAATCGTAATATTTTTAAATGAAAATATTTAAAAATATTCAAAAAATTTAAAAAATCGTAACATATTTAAATATTAAAATATTTAAAATCTTAACAAAATTAAGATATTTTTAAAATATTTTAATATTTAAAATATCTTAAAAATTAAAATATTGATTTGAATTGAGTTTTGAAAAGAGTTTTGAATTATGTGTTTGGTTATGGGTTTTGAAAAGTAATGATTATATTTTGAATTGAGTTTTGAGAAATGGGTGTAGAATTATGATTTAAAAGTTCAAAAAAAATAACACACTAAAATCAATGGGTAGAACTATAATTTGAATTGCTTACCAAACAAAACCTTGGAGTTTAACAATTTCTTTCTCATAATTACCAAATGTACGGACACAAACTGACATATCTATTTGTTAGTGTCTTTGACATCCACACAATTGTCAATACCTATTTATTCTAAACCCACTTGACAATATGGCGCTGTCAAACTTCTCATGCCATTGTTTCGGTGCTTATTTCAAATCATAAAATGATTCTCAAACTTACAGACTTTTCTTATCCTTGAAATAAAAAACCCTTTAGGTTGTTCCATTATCTAAATCTTCATCTAGGAAAGTTGTCTTTAACACCCATTTGATGTAACTCTAGATTTCGCACAATTGTGATTACACCCACCATAACTGGTGATCACGTATCAAAGTAATACACGCCTTCTCTTTGCCAGTATCCTTTGATAACAAGGCATGTCTCATTGGCTTTCATTGACTTGCATCCCAAGGCTTACAACCTATGCAAGATAAAGTTAAATTAACAACTTATTTCTAGAGAAATCACAACTTCAAAGAAGCTTTTAACCTAACTAGCCACCATATAGCTTTAAGAAAATTAGTCAAAGAACTTTAAAGTCCTACCCTTTAATATCTTCTAGGCTCATTTGTTTTCTCATGAAAATCGCTAACTCAATTCCATGATGGTATTATTATGTAAATCTAAATATTAGATTTGTCACACCCCAAATCCAGGCATGACCGGCCATGGTCCCACAGGGAAGTGCGTAAGGCACACATAAGCCTAAACACGAACCCAATATCATAAAGAATAAATGTAACAATAGTCCAGCAATAAATAAACCAAAATTCAATCTAGTGACATGTTACAAGTGTAAATGGTAAAACTGGCCATAACAAACTTCCAAAAATATATACTAAATGGAACACAAACCGCCCACAAAATAAAATAGCTCTAAATAAAACCCAACCACAATGTATGCACAAAATTGACATAACAAGTTAAAAATAAATAAATGAATATCCTAGAAGTCCATGTAATTGAGTTCCCGCAATGCCATGAGTCCACTCTAGGTCCTTCTATCACCTGGAAATGATAAACAACTAAGTCAGTTGATAGTTCAGTAAGGAGTAGCATGGATAGTAACTATAATTTTGAAAATAGGGTCCAATTCCAAAATAAGATATATATAACATAAACTAGATTTTGCATACAATTTTGATAAAGACAATTTGTTTAAAAAAAAAGGTTCCACAGTTCAACAGTTAAAATACTCATGTCTCTCAAGAACATAATAAATGACATTATCCACTTAAAACAAATTATAACATGATCATCAATAATTTTCTAGGTACCAAGAATAACAAATAACACGCCACAAAGTTCTCAAGGCAATAAGCCCATTAGATCCAATATCGAACCAAGAGTCATCCTCGGGGTGGCAACCTGGGCCTTTTCTCTAAGATGATCCGATTGAAAGTCACCTCACCTAGCCTAGCCCAGGTCTTTTCCTTACAATCATTGAGCACTAGACTCGTCACAGCCCAACCCGGATCTGTTTTCTAGTGGTCAGAGCCACCACACACAGTGGAATAATTTCTCTGGACTTTTATATACAAATGGTTCCAACAATCAATACAATTCAGTTTCACAAAACATGGTAGTTCACCATTATAAACATGACACCATAACAAATAGTTTATAGTACACAAAGTTTACAAATAATTCAGAAAAAATTTAATTTCATTGATACTATAATAATTTATCAAAATAGTTTAGTCTTGAAACAACAATTTAATTTTCCAACTGTTTAGGATAGGGAAACATTTATAAAAATATGTAGCATGCAACTACTCACCTGAACACATTATAATATAATCCTCAAATAGAATAGGAAAGTCCAACTAGTGCCCTGAACCAAATACGAAAACTACATGTCACTAGTAGCTCAAAAATACTAAAAAGAATAAGAAACTAAGTAATCCCAAGCTGAATCACACTATCACGGCTCAACCCAACTCACCATTACTATTAAATAATACCTAAGTTCATGTTCTTCAATGTCTAAAATTACCCAAGACATGGGTTCAGATCGAAATTTAATTAAAAGTAACTTTAGGATAAAATAGAATTTTAAACAAGTTTTTCCAATCCATTTGCTAACTTTGAAAATTAAAAACCCACACTAAAACAAAAGCTGCCTATAACCACGTTTTTTAGACAATGTTTTTTGACAAACGCTGTGGAAGGCGTAAAGTGAAATTAAAAACACGTGTTATCCTCTTATAAGCACATGTTTCACTTTATAATGGTGCTCCATCTCCATTTCTCTTTCCGTCTCTATCATTTTCTCTCTATCGTTTTCTCCAGATCTAGGATTTTCTCTGTCTCTTCCCATGCTCCTCGAGAGATTCATCAGGTTTGATTTCTATTACTTGTTCAGATCTAATTCTAAATCCATCGATTCTTGAATCAATTTGGTTGAAATTTCTTGACCATTTTTGGTTTTTCTTAATGCTGATTCTGATAATTTTGCTGAGAAAGATGGACCGGTTGAGTAGCATGAACGTGAGGTTAGAAGATCGAGGAGTGAAAAAGGATCAAGATCATGGATCGAGATTGAGACAGGGATCGGGATTGAGACCGGTCGAGTCAAAGCAAGAAAAGGAGCCGAGATCATGAATACTGGGTTTCTAGAGGGATTCTATCTAGGGTTTCAAGCGCGATGGCGTTGGATGCGCCGTACCTGTTGAAGCTTCTCCTAAGGTTAGTCCTCCCGTTGCTACTGCCCCTCTAGTCTCGTTCATTCTCTCTCTCTCTCTCTCTCTCTCTCTCTCTCTCTCTCTCTATTGCTCCACCAAATCTGGTCTCAAACACATGATTTACTATCTTCCTCGCTCTTCAATTTGGCCTCTCTTCAGTCAAATTGTACTCTTTTTAATCTTTTCAGTTGCTGTTTTTGGTCTTCTCTCTTTTCAATAGAATCTCATTCACTTTGATCTTTCTATTTTTCAATCTCATTTTTTTCATTTTTTTCAATCTATGTTTGTATATTGGTAGAACATAATTTTATGCATTTCTAATGAACATAAGTAATTAGACTATGTTATTCCTTTTTATCTTGAAGGAAGAACATTAGAATTCTTGAATTTTTTATTTTTTATTTTTTTTAAATTCAGATTAAGGGTGAGAATGAGATTTAGCCCAGTTGATGTGGAAGACATAAGGAGATGATAAATTGATTACTAGTATGAAGTAGTTAGTCTTGTTAGTATAAATTGGGTATTGCATCACTTTTTCTATTTATCTTAAATTTTCCATTCCTTGAACATGTTATGTATGAACCAAGACTGCACTGCATGAAAAAGCAAGAAAATGAAAGACTGCATTCAAAATCAATTGGATTTTGAATGAAAGTGGTTCATTGACTTTGTAAACATCTAAGGGAATTTCTGACTTCCTTTAGTGTAATTTTGACATGTTCCATGATGCTTATAAGATATGGATGATTATTGTAAAATAGTTTGACATACCCGGAATGAATGGTACATTGTATTTTCCTAGAATGTAAGTGCTTATTTACTTTGTATTTTCCTTGAATGCAAGTGCTTGAAAAATAATCTCAATATTTGCAGAGGATGAAGAACTTGTCACAAATGCCCTCGTGACAGTTGTGAATTTGGCACCACTCCTGAATCTTCGAATCTTTAGTTTATCAAAGCCTTCATTGATCAAAATTACGTAAAAATTGACTTCTTATTTTTCTTTACGTCATGCAACTATGATTTCCAATTTCCAATTTTAGAATTGCTTGTTCCAAAAATAGAAGGAAAAGAACCCCCCTTAGTCGAGAATTTTCTCACTGGTTTTTGTCAAACCAGGGAGAAACATGCAGTCCAAGCCATCATGGGGATGCTGAAATCTTCTGTCAAAGCCTAGAATTTTGCAGTTATAGAGTTAATTGGCCGTTTGATAATAAATCTTGATAATGAACCTTTCATTCTTCCTTTCGGTCCACAGGTTTGATATTACTCTTCATACGATCCCTCTTAGATAAAAGTGAAGTTTAATTTATATTATGTGCATGCAGTACTTTGAGGTTTCGATGGACTTTCCAAATTTACAAGCATTTGGTTGATATTTTGAGCTTACCAGCTGTAGATGCACAAGCAGTCGTTGTTGGTGCACTTTATAACCTTGCAGAAGTTAACATGGACTGCCGTTTGAGGCTTACTAGTGAGCGATGGTGAGTTTTTGTTTTTTTACTTAAAATGTATTTTGAGAAACCTACAATACAAGATATTGGATTTTTTTGGTTTGGTTTTCGAAAATTGTTTTCTGATTCTTGTTTTTTGTATTTTTGTTTTTTTGTTTTGTTTGTTTTTTTTTTTTTTTTTTTTTTTTTTTTGTGCCTTTTGTAAACTTTTTACATATTGTAGTTCTCTGAGTGTAACACTGTTTTGAATTTCAGGGCAATTGATCTACTGCTGAAAGTGATTAAGACACATTCAGTGCCAAAAGTTTGCCTCAAAGCAGCAATAATATTGGAGAGCCTCATCGCAAAACCACATAACCGAGCCCTGTTTCTAGCTTATGAGAATGCCTTTGTAGAGATACTTCTATCAAATAGAAAATATTATGACACATTTGACAAGATATTGTAGGAATTAACCTCTTGACCATGCAACAAAGTGGCAACCACACATGGTGTATAGGGCATGTAACGAAAACCCTATCTCATCTGATTTATTTTATGTTTTATATTCGTGATTTGGCTCTTGCTATGCATATTTGAATCTTGTTAGGGTATTTAGCTGACATGTACATGTAAATATTATGTGTTCCTATAACGCCCTCAAAATAAGCCCATAAATCATATATTCTTGACATGCTTAGGCATAAGAGAATAAAGTATAATTACATATCATCAGAGTATTCATTACAAAATGTATTACATGTTGACAACAAAAGTAAATGCCCTACGGGCTTACAACTTTCCAAGTCAACACTTGGTTACAAAAAGAGAGTACTAACTCTACAAAAAATAAGCCCTTGGCTTGATATACATGTAATACAACAAAAACAACAAAAGAGTCCAACAGCCTCAAGCCTTCCAAGCTACGTCCTTGGAGGTGGCATAATACTTGTACCTGAAAATGATGTCCCATATAGGGTGAGTCAACGCCCAGTAGAGATACGCTAAACATAATATGAGCAGTAACTAACACATTAGCATTTTATAAATGTTTAACTCACATAAATCAATTCATAACCCATTTCAATTACATGACAAATGTGTCCATGTTTCATTCCATTTTCCATTTCTTAACCAATTTCTCAATTCATAACTATGGCTCAGAACCTGGCCAAACAATTTAAATGAGATTACATCTCATATCAACAGTACCTCCATTTCAATTGAGATAACAACTCAAATTAAATACTTCATACTTCACAATAGATACACATAATCGATGTATCAATCTCAAATAAAACACCTCCGTACTTCATATATGATACACAGATTTGCTATATCAATACTTCAATGGATACACATAAGTGATGTATCGATGAAGTCTATCCCCTATCTCCTCCCAAACAATATCCGGTTTAGGAGTCTATCCCCTATCTTTCCCTAAACCATGGAATACATCCTCTATCTCCTCCCACACAATACAATGTATATCAACACATATCATATACATAATCAATCAATACATAAATTTGATGTATAATCCCAACCGTCATATTCGATGACATATTCAATTGATTAGTTTTAGTTTGCCTAATCATCATGCATTGTCTACAACAATCAAGACTATCCTCCACCGATAGCCCAAAGCAGTTATTTCTAAACAGATAATAAATGCCTCAACAGATATATAATTTCAACATTTTCAAAGTGAGCGATTAATAAATCTAACTCCACCATTCTATCTCATAATGAGCTGATTTCATTATTTCCAACTCAATTTCACATTTCCATAACAATTGTCATTAATTACACTAATGACCCAAATATACCCAAACATGGCATTTTTCCCATTTTTCTCAATATTGACCCATAGGTCCAAATATTATCAACAACATCAATAACCTCATTTTTAGACCCAAAACACATATGTTTGAATTAAAAGAGCAAAACACCTCTTTCCAATATAACACATTACAAACCCTAACTTTCCAAATCAAACCATTTACACAAAAAGCTCAACGGTTAGGTTAAAGCTCATAAAAATGAGTAGGAATCCCTACCTCAAGAGATGAGACCCAATGGAGAAGATGAAGAATTTCGAGATGCTCCAAAACCCAAGATTTTCGGATCAAAAGATAGCCCACACCAAGATCAACACTTTTTACAAAGGCCCAAAGGTGGGAGATCACTAGAGCTAGATGATTCCTTAGAGAGAAGGTAAGGTTTTAGAGAGAAGAGCTCTCCAATGGAGGTTTTGAAAAAGTAGGAGAGAGAAAGAAAATCAAAAAGTGATCCAAATAGATGAAACTCGGACTGATATAAAAGTTTTTCCGCTCGAGCGTGGAAGCCCCCGCTCGAGCGTCAGACACAGACTCACGCTCGAGCTTCAAAACGCCCGCTTAAGCGTCGGATGCACACTCACAGAAGTTTTGCAGGTGATGGTCCCCGCTCGAGCATCAAACTGCCCGCTTGGGCGGAGGAACAAAATCAAAAGGTCACGCTCGAGCGTCAAATCTCCCGCTCGAGCGTACGAAGACCTGCAGAGAAAAATACTAGGAGATGGAAATTCACGCTCGAGCGTCAAAACGCCCGCTCGAGCGGAGAAGCAACAACAAAGGCCCCGCTCGAGCGTCAAAAGCCCTGCTCGAGCGTCATGGCCAAATTCTGGGCATCAACTTTTGGTTCCAAAGCACAACCAACCTATTTCAAACCTGCCCAACATAACCCAAGACTCAAATACAAAGAGTAAGGGAAGGAAATGAGAATAAGACAACCACAACCACGGAGCCAAGTCCGGAATACAATATACAAAGGAAAGAAAAACCGGGATCGCTATAACCTTTCCCCCTTAAAGAATTTCGTCCTCGAAATTAAGTACAAGTTTTTCTCAATTCTCAACAATATTACAGTTCATTACCCAACAACTTGACCCATTACCGGTCATTCCATCTTTATTCAAGAGGCATTTCACAATATATACTCAATATGCATTATTAGCATGCTTTCCCTTGAAATTTACCAATTTCAACACATTTTTCACAATTCCATATCATATTCAATGTTCATGATATATTTCCATTTCTACAATACATTCAACATATGCAATATTACATTAAACCTCCTTTTCAAGGCAAGTTTCAAAATACTTCCATAAATCAAAACATATACAATGTTTTACAACTCAAGACATATTTAATGCTCTTAAAGTTCATCAATATTACAAAATCCCAATACATGGCTAAACATTTACAAACAAGTCCAGATACTTCTCATGGACATCCACCTCATGTTCCCAACTGGCTTCCTCTACGCCGTGATATTTCCACAAAACCTTTACTAAGGGAATGGTCTTGCCTCGCAAGACTTGATCCCGCCTATCCAAGACTTGAACCGGTCTCTCCTCATACGAAATATCCTCGTCAACCTCCAAATCAGTCCAATCCAGCACATAGGATGGATCCAGCTCATACTTCCGAAGCATACTAACATGAAACACGTCAGCACTCCGGAAAACTGTGGTGGTAAAGCTAAACGGTACACAACCTCCCCAATCCTCTCAAGGATCTCAAAGGGACCAATAAACCGAGGGGACAACTTCCCACTCTTCCCAAACCTCATCAAACCTCACCTAGGTGATATTTTCAGAAAAACATGATCACCCGCCTCAAATGCCAAAGGCCTCCTCTAACGGTCGGCATAACTCTTTTGGCAACTCTGGGCTGTAACAAGCCTCCTATGGATAAGCTCAACTTTCTCCATCGTTTCCCTCACCAACTCCGGGCCTAACAAAGGTGCATCACCCACCTTGGCCCAACAAACTGGAGACCTACACGGTTGGCCATACAAGGCCTCAAACGGTGCCATACCGATACTCAACTGAAAACTGTTGTTGTAAGCAAACTTGACCAAGGGCAAGTGCCTCTCCCATGACCCACTAAAGTCAAGAACACAACCTCGAAGCATGTCCTCAAGGATCTGAATAGTACACTCAGACTGCCTGTCAGTCTGAGGATGATAAGCCGTGCTAAAGGTCAATCTAGTGCCCAAGGCACTCTGCAAACTCTGCCACAACCTAGCAGTAAAACGAGGATCTCTATCTGAGACGATCGACACTGGGACCCCGTGCAACCTCACTATGTCTTGAATATACAAGTCGGCAAGATGATCTACCGAATCTCTCACACGCATAGGGATGAAGTGCGCCAACTTAGTCAACCAGTCTACAACCACCCAAATAGCATCACTACCCCGCTGAGTCCTCGGAAGGCTTACAACGAAGTCCATAGTGACGTGCTCCCATTTCCATTCAGCAATAGGCAAGGGTTGCAACAAACCCGCTGGCCTCTGATGCTCGGCCTTTATTTGCTGACAAGTAAGGCATTTCGATACGAAAACTGCCACATCTCTCTTCATACCCCGCCACCAAAACTGGCAAACCAAATCACGATACATCTTGGTGCCTCCCGGATGCACCGCAAGGCGTGAATGGTGAAACTCTCGGAGTACCTCCTCTCGGCAAGACTCCGGCACAAACAAACGGTCTCGGTATCTCACACTCAGGTCGGGATACACAGACAAATCCTTCTTAGCCTTCCCACTGAAGATCTTCTCTTGAAGGGATTCTACCTTAAGGTCACCTCTCTGTGCCTCTAACACTCGAGTCACAAGTGTAGGCTGTACAACAACAGAAAACAAGGCCGCAGCCTCCACGGATTTACCTAGAAGCAAATCAAACTCGCTAAGTGCACCTAACATCTCCCACTCTCGGATGGCTATACAAGCTACATCACTAATGGATTTCCTACTAAGGGCATCGGCCACAACATTGGCCTTTCCCGGGTGATAGTGCAACTCGAAGTCATAATCCTCTATGAACTCCATCTATCTTCCCTGCCTCAAATTCAAGTCTCTCTGTGTAAACAGGTACTTCAAACTCTTATGATCCGAGAATACCTCAAATCTCTCACCATAAAGGCAGTGTCTCCAAATTTTCAAGGCAAAGATCACTGCTGCTAATTCTAGGTCATGTTTAGGGTAATTTCTCTTGTGTATTTTCAACTGACGTGAGCCATAGGCTACCACTTTCCCCTCTTGCATCAACACACAACCCAAACCCTCTTGTGAGGCATCACAATAAACCGCATAACCCAAACCTCTCTCCGAATAATCAACACAGGAGCAGTGGTCAATCTAACTTTCAACTCTTGGAACGACTTTTCACAAGTCTCACTCCATACAAATTTGACCCCTTTCCGTGTCAATCTAGTCAACGGTGAAGCTAGCCTAGAGAAATCTTTCACAAATCGGCGGTAATACCCAGCTAATCCCAGAAAACTGTAGATCTCAAAAACACTCTTAGGCTGTGCCTAATCTTGCACTGCCTCTATCTTGGATGTATCAACAGACACCCCTTCCCCGGAAACCACATGGCCTAAGAACTTAACCTCTCTTAGCCAGAACTCACATTTCCCGAACTTGGCATACAGCCTATGGGCTCTAAGAAACTCAAGCACCACTCTCAAGTGTTCCTCGTGCTCCTCCTGAGAAGGTGAATAAATCAAAATGTCGTCCACAAAAATGACCACAAAGCGATCTCAGAATTCCCAGAATATTCGGTTCATCAAATCCATAAACACTGCCGGTGCATGGGTGAGCCCAAATGGCATCACCAGAAACCCGTAATGGCCATACCGCGTACGGAATGCCGTCTTCGAAATATCCTCCTCCCTGACCCTCAACTGGTGGTAACCCGATCTCAAGTCTATCTTAGAGAAACAACGGGAACCCTTCAACTGGTCAAACAAATCATCTATACAGGGCATAGGGTACTTATTCTTGACCGTTGCCCGATTCAACTTCCGGTAATCAATGCAAAGTCTCAAGGCACCATCTTTCTTTTTAGCAAAGAGGGCCGGTGCTCTCCATGGCGAAACACTAGGGCGAATAAAGCCTTTATCCAGCAACTGCTGGAGTTGAATCTTCAACTCACTCAACTCGGCTGGGGCAAAACGATAAGGTGCCATAGAAATTGGCGACGTGCCGGGCACTAAGTCAATAGAGAACTCTATCTCTCGATGAGGTGGCAAACTAACAAGATCCTTAGGAAAGACATCCAAGTACTCGCAAACCACTCTCGGCAATACAGTCTGGGTCTCATCACACTCACCACTCATAAAGCAAGCAAGTAGACCACTAAGTTCAATCCGCCGTCGCGGATCATACACTGGTGGCAATACACTACCAACCCGATCCCCCAAGAAATGGAAACAATCCTCGCCCAAGGTACATACTATGATCCTCTGGCGGTAGCAATCAATAACAGCCCGGTATGACGATAACCAGTCCATACCCAAAATAACATCAAAACCTGACATAGCCATAACTACAAAAGAAAATGGAAGTCGGCGATCAGCTACCTCTATGTCACACCCTCTACACCCTTGTCTCAAAATCAACTCACCCCCAACAGGTGATAGAACACAAATAGGAGATGCTAACTGTGCCAAATCCAACCCCAAAATAGATACAAATGCAGCAGATATAAAAGAATGGGATGCACTCGTATCAATCAACATACTGGCAATCGAGTTGCAAAACAAAAAGGTACCTCTCACCACAGATGGAGCCGGTACTAGATCCTGCACTATAATAGCATACACACACCCTGTAGGCCCCTGATCTACCTGCTCACCTTTAGGAGCAAAAGACTGCTGTATAGACTGGGACGACGAAGCTCCCTGATTGGCCCTTGAGGCCTAAATTAAGCAAGTGGTGGCTTCTGCCTCTGCGTTGACTCTGGCTCTAAGGTCGAGCCGAAGATGAAGCTGCTCTCTGACCTCCTCCCCTCTGCGGGCAAGCTGGAGACTTGTGGCCCAGCTGACCACACTTGTAACAAGTCATGTCTCCCTGATTGCCTCTCCCAGAACCCGAACTCGGTATTGGAAAGGTCGATCTAGCAAATGCACCCTGGGACTGCTGAGGGTTAGAACCTCTCTGCCTCCTACCATCTCCCTGACCATCCTAACTCCTCTTGGAGCCTCTCTGCCTCTCCTCCTCCTCTTGCATCATAATCTCCATATGGACCGCAGCATCAACAAGGCGCCCATAATCCTAGGTCATAGAACCCCCAACTCTCATCTTGAGCCTGTGCCTCAGCTTCTTCTCGAACTCAAGGCAACGGCGTTCCTTAGACGCCACAAGGTCAGGTGCGAACCTAGATAGACTGGTAAATGTGGCCTCAAACTCGGCCACTGATAAACTCAGCTGCTTGAGCTGACAAAACTGGTCTCTCAGTTTCTCCCTGGCAGCTGGAGATAGAAACTTCTCCTGGAAAGCATCCACAAAAGCCTTCCACGTGCCACCAATACGACCCCTCATGTACTTGCACCACTGACCCGCATCCCCTTTTAGCTGGAAAGATGTCAAGGTCACTTTCAAAGCCCTGGCTTCGATGCCAAGCATTTCAAACGTCTTCGTCATCTGTTCGAGCCATTCATCAGCTTTTAGTTGCTCTATCGGATTCCCCACAAACTCGTCCAGATTAGACTGGAAAAACACCCTCTTCAGAAAGGAAGGGCCTGCATCAACAACCTTGGCCTGAACTTGATTCTCAGCTCTGAGAATGCCCATGGATTCCCTCAAGGCTCCTGCTATCTCGCGGGCTAAGGAACCCAAGGCCTGCTGTCCCGCTGGCTCGGCCACATTGGCTTGACGAACACCCTCCTGCTGCGCCGGAATATCATTCGGTAAAGGCATCTCCTGTCTACCACGCCTACCACGTCTACGTCTACGTCCTCGTCCTCATCCTGACATCCTAATAAAGGTAACGAAGAACATTAGCCCATTCACAAATGTGCCGAAGCTATAACACTCGCGTCCTAATGCACGGACAACAGTAATTCACTCCACTTAAGCACATAATCACATAAGCACTTACGAATTTCATTTCTGGATAATGATAGTCCCGAGGCGTTGCTAGAGTTCCGATTAGAAACAGCATTGATCAAGTGCTTTTCCAACAAGACTCACAGAAACCCAAGGATCCAATCAACATCCTAGAAATTAAATTTCATACCCATATAGTCATATAAGCATGTTATCAAATAAACACATAATATCACACATAAGTCTCTAACAAGCGAGACAAACCCATTGTGATACTAGTCACTTCCCACGTACCCAAAGTATTCAAACCCGGTACGCTCTGATACCAAGTCGTAACGCCCTCAAAATAAACCCATAAATCATACATTCTTGACACGCTTAGACATAAGAGAATAAAGCATAATTACATATCATCAGAGTATTCATTACAAAATGTATTACATGTTGACAATAAAAGTAAATGCCCCACGGGCTTACAACTTTCCAAGTCAACACTTGGTTACATAAAGACAGTACTAACTTTACACAAAATAAGCCATTGGCTTGATATACATGTAATACAACAAAAACAACAAAAGAGTCCAACAGCCTCAAGCCTTCCAAGCTACGTCCTTGGAGGTGGCATAATACTTGTACTTGAAAATGATGTCCCATATAGGCTGAGCCAACGCCCAGTAGAGATATGCTAAATATAATATGAGCAGTAACTAACACATTAGCATTTGATAAATGTTTAACTCACATAAATCAATTCATAACCTATTTCAATTACATGACAAATGTGTCCATGTTTCATTTCATTTTCCATTTCTTAACCAATTTCCCAATTCATAACTATGGCTCAGAACCTGGCCAAACAATTTAAATGAGATTACATCTCATATCAACAGTACCTCCATTTCAATTGAGATAACAACTCAAATTAAACACTTCATACTTCACAATAGATACACATAATTGCTGTATCAATCTCAAATAAAACACTTCCGTACTTCATATATGATACACAGATTTACTGTATCAATACTTCAATAGATACACATAATTGCTGTATCAATGGAGTCCATCCCCTATCTCCTCCCAAACAATATCCGGTTTAGGAGTCTATTCCCCATCTTTCCCTAAACCGTGGAGTACATCCCCTATCTCCTTCCACACAATACAATGTATATCAACACATATCATATACATAATCAATCAATACATAAATTTGATGTATAATCCCAACCGTCATATTCGATGACATATTCAATTGATTAGTTTTAGTTTGCCTAATCATCATGCATTGTCTACAACAATCAAGACTATCCTCCACCGATAGCCCAAAGCAGTTATTTCTAAATAGATAATAAATGCCCGAACAGATATATAATTTCAACATTTTCAAAGTGAGCGATTAATAAATCCAACTCCACCATTCTATCTCATAATGAGCTAATTTCAATATTTCCAACTCAATTTCACATTTCCATAACAATTGTCATTAATTACACTAATGACCCAAATATACCCAAACATGGCATTTTTTCCATTTTTCTCAATATTGACCCATAGGTCCAAATATTATCAACAACATCAATAACCTCATTTTTAGACCCAAAACACATATGTTTGAATTAAAAGAGCAAAACACCTCTTTCCAATATAACACATTACAAACCCTAACTTTCCAAATCAAACCATTTATACAAAAAGCTCAACGTTTAGGTTAAAGCTCATAAAAATGAGTAGGAATCCCTACCTCAAGAGATGAGACCCAATGGAGAAGATGAAGAATTTCGAGATGCTCCAAAACCCAAGATTTTCGGATCAAAAGATAGCCCACACCAAGATCAACACTTTTTACAAAGGCCCAAAGGTGGGAGATCACTAGGGCTAGATGATTCCTTAGAGAGAAGGTAAGGTTTTAGAGAGAGGTGCTCTCCAATGGAGGTTTTGAAAAAGTAGGAGAGAGAAAGAAAATCAAAAAGTGATCTAGAAAGATGAAACTCGGACTGATATAAAAGTCTCTCCGCTCGAGCATGGAAACCCCCGCTCGAGCATCAGACACAGACTCACGCTCGATCGTCAAAATGCCCGCTCGAGTGTCGGATGCACACTCACAGAAGTTTTGCAAGCGATGGTCCCCGCTCGAGCGTCAAACTCCCCGCTCGAGCGAAGGAACAAAATCAAAGGGTTACACTCGAGTGTCAAATCTCCCGTTCGAGCATACGAAGACCTGCATAGAAAAATACTGGGAGATGAAAATTCACGCTCGAGCGTCAAAATGCCCGCTCGAGCGGAGAAGCAACAACAAAGGCCTCGCTCGAGCGTCAAAAGCCCCGCTTGAGCGTCAAGGCCAAATTCTGGGCATCAACTTTTGGTTCCAAAGCACAACCAACCTATTTCAAACCTGCCCAACACAACCCAAGACTCAAATACAAAGAGTAAGGGAAGGAAATGAGAATGAGACAACCACAACCACGAAGCCAAGTCCGAAATACAATATACAAAGGAAAGGAAAACCGAGATCGCTATAACTGAGTTTAAGTGCACTCCGTAGTGACAGTGCATGATACAATGCTAACAAATTGGCCTGCGAAATGACCAAAAAAAAAAACAAAAAACAAAAAAGAAGAAGAAGAAGAAGAAAAGAAAAGTTCATTAGAACTCTGTTCGCTAAATCATACTTTGCTTCCATGTAGAAACTTCATGGATCATAGATTTGCAATTACAGAAACTAAAGTAGGTTTCAATACATTTGTTTTGTTTTGTTTGTTTGTTTGTTTGTTTTTTTTTTTTTTTTTTTAATAATTAGATTTGTTGTGATGTATGGTATTGAGTTTTGAGTTTTTGTTTAGGAAAAGTATGTTGGGAAAATGAGTGTAGCTAAAATGAGAATATTGAAATAGAGGAGTATTGTTCATAAGAGAAGATAAAGTAAGAAATGAAAAAAGTTGGAAGTGGTTCCAATTGGAGATAAAATGATATTTGAGATGGTACAGCTACACTGTTTAGGTGATTTGATTGATGTAGAAGACCAAAGAGAACATGATTAAGTTAATAAGATATGATGTAATTACCTTGAACTTAATTTAAAATACAGCTTCTGATAAAATTTAAAATATATTTATACTAGGACAAAAGAGATAGAGAATGAATATTGATAAGAGCATGTGATCTACTTTTTGTTGAAATTGAATGTGAAAATTTGACTAGTGGATTAACACAATCCACGATAGTTATGCCATATGCCTCAATATTTATGTAGAATTTGACCTAAAATAAGTATGCTCATTAATTGACTTAAAAATGTGGTGAGAGAGTAAGTTGGGGATTATGTGGCCTCATCAATTGTGATGGTACATGAGAAAGATTAGCAAGACAATGATGCTTAATATAGATACCATCCCAAACCACATCTTTGCTCTCTTTTTTTCTTTTTCTTTTTTTGTGAGAACAATAAAGAACAATAATATTAATCATATAGATTGTTTACTTTTCTAGCCAGACTTTGAGCTAGATTTATTGCAGAACGATCTACCTTAGATATAGCTAAAAATGAAAAATAACAGCTTAATGACCTCATATCTGCCAAAATAGTAATCAAAGCCTAGTCTAGCCCCTCAGGATATCCACCAAGACCTGGTTGTTAGTGAATATAAAAATGGAGGATTGCTCCTCTTTCTTGGCCCACTGAATAGCTTCAAAGCATGCTCTTGCTTCTGCCATATTAGGAGTGCCCAAATATACTTGAATGGCTTGATGGTATGTTTGATTTTGATTTTTAATCTGAGAATGAGATTCAGATTAAGGGTGAGAGGAGCAGAGATTCAGATTAAGAGTGAGAGAAGGAAAAGAGGTATTTTGTGTTAAATTAAGGCCTTAACCTATTCCTCTTCTTTGCAACTCTACTGTTTCACAACAACTATACTTTCTATAAAAAAATTTAAAAAAAAAAAATCTTTTTGTCAATCAAATGTTTATGTTTTTTTGTTTGCATTTAATTATCTAGTTAATTCTGTCACTGTTGGGTTGCATGTGTTACGACTTTCTACATATTGCCTAATAATTCTATGGAAATTAGCGACCTTTTATTTTGTCTTTTATTGGTTCCAAATTTGTTAAGAGTGTGCACTATGTCAATGTGCTTCAATATAAGATTTCCTACCTCATTTGTTCTCTAAATTGGCTTCTTATTTTCACTTTCTTTCCCTAGTAAGTTATAGTCATGGGTGAGCTATTTTCCAGGTTCAGCAGACAGGACAGTGAAGTTTTAGGACTTGGAAACCTTGGAACTGATTAGATCTACCAGACCGGAGGAGGTATTAGGCTTGTGTGACCCTAAACTCATTGATAATTTATAATTGAGTATCTATGAAAGTTTATATTTTTTTAGTTACCTACTAAAGTTTTATAAAGCATTGATTTTTCCTTTTATTCAACTAGAAATTGCAAGGACAAGTTGTTGAGTTCACTGCTATGTATAGAGAATTTTGAAGTTGACTTTTGAATTTTAGTCAGAAGTCATTTATTATTCGCAATGATTATAATTTGCTAGCTTTTTATTTTATTTTTTTGGTTGGTTTCTCTATTTTTTTATGACTAATTGGCCAGCTTGTTCCTTGAAATAAGCATTGGCCCATGAATGGGTAATTTGTATAATCTTGCTGACTATTTCTTCTCTTTGGATTTGAATTTGCAAATTTGGATGCAAGCTTTATAATTGAATTGATCAGAACTCAATGTCAGAGGGCCTTTTTTTTTTTTTTTTGTAAGTTTGTTTATCTGTTGATCGGGAGTGCTCTCATTTTCATTTTGTTTTTGAACAGTGTGTTATAGTGTCAACAAATTGACTTTCGCTACTGGCAAAGTAAAGATTTGGAGGTTTGCACTAAACAACATAGGGGGTGATTTGAAGAAAATTCAAACTGTTTGACAATATATGATTGAGATTTGAAAAGTTGTTGGGTTAAATCTCCAAGGAGATAAACTATAATTTTTATGATCTTCAATTTGGCATTGTAATTCAAATTTGAGCCAATTTGTGTTCTTTTACATTAATCATCAGTTAATTCTCAATCTCTGTTCCTAGTTAAATTTATATAAATTCTTAGTTAATTCTCAATCTCTGTTCCTAGTTAAATTTATATAAATTCTTAGTTAATTCTCAATTTCTATTCCTAGCGAAATTCTCAATTAATTGGTCTGTGTTCTTAAAAATAAAAAATAAAAAATAAAAAAATGACTTTTTTGGAAACAATGCCATTAAATGATGTCATCATGACATCACATCTGTTAAAAATGTAGAAAGGTGGCTTTTTCTCAAAAAATGCCACTAAATGGCATCATCATTACATCATACGCTAATTATGACAGAAAAGTAAGTAGCTGTCAAAGATTTTGTGACGTTTTAAAAAATGCCGTCTAATGTTTTTAGCGATGCTTTTGAAACCCTGCTAAGCTACTATAGCAACCGTATCTATGACGAAAATATTAAACGTCGCAAAAACCTATTGCAGCATTTTTCAAGCCTATAGTGGCATTTTTAAAACGCCACTAAAAGTCAAATTTCTTGCAGTGCCACTTTACACCATTCGACAATTCCAAAACCCTCTAAATATCAACTAATATATCCTAAGTTTAAAACCCATATGGTTTCACTCGATTTTCTTATCAAAAGAATTAGTTACAATTAATTATATCTAAACAGGTCGTTTTCTGCAACACTTTAAAGAGATTAAAGGTTCATTTAGTATGCCTAAGCAATCAACGCAAGGCCAAAAATGTAAGAAACTAGACTCGTAACCGGTTCTAATGGAGATGTTGATTTGATAATTTTTGGATTTATACCCAAAGAGAATGACACTTCCAAAGTTACTGTTTTGTACTAGTTTTCTTGATAGATTTGAACGCATTGGTTTATATAGATTTTGATTTCCAAAAACTATAAGAAAATTCTAGTATGGAATTCATTATGTAATTAGATTACTATAAAAATCTTAGCTTAAAATTCATTCGTTTAATATGGTTTCCAAATTTCCAAAGCGTGCGATTTTGTACAAAATTTTTGGACTAAGAATTACACCCATTTTTTACACATGAATTTAGTTTCTCAAATTTCTTAATAGTATATATGTTGTCATGACCCAAACCCGCCCCTATAGGTTTAGTGTCGTAACTGGCCAGTAATCATGGGATCGTCGAAGGCTCCTGAACAAATTAACGCATAATAAGGGGCTAGCGGAAGTAATTATATTCTTTCAAAAGAAAAATATATTTTCTTTTTACTTTCAAAAAAATGATATTTATACTTTAAAAACTTTTTTATATTACCCTCCTCCTATTTTTCCTACTTTTTAATTTATACTATAGAGTTTATTTTACTTATTTTTTATTTTTAATTTTGTTTTAATTTTTTTTTTTTTAAAAATTTAAATTTTATTTTATCTAAGTAAATTTTACTTAAATTTTTTAAGTAAAAAATTTATTTTTTTAAATTTTAAAAATTAAAAGTTGTATAAAAATTTAAAATTTTTAAAAACAAAACACTAAAAAAAAAAACTAAACTAAAAGTAAAAAATTTTAGAAAAAAAGTAAAACTAAATAAAAATAAAAAAATAAAAAAAAATTAATAAATAGAACCTAAATAAAAAATTAATTAAGATAAAAGCAGTAAAATTTTACTCCAAAAAAAAAAAAACAAAAAGACTCGGACTAAGAAAAAATCAATGCTCGAGAGTCGAGCAATGCAGAGTGAAAGAAGAGGTTTTAAGAAAAAAGTTGATTTTCGCCTAAATTTTTTGAAAGAATTTTCAAAAAAATTTCAAATTTTCAAATTTTAAAATTTTCAATACAATTTCAATTTTACATTGCATACAACCAACAAAAAATAAATAAAATTATTACATTTTTATATTATTTTAAAAAAACATGCAAATAACATATATATATATCTAACAATTTAACGTGTTTCAATTAATAATATTTATTTTTCAATTAATAGTAAAGATATTTATATATATCCATATAATATACATATACATACATATCCACACATATATATAACACACAAAAAAATAAAAAAAAAAAAAAAAAAAAAAAGAAGGAATAAAAAAAAAAAATATGAGTTCGTAAAACGAGCCAATATAGAAAAAAAAAAATTGATAAATAGCGGAATGCAAATTGAAATCGTAGTTTCTCTAAAACGAGAAAATCGAAGTGAAATGATCTAAATGAAAGAGAGAGAGAGAGAGAGAGAGAGAGAGAGAGGAGATAGAGAGAGATCTCAGAGCATTGGAGATTGGGATCAACCTGTCAGCTCAGCCCACTTGAGGAGGTCCATGACGCTTGTTGTTGTTGAAGAAGCTGTATATATATATATGAGGTATAGTATCGATAAATATTTAAATAATAAAATTTGTTTTTTTATTTAAAACAAACTTTATAATTAGGAGGGGTAAGTATATTTTTTTTTTTTTGTTAGTCCACAATGAAAGGTAGAATAAAGGATTTTTAGCCAGCAATCCCCTAATTATAAACATACAATGTCCATAGAGTCGTGTAGACATACATAGGACATAAAAAAATTTAAACTTATTTTTATATACAATACAAGACGTCATAATTACAATAGTCTTACGTCACCAAAACCCACATATACAGATCTTACAAAATCTTATTCAAATGAAACATAAGAAAATGAAAGCCTTAAACTTGATTCACAAAAACTTGATCACATCTCAAACAGGAACCTCCTCAGGAGGCACAAAAGTTGGTTGACAGAAAAGAACTCCAAGCAACCTCGCTGAGCCTAGTCTTGCGCCTGATCACCTACATACATAAATAATAGAATGAGTTGGAGCCCAGTGAATAACAATAGAGTAAAGGGGTTACGAATGATGTACAAAACAGATTCAGAAATCAGAGTTGATATTAGAAACAGTTTTAGATTCACATACTTATACAGATTTCATAAGCAGTTATATGTGGTACATCCATTAGCTATTAGATCAGATTTGTCATAAGACCCATATGCATAGTCAGTATCGATAACCATAAAGGTCAACATCTTTGTACACAAATAACCATGGTATTGTTACCCCCAGGCGAGGGCCACGTGAACATAAGTTGCGGTATTGTTACCCCAAGCGAGGGCCACATGAACATAAGCCACGGAATTGTTAACCCCGAGAGAGGGCCACATGCATATTGGCCATGGTATTGTTACCCTCGGGCGAGGGCCACATGAACTAAGGATGCCACAAATACATTTCAAGAAAAAAGAAAAAAGAAAAAAAATCATTAATGGTTCATAAAATAGCATTTCAGAAAATAGATCATATCATTTCAGTCATAAAATATTTATAGACAAACATAGCTTTACAAAGTTGTTACTCACAGATTGCTCCAATAAAAAAAGAGTCGAAATAGTCGGATCAACGATCTATGGTGCATGACCTACACAAACACATAATGAATACACATTGAAACACATGCTTGCAAAACACATAACTCATTCCTTATCTATCTTGGAGTGTTTCTAATCCTTATCCTCATTATTGTGTCTTAATTAAGGCTTAGGAATGCCTAGGATAAAATGAGGATGCCAAAATACAACTTAAAACACTTAGTCAAATTTTCAAAAACAGGGCAGTTCACTCGAGCACAACGTTAGTCGCTCGAGCGGTTTGTAAAGTTTGCAAAAGTATGGGTTGCATGATGTTTACACTCGACGGTCATTTGACAGTCGCTTGAGCCAAGGACTGAGCAAATAAGGTCTCTGCTCAAGCGCAACTTTGGTTGCTCGAGTGGTTTGCAAAATTTTGTAAAACTTCTGGGAGCAAGAATTTTACGCTCGAGCTTAGACTTCTTCGCTCGAGCGAAGGTAAAAATGTAAGGGTGGTTGCTCGAGCGCAGGTTCTACCACTCGAGCCAACCCCCAAACTCTGCAAAAGTACTGGGAGCTCACATTCTTCACTCAAGCGCAGACTCCATCGCTTGAGCGGATAGTGCAAATTCTAGAATTTCCAAATTTGCTTCCCAAATTCAAAACTCAATTTCAAAGCTTCAAAACATATCCTTTTGGGATAAAACTTGATAAAACATTAAGAAACTCATAGTATATGATGAATTACAAATCATTTTGCAAAATCAAGCCCAAAGTTTTGCCAATTGTACAAAACAAAACTTGAAACTTCCAAAACATAACGGGCATGAATTGTTATGAACTCTAACCTTCCAAAACATGATCAAATGATATAAATTGGCATGAAACTTGATGAATTTCCAAAACCAAGGTGAAAGAATGACATGCATGAGAGAATTACTTGAAATTAACTTCAAAATGTTTAGAATGCACATACATGCATGATTCCTCTCAAAATTATATATCTAACTTCAATTCTCATACTAATCTACTTAATTCTCTTGAATTCATTCTCATATTGATTCAAACTCATAGTTTATAGGTTGAATTCTTACCTTAAGCTTGAGTTCACAAGTGTAGAAGCTTAACTCTCTTGAGTCTTCCTCAATTCCTTCAAATTTTCTCCAATTCTCTTATGTCCTCAACCCTCTTCTATGTTTTTCCTCTCTCTCACGTTTTGAGCTCAAAAGATAAGGAGATGAAGTTGTAAAATAATGGCCCTAAGTCAATAATTTGCCTTACATAGGCTTGATTAAAAAATTTCATTAATGACTAATCAATTGGCTTTATTTATTCTAATTATTTGGTTCCAAATCAAATTTCAATTAATCCTACCATAAATTTCTAAAATTTCCAAATAACACATAACCCAAGTTAATTTCATAGTCAGATGCCGATAAGGCCTTCAATTCGCATAATGAAACAAAAACATATACAGATCTTTCTATAACAAACAAATATAAATACGATTAACATATAACACATGCAATTAACGCAGAATTTCATTTTAATTACTTATTATGCCTTCTTAATTAAAGATCATAGGCTAATCACAGGTCGGGATTGTTACAAATATATACAAAATACATGCACCTACAATCTCTTCATCAATGAAATAAATAATAATAGAATAAGGATAAAGAACAAAAACTAAAAGAAGAAGAAAGATAGAAATCTACCACACACCCAAAAATCCTTCCTTGTTTGCAACTTTTTTTTTCTCTTCTTCTTTTTTCTCTCTCTCTCTCTCTCTCTCTCTCTCTCTCTCTCTCATGGCTGCTGCTACTGCTATATATTGTATTGGGCAACATACGGTCCCCATATACATATCTAAACAAAAGGCTCTAAATTATTATCTTTTGTTTTATTTTGTTTTCTCTCTCCATTAATTTAAATAAAATACAACTATTACTAGAACAAAATATACTAACTAATTTGTCCCTTATTTTTTTTTTAATAATAAATCTTACCTCTGAATTAAAGACTTTCACCATGAATTTATTTTAGGTTTAAAATTAATTAAAAGATCATTTAGTAATATTTAATTTGCACATTAAGATTCACAAGTAAAATAATTGAGGTTTGTAAATTTATTATTATTTAATTATTTATTTCATTTTTATATTCGGGTTCTCACATTCTCTCTCTCTCTCTCTCTCTCTCTCTCTCCCCCCTAAAAGAAAAGTTTCGTCCTCGAAACTAATCTGAGTAAATCATGAGAATAGATGTGGGTACTTCTCGCGTATCTTTTCTTTGCATTCTCAAGTCACCTCTTCAACTAGATGATTATGCCACAATACCTTAACCAATTTAATGGACTTTGTATGTAACATTTTCTCTTTTGAATCCAAGATCTGAACAGGCATCTCCTCATACGAAAAATCATCTCCCATTTGAAGTGGCTTATAATCTATGACATGCGATGGAATGTGCACATATTTCCTCAGCATAGACACGTGAAACACATTATGCACTCCTGCCAGTCGAGGAGGTAAAGCAATACGGTACGCAACCTCCTCAACCTTCTCCAATACCTGAAATGGTCTAATGTATCTAGGACTCAACTTTCTTTTCTTTCCAAACCTGGTGACTCATTTCCAAGGTGATACTTTGAAGAATACCATATCCTCTACATGAAACTCTAAATCTCTCTTATGATGAATAGTATAACTTTTTTGTCCACTTTGAGCAATCAATAATCTCTCTCTGATGGTGATAATTTTCTATGTAGCATCCTTCACCAAGTCAGGTCCCAACAATTGCCTTTCACCAACCTCATACCAACACAAAGGATATGTATACTTCCTCCCACACAAAGCCTCATAAGGAGCTACTCCCAGACTAGAATAATAACTATTATTATAAGCAAACTCCATGAGCGGAAAATAATCATCCCAATTACATTTCCACTCAAATGCACCTCTCCAATTGCTCATCTGTTTGAGGGTGATAAGCTGAAATAAAATTTAAACGAGTACCCATAGCTGACTGTAACGCACCCCAAAACTTAGAAACAAAATGAGTGTCCTAATCTAACATTATCGACACAAGTGCACCATGCAATCTAACAATCTCCTTCACATACAACTGTGCAAATCGAGCTAGAGAATAGTTCATATGTACAACAATAAATTAGCTCACTTTGTCAGTCTATCAACAATCACCCAAACTTCATCATAATTAATATTGGTACGAGGTAATCCACACACAATCCATGGTACTCTGGTATAGGTAAGGGTTGTAGTTTCCCTACAGGTTTCTGATATTGTACCTTAACCTATTGACATACCAAACACTATGCCACAAATTTTGCAATATCTCTCTTCATACCATTTCACCAAAAATGTTCATGAAGACCCCGATACATCTTGGTGCTTCCAGAATGAATGTTGTAACTAGAAATATGCACTTCCATCATAATCTCCTTCCTCAAATCACCACTAGCATGAACACAAACTCTACTATGGAATCTAAGCAAACCATCATCATTAACCACAAAGTCAACATGCTTACCCTCTGTCATCTCTCATTTAATACGTTCACACCGGAGATCAATCTCTTGAGCTAAACGAATCTGTTCTCTCAAGATCGACGAAACTGTCAATTGACTACAATAAGCCCTATCACTAAGTGTAACAACCTCAAGCCTCAAACGTCTCATGTCTTCCACCAAACAACGCTCAATAGACAAAACAACTATATCTCCAACTATGACTTTTCTACTCAAGGCATCTGCTACCATATTTGCCTTCCTTGGATGACATAAAATATTCACATCGTAAGGTTTTAACAACTCAAGCCACCTT
Source organism: Camellia lanceoleosa (assembly GCA_025200525.1). Classification (NCBI taxonomy): domain Eukaryota; kingdom Viridiplantae; phylum Streptophyta; class Magnoliopsida; order Ericales; family Theaceae; genus Camellia; species Camellia lanceoleosa. The sequence goes on along the minus strand of CM045762.1, from coordinate 108,371,244 downwards.
CTTTGCCTCAAATTTAGTTCCTTCTGTGTGAAAACATACTTCAAACTCTTATGATCAGTGTGAATCTCACATGACTCTCCATACAAATAATATCGGCAGATCTTAAGAGAAAAAATCACTGCTACTAACTCTAAGTCATGCATAGGATAGTTTCTCTCATGTACTTTCAACTGTCGTGATGCATAAGCAATCACCTTCCTATGCTGCATAAGCACACATCCTAAACCCTATTGTGAAGCATCATTATAAATCAAAAAACCACCCTCATCTGTAGGTAAGGTAAAGATTGAAGCTAATGTCAACCTTTGTATAAACTCTTAGAAGCTACACTCACAATCATCATTCCATTCAAACTTTACCCCTTTCCTAGTGAGAGGGAGAATCCTTCCACAAACCATTTGTAATATTGTGCAAGCCCTAGAAAGCTGTGTACCTCTGTCACAGAAATAGGTCGTGGCCAATCAACAATTGTCGCCACTTCGTGCTATCCACAGATACCCTATCATTACTCACCACATAACCCAAAAAGGATACACTACTCAACTAGAATTCACAGTTCTTAAATTTTGCATATAGTCTCTTCTCCCAAACGATTTGAAGTACTACCCTCAAATGTTGTTCATGCTCCTCCTTACTCAAATGAATTAGGATGTCATTAATAAACACCACCACAAATTTATCCAGCTTGGGTTTAAATACTCTATTCATCAAATCCATGCATAAGGATGGTGCATTTGTAATACCGAAAGGCATCACTCAGAACTCATAATGCCTATAACGAGTTCTAAAAGCTGTCTTAGGAACATCCTCATCCCTTACCTTCAACTAGTGATAGCCTGACCTCAAGTCAATCTTAGAGAATACCTGAGCTCCCTACAATTGGTCAAATTGGTCACACATGCATGGCAAAGGATAACTATTCTTCACTATAACTTTGTTCAATTCCCTATAGTCAATACACAACATCATAGACCCATCATTCTTCTTCACAAACGACACAAGTGCTCCCCATGGTGAAACACTAGGCCTAATAAAACCTTTGACTAACAATTCCTGCAGCTGAGTTTGTAACTTCCTTAACCCCAACGGTGCCATTCTATAGGGAACTTTAGAAATAAATGTTGTGTCAGGGACCAAGTTAATGGAAAATTCCACCTCACAATCTGGAGGAAGTCCAGGTAGATCCTCTGGAAAAACATCAACAAATTCCCTTACCACACAAGCTAAGTAACCATGACACCCTTTTATCAACATTTGGTTAGCTTGAAGGGAAGAAATAAAGCAAATAGACGATGTTTTCCTATTTCCTTGAAAGAAAAACTCATGTTGTCCTGACATAGCAAAAGCTGCCCTCTTTCTAAAACAATCAATGCAGGCAAGATGCTTTATCAACTAATCCATCCTCGAAATCACGTCAAAATCCTTCATCTATAAGGAAATCAAATCCATTGGAATAAATCCTACCATCCAAGTCTACCTCACAAGATCTACAAACATCTCCTAATACACTGTTTCTCCTAATAGAGTAGACACGATAATACATGCATCCAAAGTCTCACAAGGAATAGACAATCTGTGTAGATATCCAGGTGCCAACTCTTAACCTTCAAACTGAAATCAAGCAAGATTCAACACAAGTTTAAACAAAACTAACTCAATCACACACTACTAAGGACTATAAGGACTCAGACCTCATCTAAATAATGAAATGTAAGATATGTAACTCGATAAACTATAGCTCTGATACCACAATTGTCACACCCCGAATCTAGGCATGACCGACCATGGCCCATAGGGACTTACCCCAAGGCACACAAAAGCCTAAACACGAACCCAGTATCACAAAGAATAAATGTAACAATAGTCTAATAATAAATAAACCAAAACTCAATCCAGTGGCATGTCACAAGTATAAATGATATAACCAGCCATAACCATCTTCCAAAAATATAGACTAAATGGAACACAAACTACCCACAAAATAAAATAATTCTAAATAGAACCCAACCACAATGTATGTACAAAACCGACATAACAAGCTAAAACAAAATAAATGAATGTCCCCGAGGCACAAGTAATAGAGTCCCCGTTATGCCATGAGTCCACTCTATGTCCTTCTATCACCTGGAAATGATAAACAACTATGTCAGCAAATTGTTCAGTGAGTAGAAGCATGCATAGTATATACAGTTTTGAAAATAGGGCTCAATTCCAAAATAAGATATATATCACAAAACTAGATTTGCTTACAGTTTTGATGAAGACAATCTATTTCAAAAAGAAAGTTTCACAATTCAACAGTTAAAATACTCATGTCTCTCAAGAACATAATAAATAACATTCTCCACTTAAAACAGATTACAACATGAACACCAATAATGTTTTGGTTACGAAGAATAACAAGTAACACACCACAAAGTTCTCTAGACAATAAGCCCGTTAGATCCAATATTGAACCAAGAGTCATCCTCGGGGTGGCTATCACGACCCAAACCCGCCCCTAAAAGTTTGGTCCATGACCGGCCTGTACTTAGGCCTCAAAACAAAATTTCAAAATAATATTTATTCAAATACGGGGCCTTAAGCAGAAGCAAATATCAAAAATAATAACAGAACGTCCATTGAGTAGTGCTTAAATGCCAGGATCTTAAACATTGTATCATATATATAAATGCCACGCACGCAGTTCATGTAAATATAGTCTAAGTCATATAGGTATAGGCAAAAGTTCACAACCCAAAATTAACATATGAACCTAATGTGCAACACAAGCCATCATAGCCTGAACAAAATAAGCTTGGTAACTTATACTATATCTCTACACAGAGAGACTTCTCGGGTGGCTTGACAAAGAGGCGGACATCGGTACAAACTCTAGTGTTGATCCTGGATGGCTCACCTACATATATATAAAATAAAAGGGTGAGCTAATGCCCAGTGAGTAATATTAAGGTAAAGATGTTAATGAATGATGTCCTCAACATTAAGAAAACATATTTCACAATTCTGAACTGTATCATAAATCTTGTTAAAATAAACATTATTGTATCAAAATCCATGCTTTCTCAAATGGAATGTATATTTGAAATCATCACAAAACATTTTGCGTGGTACGTGATTACGAGAATCACACTTCAAAATAGGACATCCATTCATGCATATCAAATAATGTTTCGTAAACATGGGTCATATAACGATGTAAAACCATTCATGTTTATATCATAGTTTCGGAACGACCTCGGGTCCACGTATAGCAAAACGGCCTCGGGCCCAATCATTTATCAAACGACCTTAGGTTGAAACGTATCATATCGTATCACCATATCTGATCATGGAGTAGGTGGAACATCGACACGTCTCCATCTCTCCTTGTGCCCAATTCATGTATGTATGGACCCAAGAGGTGTCTCGTATGAACCCTAGAGGTGACTCACACTGTAGCACTTAGTTCCGTACAACACTTTGTTCCATACCAAAATGATTAGGTATTAAAGACCAAACAATTCATATCATGCCATAGCATAAGTGGAACAGGTAAACAGAACGGCCTTGGGCCCACCATATCATATTATAAACAATTCACATTTCTTATTCATGGCTCATTTTACTTTTCTTGGAAACTTGTGTATTTTAACAAAATACGGCATTTAGAGAATCATGTCACACATTAACAAAATATGATATTTAGAGAATCATGTCACACATTAGTCAAAATAGATAATGAAAAACATATCTTTACTATACTATTACTCACAGTGATGGGCTTCCGGTAGGAGTTGGACGATGTCATCGTCTTGACCTACAACCACAATTACATAACGTAACATGTGAATATAACCGATATGTTGGTTCTAAACTCATTATTCCTCAATAGGTCATAATCCGTGTGTAGGAAAATAGGAGAAAACGAAAGGAAAATGGTTTAGAAGAAGAAATGGGATAAAACCAGAAGATAGAAACTGTATAACCTTCACTAATTTGAGTATATCTATTTGTGTACTTAGAATTTGGGTGTGAGACTACTAGCATTGGAAACTAGACTTCTGGGGCTTGAATTTAGGCTCAAGAATCACTTGAAACGGAGTCCGAATGCAAGAGATATGCTTATTTGAAGTTGGCTGAAACAGGTTGTCCCGCACCTGCGGGAAACAGGGCCGCACGTGCGGGACAAGGTGCCTTTATTTCAAAATCATTTTTGGTGCTGGAAGGGGACTGCCACACGTGCGGGAAGCCCTACCACACGTGCGGCTCTAGGCAAATTCTGCTATCCGAAAATGTTTGATGGCTCTAACACTTGTTTTTCTATTTCCTAAGCTTGGTTTCAACTCTAATCACCCAAAAACATGTAAAATTACCCCCCCCCCTCCCCCCACAACATGATAAACTAACATTATTCAAGTGTAATTTCATCTAAAACAAATCAATCTTTGTCTCAAGTTCAAGATCAATGTTTCATCTTTCATAATCTTGAAAGTTCCCAAACACAACCCATAAACACACTTGATCCTTGCATAATCTTATTATATGGACAATCTAGAGTTCATTCATATGGTAATCATAAGGTTGAGCTCCAACCATAAACAAAATCATAGGGCCCAAGTTCTAATTTCTTAAAATGAGCTCAATTAAATGCATACATAAAACCCCTAACCCAAATGGGTTTCAAATCTTCCAATATCATTATGATTTCATGAAATTGATGCGTTAAACATAAGGATTCAAGATAGATTTCCATGCCTTAGTTCAATCTTGGCCTTTCTCTTAGCTCTCTTCAATTTCCCAAGCTTCCATGGTTGATCTTCTTCCTCTCTCTTCAATCTCTTCAATTTATCTTCAAACCCCCATGAATGTTGAGCACTCTCTCTCTCTCTTAGAGAAGCTTGTCTCTCTTTTGCCCTCTCTTTCTGTCGGTTCTCTCCCTCTCCCTTAGATAGTTTGGACTCCAAGTGATAAGTTCAACTGATGTCATATATATATAATACAAATAAGCTTATCTCAAATACGGAGAGCCAAACGCACCCTTATGAATCGTACAAAATCAAATTTCAATTAACCTTCCCAAGTCACCTCAGCTAGCCCAAGTCTTTTCCTTACAATTGTTGAGCACTAGGCTCATCACAACCCTACCCAGATATGTTCCCTAGTGGCTAGAGTCATCACACACAGTGGAATTAATTCCCTAGACTTTTACATACGGATGGTCCCAATAATCAATACAATTCATTTTCGCAAAACATGGTAATTCACCATTATAAACATGAGACCATTACAAATAGTTTACAGTATGCCAAGTTTACATATATTTCATAAATAATTTAATTCCATTGATGCTATAATAATTTATCAAAACAATTTAGTTCTAAAACAACAATTTAATTTTCCAACAGTTCAGGGTTGGGGAACATTTTTGAAAATATGTAGCAACCAACTGCTCACCTGAATACGGTATAATATAATCCTCAAACTGAAAAGGAAGGTCCAAGTAGTGCCCTGCACCAAGTACGAAAACTATATGTCACTAGTAACTCACAAATACTAAAAAGAATAAGAAACTAAGTAACCCCAAGCTAAATCACACTATTACGGCTCAACCCAACTCACCTTTACTATTAAATAATACCTAAGTTCATGTTCTGCAAGGTCTAAAATTACCCAAGACATGGGTTCAGATCGAAAATTAATTAAAAGTAACTTTAGGATAAAACAAAATTTTAAACAAGTTTTTCCAATCCATTTGCTAACTTTGAAAATTAAAAACCCACTCAACACCGTTCAAAAATTCCAAAATCCTCTAGATATCAACTAATATATCCTAAGTTTCAAACCCATATGGTTTCGCTTCATTTTCTTATCAAAAGAATCAGTTACAATTAATTATATCCAAACAGGTCGCATTCTACAACACTCTAAAGAAATTAAAGGTTCTCTTAGTATACCCAACAAATCAACGCAATGCCAAAAAGGTAATAAACTAGACTTGTAATGGTTCTAATGGTGCTGATTTGATGATTTTTGGATTTATACCCAAAGAGAATGACACTTCCAAAGTTATTGTTTTATACTAGTTTTCTAGATAGATTTGAACGCATCGGTTTATATAGATATTGACTCCCAAAAATTATAAGAAAATTCTGGTATGAAATTCAATATGTAGTTAGATTACTGTAAAAATCTTAGCATCAAATTCATCCGTTTAATATGGTTTCTAAATTTCTAAAGTTTGCGATTTTGTATAGAATTTTTGAATAAGAATTACACCCATTCTTTACACATGAATTTAGCTTCTTAGATTTCTTAACAGTATATATATACAAAATACATACACCGACAATCTCTCCATCCATGAATTAAATAATAATAGAATAAGGATAAAGAACAAAAACAAAAGGAAGAAGAAAGATAGAGACCTACCACACACCCAAAAATCCTTCCTTGTTTGCAACATTTTTTTTTTTTTTTTTCTCTCATTTTCTCTCAACCTCTCTCTCTCGTGGCTGCTGCTGCTACTATATATTGTATTAGGCAACCTAGTGTTCCTATATATATATATATATCTAAACAAAAGTCTTTAAATTATTATCTTTTTTTTATTTTATTTGCTCTCTCCATTAATTTAAATAAAATACAACTATTAGTAGATCAAAATATACTAACTAATTTGTCCCTTATTTTTTTTTAAATAATAAATTTTACCTATAAATTAAAGACTTTCACCATAAATTTATTTTAAGTTTAAAATTAATTAAAATATTGTTCAGTAATATTTAATTTGCACCTTATGATTCACAAGAAAATTATTATTATTTAATTACTTATTTTATTTTTATATTCAGGTTCTCACAAGATTCGTCCATACAGAAACCGATATGCACTACTGTATTGTGCATAATCATTGAACACAAAGTCAACATATTTTTAGGCCTATTCTGCCCGCTTTGGTTTTGGTATTGCCACCTTTTGCACGACATCCCCACATTTGTAGAATTTATATGAAGGTTTTTGGCCTTTTAAAAAATTCATACAGGGTCTTTAACCAATTCCTTGTGCCATAATGATTATGAAACTTTCAAAATCATATCACCGAAAATATATTCACAGACTGTCATCAACCGAATTAGGTCTTTCTCGAATTACGACACCAAAACATATTTGGTCCAACTTATCACTCTGAAGCCAATAGCCTTACTATTAAGAAACACAGATCCAGTATTCAATAGTCTACTATTCAGAACTGCATAACATGGCTAGTAGTCTTATCACTAAGAATCACTAATTTCTCATCATGTGGTCAGTAGAATTTTTACTACTAGGAATCACAATGTTTTGACTTGTGATCAATAGTCACTTTACTGCTAGGAATCACAATGTCTTAACATACGATCAGTAGACTCTTTCATTACTAGGAATCATCATGTCTTCACATATAATCAGTAAACTCTTTTACTATTAGGAACCATTATGTCTTAACATATGATCAATAATCTATTTACTACTAGGAACCACAATCTCATAACTGTGTAGCCAATGGTCTAACACCTCCTATGAACCACAGGTTTCCTATCTCTGTGATCAGTGATCTTGCACTTACTAGGAGCCACCAATTTAAGAATATATTCAGAATTATAAAAATTCAAAAAATACATTCATCTACCCTAATAGGTTTGTCTCATCTTTACTTTCAAGCAAAATCACATAACAATCATACATGCTATAATTGATATAAGTATGACATACTAATTGCCTATGATTAATTGTAGCTTGCTTTTCGTGCTCCTTTTGGATACGATAGCCCCATAGTTCGAACTCCTGTGATTCTGAATCTAGTTTCACAAGTGCAATGTGAAACAGATAAACACAAAAGAGTCCAAATCCGACAAATCTTTTGGAAAATCGATTTTTAATAAAAAAAAAATACCAAAAAATGGATTGCATTGCCAGATTTTAGAGTCGCCACCTTAATATTTTTGGGAAACTTAAGAAACCCATGACTTGTGCCAAAGGCCACGTGTCCGTCATCACCAAAGTGTCTCGGCTTGAGAACTTAGGTACGAGAGGGAAATGTCATGAATTGAGCACCCCACTCGCCCGATCAAAGATCGACCTTTACTAATCATGATGTGATTCTTATTTACATTATATGGTCTTGTTTCAGTTATTAGACTAATTTACTATGTGTTGCACACAAGTATAGACTAATTTCGAAAAATTGAAACACTTTGATTTCTTGTTTGTTTGGAAATTGTTTTGAATATGTACCACTTGAAAAAGTGATCTCATATGTACATTCATCAAATTATCCCAATTTGAACAATTAACCTTCATCCACAGGCATTCAAACTGGTATATCACTTAAGCACTTAACCTCATGAAAAATATACTTGATATGGAAACAATCACACGCATGCAATATGCTAAAGTAAGAAGTACTCACCTTGTACTCCAAGGCAAGCCAAAAGAAACAAAAGAGTTAGAAAAAATGCATGATCCTAACGAGACAAGATGGCTAATGTAATACACATAAGAGTGCAACTAAGAGGTTCGGTTGTCTAATATGTCATGTGAATCACTTTGATAGCATGTTGTAACGCACATATTCAAGGAAGTAATAAATGACAATGTCGTTAGAATGATGAACCGAATCTCATGCATGGAAGACAAATGGATGCAAATCATAGAAAATGCTAATTAAAACATGATGTTCTACACTATCCATCATAAGTAGGTAAATAAAAAGGAGAAAGACGTGGCGTTGGAAGACATGCACTTTATTACAAGTTTTCCCTCCCGCAAGAGGGTCCGAATGAACGTCCTGGCTTATTAAGCTAATTATTACAACACCACAAGTTAATTAACTAATCTAGCTAATTAATTAAGTACAACAAGAAAACTAACTAGCTATTCTAACTAATTAATACAAATTAATTAAAGTAACTAATTAGCTACAAAATGGAATTAATTAACTAAGGAATTAATTATTACAAGTCCATTACTTTAATTACAACATACTACTATTAAACATTATTCTAACGGGCCTCGAGAAACGAGGGATGGTTCTTGCATGGATGCAGATTTCCATCCGAAAATGCTCTCTATTCTGCTGCCAGAATACTTTTGTTGCACAGTCAGAAAATTGCACTATTTTTTGCGTCAACCTTTGCTTTGTTTTGCAAGAAAAAAGACACTGTCTGGCTAAAAAAAAGTGGTCGGTCGGCCGGCCAGTAAAAGTGGTCAGCCGTACAGTAAAGGTGGCCGGCCAACCGGCCACTAATGTTTGGTATTGCTCTGCTGCAACAGATATAAATTAGAGCCCAAATAAACTATTTTCAGGGGATGTTTGTCCACCCTTCCTCTCCTTATCATCAAACAGACCAAAGGAGGGGTAGGCTCGATTTACAAACCATCAATCGGTGAAAACTCATTGCATGATGGCTTATGAATCAAGGGATACAATTTTGATAAAAGAAAAGGAAAGATTCATGAACCTCCTCCCTATCATGATATTGATCAAGGGAAGTGATTGACAACTCTTGAACCGTTTTCATCACTAACAAGTATGAAACGACCCAAGACTCAATGGGGTCAATTAACATCCAATTGAACCCCAAACCATTTTATTATCTTGTTACCTCTTAGTCCAATTTCATTACCTCTTTTAGTTACCTTTCCATTCATTAAGCATTTTAGTCCAATAATGAAGATTAAGTCCACTAATGGAGAGAAGTGTCAAACAAAGGGTTGTTTTGGGCATGAGAGAGATGTCATGCCTTTGGTAATGAACCTTCAAAGTGATTAAACCATTAAGCACAAGGATCTCTATCTCAAGCTTTAGCAATACTTGTTTCAAACAACTCTCAAAGCAAAGAAAAGCCAAGAAAAGAGAGAGGTTGCAGAGATGATTAGAGGTGAAAACAAGTATGGAAAGCACTAAATAAATGCCATCAACTCAAATAGGCTAGTGACCAATGCTTAGAACACCAAACCCATGAGGACCATTACCCTAGAAGCATGCTATACAAAGTATAAATGAAACTAACAACCTAAAACAGTCTTAAAATAGTCAAAAATAGCACTGAAATTCACATGGAAAAGTTTGAAAAAGCTGGCTACAATTATGGAGAAATAGGACTAGTAAACAAGCACAAGGAGGGGAGGCTAACCCCTCTATTTTTGGGATTTCAAAACAACATTTTTAGCCTCTAAAAATCTCTAAAATTCAGTGGTGAAAAGCTCAAAAAATTTTGATGAAAAGATTGAAAACACAAGGGCAAGAGTTTGGAATACAAAGTACAAAGAAGGATGATCCACCCCTCTACCTTGGGTAGCTTTTAACCACAAGTTTCAGCCATAAAAATAGTTGAAAAATAGTCCAAAAACAACAAGTAAATATAGTAAAGAAATAAGGGAAAGAAGCTAGGAATTATACCTCTTGAAAAAGAGTAACTCCTTGAATTATAAACCACCAAGTTCTCACCCTCAAGGGCTAATATTTAAGCTCAACAACCTCAACAAAGAGCCCTAAAAATCTGGTTTAGGAAGTCTAGGTAAGGTGTGTGTAGGTTACAAGGAAGAGAGATATTTTTTCCAAGAATTTTCCTTCTCTAAAATTTTCTAACCTAATTTTATGAGAGGGGGTCAAGTATGTATAAAGAAATATGTTAGGCTCTCGGAAATATCAGTATAGAAACAGTTGGTGCAGTGCACGCACCTGTGGAGACAGCTGGCAATGGAACAGCTGGCAAAAAGATCTAGTTTTTTTGACACAAGTGGCCAGCCGACCACTAAGGGGATGGTCATACACTCATTTGTGGCCTGCAGGCCTCTGGGTGGTCAGGCTTGGAAACTGCTGTTTGGTCCAAAAAAATTGTGCAAGGTTTGTAGGTTTCTAAGGCTCAAAATCGAGGCTTCATGTTCGACAAGCATAAAAATTCATCATTAGGTGATCAATCGGTGGCGCCCAACTCTTAAGGGAGGTCAAAAATGGGGTGTCTACAGTTGCCCCTTTTTGACAAAGCTCGAAGTCATGAAATGACGTAAGTGAATGTCAAAGCCCAGAGACGACCCGTTTTGACAAGGCTGTGAGGCTTCGGCAAACAATCAAGACATAAATTAAATCAGTTATACCCAAAGGTTGCCTACGTATCCCTTTACAGGGAATCAAACATGCGTAGTTCAGGGGCAAGATACAAATGATATACACAAAGAATATAGTTGAAAGCTGGCCTTACACGCTTCGTGAAGCCAATTATTTGACAATTCATGATCATGCAAAACAAGGCACCGAGAAATAACAAGATACCAACATATGCAACAATAGCTCCAACCAAATAAGCAAAAGTAAATTCCAAACACGTTTCACATGAAAGTAGGAACAACACACTTTAATCACGCAGAAAACATAAGAAGAGTAAGAGAAAGACCGCTCATGGTCATGCTTCCGCACACCCTGAGATACTCTCACCATGTTGAAAATGTGAGAAGAGGAAATGTGATGATGCGATAAATGCAACGAGAACGATGATCGTGCGAAAGATGCACAATGTAGTGAGATTGTACGATATATGCACAAAGCAATGAGATTGTAGTCGTGCGATAGATGCACAGTGCAATGAGGTTGTAATCATGCGATAGATACATAGAGCAATGAGATTGTAATCGTGCGATAGATGCACAGAGTGGCCCGATCATGCGATAGATGCACGATGTGGTATGATTGTTTAGTAGATGCACAGAGTGGTAAGATCGTGTGATAGATGCACAATGTGGTATGATTGTGCGATAGATGCACATAGTGGTACGATCGTGCGATAGATCCACACTGCAATGAGATTGTAATCATCCGATAGATGCACAGAGCAATGAGATTGTAATCACGGGATAGATGCACAAAGTGGCCCGATCATACGATAGATGCATGACATGGTATGATTGTGCAATAGATACACAGAGTGGTACAATCGTGCGATAGATGCACAATGTGGTATGATTGTGCGATAGATGCACATAGTGGTACGATCGTGCGATAGATGCACGATGTGGTATGATTGTGCAATAGATGCACAAAATGGTACGATTGTGCGATAGATGCACAAATGGTACGATTGTACGATAGATGCTCGACGTGGTATGATTGTGCAATAGATGCACACAGTGGTACAATCGTGCGATAGATGCACAACGTGGTATGATTGACAAGAAAATGTAATGGATGATGCTTAGGAAATGCAATAAACAAACAAAGCGGCGCTTCAGAAAGCACCGCTCATGAATACAACACAAGGCAATGTAATTGAAAATCAATACGATGACAACGCAAGTTCTATGCAACCTAAGATGTAATGCAAGTACTATGCCAATAGGATGGGTAGATGAGTTATGCTGCAATGCGCACATGCAATTTAAGAGGTATGTGAAAATACATATTCTATGCAAAAGATACGTGAATCGAAAAGGTGAACAAAAGCGATGTTCGCCAATAACCTCCAACTTACCACTCAGAGTCTTTGCAAAAATGCACAAAAAATGATACAACCTGTTCACATTTGAAATCGGGGCACGTTCATGCACTAGAGACACAATGGGATTTGGAACGATGCAACCAGAACACAAGTTCAAGATTTTCGGACACCAAATCCATTTCAAGTACCTCAAGCCTTCTTCCCAGACCCAAAACTAGACCTTCTATACTCTGATTGGGCAAGAGGGCAACAAAAACCAGCTCGGGACCACAAATGGGGCCGGTCGGCTACAAATGGGTGTACGGCCGGCCACTTGTGGCACACCGGGGCATTTTGGGGTTTTTTTCTCGGGTCTCTTTAAAAACAACCCCGAACTTCATTTGGCACACATCCACACGTCCGAAATCACTCTCCCTCTCTCCCTAGGTGCTTTCTCTCTCTAGATTTGTGCTTTGTACACGTTTTCCAATGCCCCACGCAAACTTTATTCCTAAAACCTCTTTGGTCCTCTACATTTCGAACCGATCAGATTTTGATTTCGTTGATTTTTTTGGGTTTTCATCACTTTGGGCTTATTCCCCTCGAGGTTTTTCTTAGGTTTTGCAAACTTTCCCTAGTTTCAACTTTCTCTTTTATTTTCTCTCTCCTAAGGATGACTTTTTGAAGTTTTCCATCGTTTCTCCATTTTTCTTCATTTTTTCATCCACTTTCCACATGGCAGACGATGTCCCACATGATGGTGCCCCTCCCAAGCTACCTATGCTTCCACCTATAGTCGAGGTAGAGGAGCTAGCAATTGTCGAAGCCGGTAGGGTGGCGGAGGATATCGCCTCTGATTTTGAGGCTGAGGTTGAGGCGATCTTTCCACCAGAGCCTGAGCCTAAGCTATTACCATTGAGACTGAGGCCATTTGATCTGGCCACTTAACACCCACAGATGCCCGCGATGGCCCTCGGCGGCATGATGCGGTTTGATGATTTTGTCGGTAGCATGCCGAAGGATGTTTTGCTGAGGGGGCGGACCTCCTACCTTGCTCACAATGCTTCTGAGGTACAAACTTTTCTTTCCTGCACTTTACCTGTTTAGCCATTTCATCACTTCCTTTCCTCTGACTGTATTTTATTCATTTCATCACTGCCTTTCATCTGACTGTCTTTGATTCTTTCATTATCACAGGAGGACTCTTGTTGTTGGAGAGATTACGGGACAGTCATGGCCAGGGACTAGTATCACAAGCTCCCCCCCGGGTCCGCGACCTCGTCGACGAGAGGGTGTTGGCTTATTCTACACTAGGCTCTCATGCTACATGGCCAATCGAGCCTTACTTAGAGCATTGGTGGAGAGGTGGTGGGACGCCACAAACTCCTTCCAATTCTCTTCCGCTGGCGAGATGACAATGACCCCCTATGATTTCTCGATAATCACCGTCTTAGGAGTAGGGGGCGATTCGATCCCCTTTGATATGGATATGGGCCAGTAGGAGGAGGCATGGATCTACCTACTTAGAGTGAGCCCACCTCTATACAAGCCAACTATGGTCAAATACAACTGGTTCTACAAGCGCTTCCACAGGAGTCAGCCCAAGACTCAAGAGGAGATAGAACAGTACACCCGGGGCTTCTTGATATACCTTCTCGGTACCACCTTGTTTGCGAAATAGGTAAAATACCGCGGGCTTGTATCTGTTGAGCGCTTTTGTGACCTTGCATCGGGTTTCATTTTATGACAGGGGCAGAGCCGGCCTTGTCACCCTCTGCAGCTACATGAGCTTCAGTTCCGGCATAAGGGGAACAAGGTTGGAGGCTACTAGAGAGCCTGGGAGGTACGCATCTGTCCATGCATTTTCTGTTTGCTTCTTATGCTTTCTGCTTTGCATTTTCTACTTTACGTTTGTCCATACATTGTGCTTTCTACTTTACATTTTTTGTTTACCACTGGTCACACATTGTGCCTTCTGTTATGCACTTTCCATTAACTATATGTTTGCACATATGGATTCACACTTTATCTTTGCCTTACAACTCTAGGTCTATGCTTATTTCCTAGCCTTCGCCCCAGTGCCGCAATGACATGGCATTCACTTACTTCCACCGATATTTCGATACGGTGGTAGCCCGCAAGGTACTCCGAAACCCACAATCATTTCTTCTTTATTTCCATTACTATTGTTCTAATCCATACTCTGACAAATGACAGCAACTAACATCTTGTAAAATCTCCATTTACAGATCACGTAGCAGCTACGCGTAATAATGCCGGCTAGAGTCAGAGACCAGTACACTAGGGCTTAGGCTACCTCCTGGTACCGGAGCTTGCAGGAGGGCCCATTTTGTCGGGCTTAGTTTCTGGGTGAGTCACGCCGGACCATGGGCCTACCTGCCCCAGTCATTCCTACTCCGCCTCCAGTATCTATGAGGTCAACCGATAACCTTTCAGTTGACGCTATTATTCAATTCATGGCAGGGCAGGATGCAGACTACTTCCGGCGAGACGGAGATTACACAGCTTTCATCAGGACTCACCTCTGTAGACGTGCCAGAACGTCCCAGCTCCGCGAGTAATATGGCGCGAAAATCCGTTTTGTTCTTAGGCTTACTACAGTTCGGACTCAATGTCACGGTTCTGAATCTAATCTCGCAAAGTGCAATGCAAGACCGATAAATCACCAAAGAGTCCAAATCTAGCAAATCGTTTTGAAAAACTGATTTTAATAAAGAAGTGCCAAACATGGACTGCTTTGCCAGATACAGAGTCGCCACCTAAATATTTTATTTTGAGAAATTTAGGAAACCCTGACTCGTGCCTAAGGCCACGTGTCCGTCATCACCAAAGTTGCCTCGGCTCGGGAACTTGGGTGCGAGAGGGGAAGGTCCTGAAATGAGCACCCCCGCTCGCCCGATCAAAAGATCGGCCTCTACTAAGCATGATATGTTGTTTTGAAAACACATGTGTTCTTATTCCGGTTATTTAGCTAACTTACTACGTGATGCGCACAGCATACAAGTATAGACTAGATCGCCTAAATTGGAACAAAACATCTTATGTTTAGTTGTTTGAAAAAAAATGGTTTGTGGGTGCTACTCGCAAGTAGGCTAAGACGTGGATTTACCACCCTCGAGTGGGCTTAGAAAACATGATTTTGCCACCTCAAGTGGGCTTAAAACTCGCATTTTGATGAATTACTCCAATTCAAGAAATCCAACCTTCATTCACAGGCATTCATGCAATTAATCACTTAAGCAGTTAGCCTCATGGCAAGCATGCTATCATGGCAGCACTCACACTCATGCAAGGATGCTAAAGCATAAACACTTACAGTGTACTCCAAGCCAAAAAAGAAGCTAGTTAGTAATCAATGCATGATCCTAGCTATGTTAAAATGCCTAATGCAACACATGCAAAATACAACTTGAAATAGGCTCAGCTATTCTAAGATGGCATATGAGATGCAAGAATTGATACATGTATTCAACTTGGTATTGAAATACAATGCAGTTTGTTTGATGCGCCGATGCAAGACAGATGAATAGATGCACACATGCAAGCATAAGTATGCTAATTGAAAATGACCCTAAACTAACCATCGAAAGCGGTTAAGTAAAAGGGAGAAAGAAATGGAGGTTGGAAGACATGCATCACACACACGCACCCTTATTACAAAATCTGCCCTCTCAACGGAGGGTCCGAATGAATACGCTAAGCTAGCTATGCTAAGCTAATCAACTAATCTAATAATCTAATTAGACTAATTATTATACAACCAAATTGAATAACTAGCTACAACTAATTATTACAACACTTTAACTAATTAACAAATTAATTAATTAATTACAAATTCATGCTAAATAATAAGAAAAGCAATAAACAATACTGCCCCAGCTCTGCTTGAAGTTAGAAGATGCATGCTCTCGGTTGCCATCTCGAAAGCTCTCCAAATGCTCTTTAGAGGCTCTGTTTGTAGGGTGTCCTTGAGAACTAGCTGCTGGATCTCACCAAAAACATGCTGAGGAGTGCACCAGTGGCCTGCCGGCCATGAGGAGCTGTTGCCGACCATCCTGCCGGCCAGAGATGCACACTACCGGCCATCAACAATGCATTGCTGGCCAATATTAAGGGGGGTGCCGGCCACTGGTGTGCTATGACACCAAGCTACAGTAGGGCACAAAATAGAGAAAATGGAGGGTCTCCCAAGGGTATGTACGCACTATGCCACTCCATATCACTTCCAAACATCAATGGAATAGGCATCATTGGATCCAAGACCATCAATCGCGCATCTCGATACGTGATGGCCAAAGATCCAACACGTGCAAATTTCAATAAATGCATGACAAATAAGACACCAAGACCATCTCCTTATCATGAGAAATCAAAGGAAATGGAGACCAAGGGAGATTGGCCCATTTCATCACTTCAACTATGAAATGAACCAATCTTCCTCGCGTTCAATACGACGTCCAATTGAACGCAATGCAAAATATGCAAACAACATGACATGCAAACAACATGCTAATCATGGCATGAAATGCCCTATCCTAACATGCAAGCAATCATGCACAACATGTTAAGGGGCTAAGAACACTAAGGCTAGTGAAGAAGATGACACTACAAGCATGCATCACAATGCTCAAACAACCAAACTAGCCCCAAACAGAGTTACATCATGCCCAAAACAGTGGCAAAACATGTTAAGATAGAAGCTCAAAGGACTATACAAACGTGCATGCACATTAGCCCAAGCTTAAGGCACAAAACACAACTCTCCAAAGGCATTGAAAGAGTGAAACATGGAGTATAATGGCATATGTTCCAGCATTGAAATGGCATGCAAAATGACTTGGAATCATGCAAACAACCCTTGTAATGCAAGTTGAAAGGCTGAAAGCATCAAAGCTAGTGAAGTGTATTACACTAGGGGCATGCAAGACAATGCTCAAATGGCGAAACCAACCCCAAACAGTCCCTATGCAGGCCAAAATAGTAGCAAAAATGGACTGAGATGATGGCTTGAAAGGCAAGAAAATGAGGCTCATGCAATGGCTCACAAATAGAGCATGAAGGTGTAACTCTGAAGAGCACTTAAAGAGTGGAAAATATGTAGGTGCAACAACACTATATGCTCTGAAATACCATTCTAAATGATGCCAAAACATGCAAATGCCTCTAGTTAAGCATGCAAGATTCCTCAAAACTCAAGGTTATTCAAAGCTTTTGCACTACAAGCATGCATGGCAAGCATCATTCGGCCAAGAAGCCTCAAAATAGAGCTAAAGAATGCCAAAATATGAACAAAAACATGCCAGAGTATAGCCAAAATGAGCTAGAATAATAGGCTAAAGAGACAAGCATGTTAGGCTAGCAAGGCAAAATTACACTACAAGTGTATGAACCACTTAAGAGACAACCAAACTGGCAAAAAATAGAGTCATGTTAGACCTAAAAACTCCCAAAAACAAGCTCACACCATGCCTCAAGAGTATAGAGATACATGCTCATTTGATAGGCAAATAATACAAGCAAACAAAACAAGAAGAGAGGGGATCACCCCCTCTAATTTAGGACCTCAAAACCACATGTCTACCACTGAAAATCCACTGGATTTCAGTGGCTAAAAGGCCAAATAAAGACTAACTCAAAGGCCTTAAGACATGGCACAAAATAAGGCCAAACAAGGCACACAAGAGGGTAGAACACCCTCAACACCAAAGAGGCCTTAAACAACCATCTAAAGCACTTAAAAACAGAACTTTTTTTAGTTAAAAGCAAGGCCTAAAATAATATGCAAGGATGGCCAAAGTGGTATATAAACAAAAGCTTAAATGGGGAAAACACTCACCCTTGAAGCACAACTTCGAAACCAATAATCTCTGAGGCCAAAAACCAACTTTCAGAGCTCAAACAACGCTCCCAAGAACCTCAGCTCAAAGTTGGTGGTGTATCACTATGTGTTGTAGTGCAAAAGTGAGAGGAAAATGCACTTTTAAGGCACAAAACAAACACAATATAGAGAGAGAATGAGAAATATAGAGAGAGAGATATATCTTCTCAAAATATGCTGAACCTCTATAAGGGAGGGGGAGCCTCTCCTTATATAGAGGAATGCAAAGCAAAGCTTGTTAAACAAGCTTGAAAATAGCTTCATCCCTCCATACACGTTATGGATGAGGGATGAGTGAAAACTAGTTGGCTCAAAAGATCTGGCACAAAATCTGCTAAGACAAGGTGTTCTGCCGGCCATCAGTGGTGGCCGACAGTGCCTCATTGATGGCCGACAGGCAGGCAGGGACAAAACCATGGCCGGCAGGGCCAAAAGGTGGTCGGCAGTGCCTCACAAGAAGCATGCAAAAAGGGCCAACACATGGTCCAAAAAAAAGGGCAGAAAGGATACAGGGTTTGGAAAGCTCAAACCTGTGACGTTCTGTCGCGAAAGTCAAGTACTCGATGAGCAATCAAACTTGTGGCTAGATGTACCTACAAGCACAACCAAGTCTTGAGGACAGTCAAAAATGGGGTGTCTACAACCTCATGCCACCCCTGACCAGAGTTCACGCCAGCGATTCTACAGGTGCCACTTTTGCCGAAAAGGCTGCCTAAGAGGCCGAGGCTGATGTTGTAGAGGCCTCTTCCATAATACATGCAACCGGTTGGCCAGTGATTCCTACCGTGACTCTCTGGGGGCAATCAAGTGGGACGACCTATCAGATCCCGATAGAGCCATCAACGGCGGAGCATGGGTATGTCAGAGCCCCGGGCGCACCTCAAGTATAGACCACACCTGACAACTTGCATCCCGCATTTTTCCTTTCAGATACTGATTATTCAACTTCACTTGTAGGTGCCCACAGAGTACACATAGGGCCTCCTTCAGCTAGTTGGTTCTCTAGTTTACATGGTGCAAAGGAGGGAAATGTTGCTCACTCTACACGGTATCCAAGTATACTTCCCTCCCTCTCGTGTAATGCATTGCTTCCCACACTGTACTGATATGCCATACTCTCACTGGTATATGATACTCATACTGTAAATTGACATGCATTCTAGCACTGCCTCACACTATACTGATGTACTACACCTATGCTGAATCTACATTCTGCATCATGCTCATACTACATACTATATTCTGTGGCATACATACAGTGTCTAATACTCTGGTATTTGCTTTTCATGTTCCACCTGCTCCAAGGGCACCAGCTGACTCTGATAGCACCCGGCAACACCTCATCCATGGCGAGAGATGAGAGTCGTAGGCCCCAATCTTGTGCCGAGATGATCATCGAGGTCGAGGCAGTGGTAGAGGTGTTCGGGGTAGGGGCATTGAGTCTTGGGAAACCTCTCTTTCTTTGGAGCCAGTTTTAAGTGGTGATGATGTTGAGACCAACAACACTGAGGAGATAGTGAGTCGACACCCTGAGTCCAAGAGCGAGGATGATGATGACGGCTCAAGGTCAGGCAGTGAGGAGGATGCCAGAGAGCGGGGATGACGATACTGGCTCTAGGTCGAAGTCTAAAATTGATAGTGGTGCTGACAAAGACAGTGCCCTTAAGTCCTCTTCGACGAAGAGGGCAAAGAGAGCCTCTCGAGCTTGATTATACAAGCGTAGATTTTTGTACTCTTTTGCTTAGTTTGTTTTGTTTTGGTCGTTTAGCACATGTATAGCTTCAGCTAGGTCTTTACTTTTGTTTTTGAAAAGACTTGTACTTTCTCTTTTGTAAAAACAATGATCAGGGTAAAACCCTGCAGTTTTATATAAAGAGCTTTATTTTTGCATCATGAGCACCACACTTGCATGGAATGAAAATGGAATTGAATGTGAAACTTAAACTACTTGTATTTGAATAATGTTCTCAACCAGGTAATGAGCTACCCAATGACTAAAAAACAAAATACAATTTGATAAATAGAAAACAAAGCAAAAACAATCTAAACACGACTATTCACACTTTCTAAAGACCAAAGACTCAAAACAAGACCTCAACGCACAACACCCAAAACAAGAACACACTGCACACCTGCCAAACCACCAACAGTGGACAACTAGCGACTAAAAGGGGACGGCCAGTGTGATAACCAAACTCGTACTATGCTTAATTATGTATGTGATTATGCATTTGATATGAATTTGCAAGTTTGAGTATGGGAAATATGTGAATTTGGAAAAATATCTGTTGAAAGTAGGAATATCTGTTGCAATTGAAACTTTGAACTAAAATTGAAGGCTATAGAGACGCGATAAACAAAAACCGACTTCATAGGTATGATTAGCATGATTTTTAGAGTCTTTGGTGAGATTTTGAAAAATTATGATTTGTAATGAATAAATTAAGATTTTTGAGTTAAGTTGTATATGTTTAGCCTCTTTTGTTCTTCATTTGTTGGAAAAGAGCTCCACAGTGTGAGTTAGAGAGAGAAAAATAGGAGAAAGCTAGGGATTTGAAGGGAATCAAGAGGCAAACCATATATTTGAGTTAAGGTTTGGAAATTTACTAACAAACTTTGTCTCTAACTCATATTTGTCAAGAAATCATGAAGAAATTAGGAATTTTGAGCTAGGGTTTTGAATTGTGTAGTGACTAGGGCTAAAGGCATGAAATTGGACCTTAATCTCTACACCTTTGTTTGATTTGAGTTCATTTTTATGATTCATCCATGAAACAAACCCTAGATGGTTCATAAAAACAAGATTTGTGAGAAAATCATTCATGAATATATGTATTTTGAACTTGTGTATGTAAAACCATGAAATTGTGAAAAGATGAGACCATGAAGTTGATGTTGATGAAAGATTGATAAGTTTAATGTGGAATTACACTTGTATCATGTTTATGTATCATGTTTTTAAGTGAGTTTTTCTTTGATTTGGGATTGGAAATGAGTTTGGAAGGTTTGGTACTTTTGGCCATTTTCGGATAGTTTGGGTGTGCCCAAACTGTTCGTGTGGCCACAAGCTCCACACGAGCGGCCCATGCTTTGAACCAAAACTAGACAGCACTGTGCACTCTAGCGACTACAATTTCCGCATGTGCAGTGCCAGACCGCTCGAGCAGTTGGACCAGTCGTATGTGTGGCCAGGTAGGAGGAAAAATCCTATTTTTTTGTATTGATGCTCCTGACCTCCGGAACACACTTCCAAGCTTATTTAAACCCTTTTGGAAGTGAAATGATGATTAGGAACCATTTAAAAGGGGTGTTAATCACTAAAAGAAAATGTTTATCATATGAATAGATTATTTATCGAATGTGTGTGTGATATGTATGGTTTAGGTCATGTGCCGGAGGAAATGCCTCAATATCTGTCACACTATGAGTAATAATACCATATTTATATGTTCATAATTGTGTACCTCGAACCATGAACGGTGATTGGTGCCGACATTATGATTTGTTTGAAATAAGAAACCTCATTAATATTTTATGACATTTGCAACGTTTGGTCGAGGCTGTTTTGTTATATGCTGGGCCCGAGGCCATTTTGAAATATGGTTGGGCTCAAGGCCGTTTTGATATACATTTGGCCCGAGGCCATTTTGCTATATATTGGGACGAGTTCGTTTTGTTATATGTTGGGCCCGAGGCCGTTTTGATATACATTAGGCTCGAGGCTATTTTGTTATTTGTTCAGCCTGAGGCCGTTTTGAAATATGATTGGGGCTGAGGTTGTTTTGATATACATTGGGCCCAACGACATTTTGATATATGATTGGGCCCGACGCCGTTTTGTTATATGTTGGGCCCGAGGTCGTTTTAAAGTATGATTAGGCCTAAGGCTGTCTTGTTTATACGATTTTGGGTATTGTGAGAATCTCATGACTATCTATTTACATTGTTTTACTGTATTGTTACTCATTGATTTTCGCTCACCCAATTTTATGTATGCACATGTAGGTAATTTGCAGCATGGAGCACACCCCTAGAGTCAACTTCAAGAGCCATTCTTTTTTAGACCCAATCGAGTCATGTCTCTGAGATGAAGTTTTGTCTTTGACTTACATCATACTTTGACTTTACTTTGTTTTTCTATTGTGATCGTGGGTTTGTAAACGTTATGCACAAATTTCTTTTGATACTTATATTCTTTTTGCATGGGCATATAAATGACGTGGATGTGTTACACTTTGCTCATATTGGTATAGCTCAATGGACTAATTCTTTTGTTGTATACTTTTGCTTCTGGCCCCATTAGTATAATTACTCTGTATGTTTGTTTGAGGCCAGAGGTAATCAAGTGATTATCGGCCGGTTATGACCCAAACTTTTAGGGACAGGTTCAGGTCATGACAGAGTCGTATCAGAGCACGAGTTAATATCTCCCACACAAGTCCATGTGAGCAATAAGAAGTCTAGAAAGGTTATAAGTTGCATCCATAATGCATCCATAATCAAGTATGACATGAAAATGTGCATTTGTAAATGTGACTTATGTATTTATTATTTGGGAAAATTATAATGTGTGTTCCTCTAGATCATGGTGAGAACAAGGGCAGAGGATGGGGAGGATTCAACCTCTGCACTACTTGATAGATTGGAGGCAATGATCATGGACATGGCGGAGGCCTTTAGACAACAACAGCAATAACAGCCACCGCCACCAATGCCTGTGCCACCACCTATAATGCAAGACCACCAAGCCAACGACCGAACAGTTACTTTCACAAAAGAATTTAAAAAGATGAAACCGCCATCATTCAAAGGGGGAATTGATCCATTAAAGGCGGATGCTTGGGTGCTTGGTATCGAGAAATTTTTTGAAGTCTTTCCATGCACAGAGGCACATAAAGTCTTGCTAGCTACTTTTACACTAGAGGATAAAGCGCGCCGTTGGTGAATGCTTACTCGATGAGACCATCAAGGAATGAATTGGGCTCAACTTTTGGAGATCTTCTATGAGAAGTACTTCCCACAGAGTATTTGAGATAGGAAGGTATCAGAGTTTGAAAACTTGAAGCACTATAACAAAAAAAGTCTTGGGTGACGAAAACGCATGATGAAAAAAAAATTTGTCTCCAAATATACATGTTTTAGAGATAAAAGTAAGATTTCGTCTCCAATTGTAGTATTTTTAGAGAGAAAAACCAAATTTCATCACCAAATGCTTAAAATCAACAAAACAATAGGTGATGAAAATTTTATTCGTCTTTATATTTTATTTTTTGTCACAAAAAAAATTCTCGCCCTTGGAAAATTTTGCGGAATATTTGGGTGCCATTTTAGAGACAAAAATTTTTGTCACCATTGTACAAAATTTTTTGCAAGGAAATAATTTCGTCTCCTATAATTTTATTATGCAAAATGACATTGTTTCATGCTATAAGTGAGAAGCCCTCTTTGTTTTCCCAAATCAATTCCTATTTTGCAAAGCCCTCTTTGGGTGCCCTAATGTTTTTTGCTTAGAATAAATAAACATTTGAAACTCCATTCTCATTCCCTCACTCTTGTGGACTCGAATGACACAGGTTTTTCCTCTTTTCTCTTCTTCTTCTCTCTTTCTCACTTTCGCTCACTCTCTCGCAGCGCCGACTACACTAGCAGTGGCGCTACCCCTTTGTCTCCCTCTCCTCCGTCCTTCTTCTCTTCTCTAGTTGCTGCCCTCTTTTGTCTTTCTCTCTATCCATCTCGCTCTCTCTCTCGCAGCGCCGACTGCACTGGCAGTGTTGTTGCCCCTTGTCTCCCTCTTTTGTTCTTCTCCTCTTCTCTAACCAGGTCGCTACCCTCTCATTCTCCTTTGTTTTTCCCCTTTTCTGATTTAGCTACTGTATGTGGATGGGTTTTGTGTGATTTTGATTAACTATTTTTAGGTTTCTGTGGCACAATCAAGTGGATTGACCCCTCTTCTATCACAGGTAAGTGATTCACATCTTAGGGTTTTTCATCCCCAAACCTAATTTTCTAACCACTTGATTTGCTTGCATTTTCAAGATTTGGTTGTTTTTATTCTCTTTTCCTATTTTTGATGGGTTTGGAGATGGCATGTAGCATAGAGCTTCCCATCCCAATAGATTACTGGAAATGCTTAAGGAGATTATAATTGAAGAAAAATGACACTTAAGATTTGTAGAAGAAAAAATACAACAAACTAAAAAAAATGAGATTTCATCATTTTTAATTTTCTAGGTTTTAAATTTCAAAAAAAAAAATTAATATTGGTAATAAATTTTTTTTTTGCTTCTTTATTTCCAAGTGCACTTTATTTTATTTTTTATTTTTTTCCAAGTGCGATTATGGACATTTTGATGATGATGAACTGGGAAGGTGATTGGAGTCTCAATAGAGCTTTGTAAGGTAATTTCAATTAACTATCAGTAAAATAAAACTAAAAATAATATGCTTTTGTCACTCTTGCCATGTCAAAATAATTTGCTCTTTTTGTGTAAATTGATTCTTATTTCACTTTTTTTTCCCCCTTCTCAATTGACAATGTCATTGCCTAATAAAAAAAGCAACCAATTGAATATGGATATTAGAAGAGTATGCTTGATGTGAGTAAAATTATTTTGACACATAATAATGAATTAACTGTGCCTAAAGGCAGTTCTGAATATATCTGTTTTTTTAGTGTTTGCATTGGGTAATTTTTATTTATTTATTTATTATAAGTGTGTGTTTTGAATTGGCTGTTCTGATATCTGAATTTTTAAACTCCTTTTTTTTTTTATGTACATTTAGATTTTGTGTATAGTCTCTCTCTCCCATATTATGTTGGGATGTTGGAATATACTTCAAAGTCAAAGAAAAATTATCATTATTTGAAAAAAGAAAAAAAGAAAAAAAAGAAAACAGAAAATTGTGGTATGCATGTCTAGATGGGGAACTTTATGATTATGATTTCTAAAATGGAGTTTTTTTATTTTTATTTTCCCCACTGAAACATTTTTCTATTTTGGAATGATTTTTGCATTCATAGCTGTACTAAGTAGGTTACTCTAAATGACATAGATAAGTATTTCAATTATTTGTCTTTTTTATTACTTTAGTTTTTCATGAGAGATAAAATTGATACGTGAATCTCCTTATTTTGCTATTTTGTGACATTGTTGATAGGATATGAGTCCAAATGGCAGTTTGGGTCATTTCGAAGATAGGTAGTGGTTATTTCACAATTAATAGTTTTTGTTTTTGCACGAAAATGGGATGCAATTTCAGCAACTTGCATTTTTTTTGTTCTCTCTCTCTCTCTCTCTCTCTCTCTCTCTCTCTCTCTTTAACAGGCTGTAGAGAAGCAAGAGTTAGAACGAACGAGTACATGATCTTTGGTGGTGATAGTCATTGTGCGGATGAGTACATTGAGTAAGCATTTTAGTACAATTCTTTCATGCTTTTCACATTATGAACATTTGGTGATTTCATGAATTTCAAACCAAGTTAACTATAATTTTAAACAATATCATTGTTTAGAATGCCTAAATTTGCCTTCATTTTTATTTTATTTAACAATTAAGGTTTTCATGATTTTTCTTTCTTAATAAGGTATATACAAAGGTGTTCCTCACAATAAGGTACTCAAAAAATTTGTTAGGAGTGTCTTTAGGCATGGGTTATTCGTAGTATATATATTAGCTTTTATTGCATTCACTTTTCTTTGCTCTTTTCTTTTCAATCATCAAATTCAAGATCCAAACAAAGCCTTTAAAAGATAGTGGTTTTTGTCAGCTTCATTAGGTTGTTGTACCTTGCTCTAGCAATAGTAGTGACTTAACATATCCAAAAGTTTGAGATAGGAGTCAAAATTTAATATGTTTAGTTCATGATGCCCTTCATTAGAGAAAGTGATAGATTCCCCTTTTTTATGATATTCTCTTGTTTGATTGTGTTATTTATTTTGGATAGTTTGGGGATTATACTATGTAAAGTTCTTATAGGAGTAGAAATGTAGTTGTGGGCTACTTAATACAAAGTTTATGATGTTAGGTGTTATCGTTCATAGTTTGCAAGGATCTTCACTTATTTCTCAATTTTCTTAATGAGAGAATCAAAACCTCATATTTCCCACCCTCTCATAATTCCATTCTACAGACCCATTCCATAAGGCCCCACCACTCTACAAGCTCCACTTCCGGTTTGAAAACTATGTAGTAAAATATACTTTTTCAAACTAAGTCCAAAAATGCACTTTTCTAATACTTAGGCTTGAAAATAGGCCATAAGGAGCTAAAATTGTGAAAAAGCCATGAGAAGGCCCGAGAACACCCGTAACACCTTGAAAGGGACCAATGTAAGTTGTGGAAACTTACAAAACTAGCACAGGACTCCTAGTTTAAAAACTAAGAGAAAAAAATGCACTTTTCCAACACTTAGGCTTGAAAATAGGCCATCGAGGGCGAAAATCATGTAACAGCCACTAGAAGGCCCAGGGAATACCTCTAACACAACGGGGGAAGGGGGACCAATGTAACTTGTGTAAACTTATAAAACTAGCACGGGACTCTCAATTCGAAAACTCAGTCAAACTCGATTCGAAAACTAGCAATTACAAAATGTTACATGACAACTGGGGTAATTACATTTGAAGCCCCTACTAGCTATACAAAGAAAGAAGAAGAAGAAGAAGAAAACAGGAAAAAGTGGGACATAACTAAGCAGCTAGAGCAATTGTCCTGATAAGCAGCAGAATGCTAGCTCCACCAGGTTTGTCGTTGTCGCCACTAGCCCTGCTGCCAAAAATGTTGCTGCCAGTAGAAAAGTAATCAAGGGGTCCATCAGGTGCAACATCCTTATCATCATCACTATTGATGATGATCACCTTAGGAAAAACAATTGCGTTCCACAAAAGAAGAAATGTGAGTCAGAAAGAAGAAAGGTTACATATGACCATTCAGAGGGAACAATTAGTTTTTTAAACTAACTAAACCTCATGGTGGACATATGAAATATGTGGAGGCACTGAAGCTGGTGGCAAAGGGTTGCATCCCCATCATTGCCGATCTCGGATCTCCATACCATGTCGCTTATGGGGAGCCTGTCTCGGACCACCATAACGTCCTCGCCTGCTAGCCCAAGTCTGTATAGGCTTATCATCTGATGCCTACCTACTACTACTGGCACCTCCACGAGGTTGTCCCAAGCCATTTCTCCTCGTATGCAAGCTCTAGGTCAATACCATCGGTGATGGCCATAGTTAGAGCCTTTACCACTATGTTCTCGGATAAAGCATCACTGTTTGTTGGTGTGTTTGGCTCATTAAATTCAATTGGAGAATTAGAAGGAAATGGAAGAAAGTCATCGTTGGCCATGGGTGACAATCAGAGAGAGTTCCAAGGAACTATGAAGGTGTTTTCAGATAAAAGTGAATGGAAGTTGGATGGTCGTGCCTTTTTATAAACTTTCAAATATGTGAGAAGACTGTTTTGACCCTATAAATGACCAATAGGGTCGGCCGACTACCTTTTAGTTCGGCCAGCCTAATTTCCAGCTAGCCAAATAGTCCTCAGTAGTATATTGGAAAAGAGATGTTCAAAAGTATGCAGTGGTTACCCAGTGGTGTGTGGTTATCATCCCTGTTGTGTTCTGAGGTACGATTGTTCAACAATCCTCATATAGAGGAAGGTTTGTCTCTGTTTTTGTTGTGTTTTCCCTTCATTTTCCTCAACGGCATAATGCTTCTATTGTTGCAATTGCTCCCCACATGTGTGAAGAGTGTAAAGTGTGACGCTCGTTTAATACCGCCTCATGCGGGGTTGGCGGTAAACACCACCCTCAGTTAATACTACTCTTGTACGGGGTTGGCAATTAACACCACCTTCAGTTAATACCGTCCCTTGCAGAGTTGGCAATTAACACCACCTCCGAAAAATATCGTCCCCTGCATAGGTTGTAGGTTAACACCACCCTCAGTTACTAACGCCTCCTGCGTAGGTTAGTGGTTAACACCACTATGGTTAATGTCACCCCCTGTGGGGTTAGTGGTTAACACCATCCTCGGTTAATAACACCCACTGAGCGAGTTGGCGGTTAACACCACCCTCGGTTAATATCGGCCCATGTGAGGGTTGGCTGTTAACACCACCCTGGTTAATACTACCACCTGCCCAGGTTAGCAGTTAACACTACCCTTGGTCAATACCACCTCCCTACACGGGTTAGCGATTAACACCACCTCGGTTAACACCGCCCCCTGCGCATATTGACAGTTAACACCACTTTTGGTTAATACCACCCCCTGCAAAGTTTACGTGTAACACCACCCTCGGTTAATACCACTCCCTGTAGGGTTGGTGGTTAACACCACCTTGGTTAATACCACCCCTAGCATGGGTTGGTACTTAACACCACCCATACCGTGTCGCTTATGGGAGCCTGTCCCAGAACATGATAACGTTCTCGCCCGTAAGCCCAACTCTATACAAGCTCATTGTCTGCTGCCTACCTACTACTGCTGGCACCCCCGCTGGGTTGTCTCAAGCTATGTTGCCTCGCATGTGTCACGATGTAAGTGAGCTTTGGGTCAATGCCATCGGTGATGGCTATAGTGAGAGCCTTTACCACCAGCTTCTTGGAGGAAACATCACTATTTGTTGGTGTGTTTGGGTCTTTAAATCTGATTAGAGAGTTGGGAGGAAATGGAAGAAAGTTATCGTTGGCCATGGGTGACAATCAGAGAGAGTTCCAAGGAACTGGAGAGGTGTTTTTGGATGAAAATGAATGGAAGTTGGATGGTCATGTCTTTTTATAAACTTTCAAAGATGTGACAAGATTGTTTTGACCTTGTAAACGCCTGATAGGGCCGGACGACTACCTTTTAGTTCGGCTAGTTGAATTTCCAGTCGGCCAAATAGTAATCAGCAATATATTAGAAAGAGATTCTCCAAAGTATGTAGTAGTTACCCAGTGGTGTGTGGTTATCATCCCCGTTGTGTTGTGAGGTACAATTGTTCAGCAGTCCTCACAAAAAGAAAGGTTTGTCTCTGTTTTTATTGTGTTTTTCCTGTATTTGCCTCAGCAACATAATGCTTCTATTGTTGTAATCGCTCCCCACACATGTGAAGTGTGTAAGATGTGACCCTCGATTAATACCGCCCCCTGTGGGGTTGGCAATTAACACCACCTTCGATTAATACTACCCCTACATAAGTTGGTGGTTAACACCACCTTTGGTTAATACCGCCTACTGTGGGGTTGGTAGTTAACACCATATCGGTTAATACTTCCCCCTCCGCAGGTTGTCTATTAATACCGCCCCCAACATGGGTTGGCAGTTAATACCACCTCGATTAATATCATCCCCTGCAGGGTTAGCAGTTAACATCATTCTCAGTTAATTCTGCCTCCTATGCATGTTGGCGGTTAACACCATCCTTGATTAATACCACTCCCTGTGCGGGTTGGGTTAATACCACCTCCCTGCGACTGTTAGCGATTAACACCACCTCAGTTAATACCAGTCGCATGCGAGTTAGCAGTTAACACCACCCTCAGTTAGTACCACCCTTATAGGGTTGGTGGTTAACACCACCTTGGTTAATACCACTCCCTGCAAGGTTGGTGGTTAACACTACCCACAGTTAATACCGCCACTGCACGGGTTGCTGATTAACACCACCATCGGTTAATATGGCCCCTACAGGGTTGGCAGCTAACACCACCCTCAGTTAATACCCCCCCTAGGGGGATAGTGGTTAACATCACGTTGGTTAATATCGTCCCCTTGCATGGGTTGCAGTTAATACCGTCCAATACGTGGGTTAGTAGTTGACACCACCCCCTACGAGGTTGGCAATTAACACCACCCTCGTTAATACTGCCTCATGTGGGGTTGCCGACTAATACCACCCTCGATTAATGTCGCCTCCCTGCGCAGGTTGGTGGTTAACACCACTTTGGTTAATACCGTCCCCTATATGGTTGGAGGGTAGCACTACCCTTTGTTAATACCACCCCATGTAAGGTTGGCAGCTAAAACCACCTTGGTTACTACCGCCCCCTGTGCAAGTTTGTAGTTAACACCACCCATACCGTGTCGCTCATAGGGAGCCTGTCCTGGACCATGATATTGTCTACTTACATGTCTTCTACTGGTGGCATCACCGTGAGGTTGTCCCAAGCTATGTCTCCACAGATGTGTGACGATGTGAGCAAACTCTGGGTCAATACTATTAGTGTTGGTGTGTTTTGCTTGTTAAATCCAATTAAAGAGTTGGGATGAAATCAAAGACAGTCATTGTTGGCCACGGGTGACAACTAGAGAGAGTTCCAGGAAACTGGGGTGTTGTTTTCGGATGAAAGTGAATGGAAGTTAGATAGTCGCACCTTTATATAAACTTTCAAAGATGTGAAAAGACTGTTCTGGCCTTGTAAATGCCCAATAGGGCTGACCGACTACCTTTTAGTTCGGCCGTCTGAATTTCAAGTCAGCCAAATAGTCATCAGCAGTATGTTCAAAAGGAGATGTTCAGAAGTATGCGGTGGTACGATTGTTCAGCAGTCCACATAGAGAGGAAGGTTTGTCTCTGTTTTTGTTGTATTTTTCCTACATTTGCCTCAACGGCATAATGCTTCAACTATTGCAATCACTTCCTGTAGCTCGACTTTCTTTGCACCCCCTTTCGGAGAGCATCGAATCGGCCCTACAATTCGGACTCCTGTCACGGTTCTGAATCTAATTTCATAAAATGCAATGTGAAACTGATAAACACCAAAGAGTCCAATCCGGCAAATCATTTTGGAAAATCAGATTTTAAATCAAATAATGCAAAAATTGGATTGCTTTGCCAGATTACAGAGTCGCCACCTAAATATTTTATTTTTGGAAAATTTAAGAAACCCTGACTCGTGCCAAAGGCTACGTGTCCATCATCACCAAAGTTGTCTCGGCTCGGGAACTTTGGTATGAGAGGGGAAGGTCCTGAAATGAGCACGCCCGCTCGTCCGATCAAAGATCGGCCTCTACTAAACATGATATGTTATTTTATAAATCTCATGTGTTTTTATTCCAGTTATTAGCTAACTTTACTATGTGATGCGCAAGCATATAAGTATAGACTAAATCGCCGGAATTGGAACAATACAACTCATGTTTGTTTTCGAAAATGGTTTGAAAGTGCCACCCTCAAGTGGGCTAAGGCGCGGATTTGCCACCCTCAAGTGGACTTTAAACATGATGATTTGCCACTTCGCAAAGTGGGCTTAAAACTCACATTTATTGAATTGTTCTAATTCAAGCAACGAAACCTTCATCCACAAGCATTCATGCAGTTAATCAAGTAAGCACATAGGCTCATGGAAAGCATGCGAAACATGGCAACATGGAAATCGCACTCATGCAAGTATGCTAAAGCATAAAAGCTTACAGAGTACTCTAAGCCAAAACAAAAACTAGTTAGAAACAATGCATGATCCTAACTATACAAAATGCCTAATGCAACACATGCAATATGAAATTAATAGGCTCGGCTACTAAGATGGCATATAAATGCAACAATTTGATGGTATGCTTTGAAACTCGTATTCAAAGAGGTATTGAAATACGATGCAGTTTGAATGATGCACCGAGCCTCGTTGCATGCAAGACAAATGAATGATGCAAACATGCGAGCATAAGGTATGCTAATTGAAAATGACCCTAAACTAACCATTGAAAGCAGTTAAATAAAAGGGAGAAAGACGTGGGGTTGGAAGACATGCATACACACACGCACGCTTATTACAACATTGTGCCCTCGCAAAGGAGGGTCCGAATGAATAAGCTAAGCTAATTATTACAAAATGAACTAATTAACTAATCTAGCTAATTAATTATTACAACACAATTGAATAACTAGCTATGCTATGCTATGCTAATTAAAATATTACAAAACGAATTGAATAATTAGCTACTCTAACTAATTAAAGCAATTAAATAGCTTCGTAGGCGAGGGAGACATGCATGCTCGGTTGACGTCCTCCCGAAAATCCATCACCATGCCATCGGTTGCCTCTATTTGCACTCGATGTGATCTCAGAACACTTTACAAACTTCCAGATCGCCTCTGCTCCAACACATGAAAACATCGAACAATGTTTGAACTTGTGGCCGGTCGGCTACTACAAGTGGCCAGTTGGCTACCTCACCTGGCCGGCCGGCTAGTGCAAGTGGTCGGTTGGCTACTGCAAGTGGCCGGCCGGCCACCCATTTCTCCAAACTTCTGTTATTGCTGCAACAGAGAACAACAGATGGAAAGCAATGTATTTTTCGAGAAATGTGAGTACTGCCACCCTCATTATCATTTCTCAAGCTCAAAGGAGTGTAGCACTTAGCTCTCAAGCCACCAACCAAGAATTTTCAATGCATGATAGCCAAAGAGCCAAGCTTGTACAATGTTAATGAATGCACAAATAGGACTCAAAGAGCCACCACCCTGTCATGCATGATCAAGGGTGTTGGTGACCAAGAAATGTGGCACGTTTCATCACTTTGAGTATGAAAGATCCAACATTTCTTGTGTTTGGATTAACGTCCAATCCAAACACATGCAATGCAACACAAATGCTTATCTTATTCATGTTTTACTTGTCCAATTCTTGTTTACACATTTTACATTACCAATTAGTCCTTTAACCGATTAAGTTCAATGTGAAAAGTCCTCTAATTGGAAAGATGGTCTAAGCCACAAGTGTCTTGAGCATGAAAGGGGTCTCATGATGTTGGTTAGGAGGAACCCTCAAGAGAAGGTTAAAACCATTGGGCATGAGGACCTCAAATTCACACTCAAGCCAACAAGAGGCTCAAGAGCACTTTCAAAGCAAATTAAAAGGTGAAGAATAGGGGGAGGTTGTAGACTTTTTGGTGCTGAAATGGCTTGCTAAAGACACTAAATCATGCAAGTAATGCATGCAAGTGATGTTCAAAAGCCATAAATACCCAACTAGTGAAGAGCGCTACACTAGAGGCATGCAATATCAAGCTCAAATGACCAAACCAGCTCTGGAGAGAGGTAAGACATGCCAAAACAGTGGCTAAATCATGGTGGAATTGAAGCATAGAAAGCAAGAAAAACATGCTCACATGTTGGCTCACAAACAAGACTCAAAGCATAACTCTCAAAAGCAATGAAAGAGTGAAATATGTGAGAGTGTGACAAAGATACATGCATTGAAATCACATGTTAAATGATGCTATGGCATGCAACCATCTCATGCAAGACATGTTAGAGGCCTTAAAACACTAAGCTAGTGAAGGCACTTGCACTATAGCTATGCAAAACATGACTCATATGACCAAAACCACTCAAAATAGAATTAAAGCATGGTAAATTAGTAGCAAAAATGTGCTGGAGTCAAGCTAACACAAGCTAGAATGATAGGCTAACTCATTAGGTATGCTAGGCTAGTAAGCACAATTACACTAGTGCAAGAAGCAAGCAACAAGTGACCCAACCAGCCAAAAACAGAGTTGAAACACATCAAAATAGAGCCTAAAACATGCTTGAAATAACCTAACACAAGCCACAAAAATATGCTACTTTGTAATGCTAACTAGGCATTAAAGGGAGAGTCAAGGAGGGGAGGCTAACCCCTCCATTTTTGGACTTCAAAATACACTTTTTACCACTGAAATAACTCTAAATTTCAACGGTTTAAAGGCCCAAAAAGTTTGACTTTTACATGCTAAGAGATGAGGCAAAGGCACATACAAATAGGCAACAAGAAGGAGGATACAACCCCTTAGCACAAAATGGCTTTAAACCAACATGTTTAGGCCCAAAAATCAGAACTTTTTGTAGTTGAAAACTAGGGTCAAAATAGCACAAAAAGATGGCAAAACAACTATGTGCAAAGAGCTTAAAAGAGGTAAGACTTATACCTTTGAAGAACAACACTTAAATAGCCACTTTCTTGGCTCAAATAACCCTTCAACAGCCCAAAATCGGTCCGAAGATGCCTCAGCCCAAAGATATGCAACTTTGGTTAAGGATGTCTAGGGAAAGGACTACTTGTATGCACACTCTTTACTTGTATGCACAAAAGGGCAAGAGAGAGAGAAATCTGGAGAGAGAGAGAGAGAGAGAGAGAAATGTAGAGAGAGAGGATTTTTAGAGAGAGTGGCTCCTAAAATTTGCTAACCTTGAAAACAATAGAGATGGCCCTCTATATATAGAAATACAAGAGCTTTGGTCAAAAATATCAATTCAGAAATATCTGGAGCAATGTGGGAGACAGTTGGATGATAATATCTGGAAAATTTGAGCTTTTTTCACAACTGGCCGGCAGCCAGAAGTAGTGGCCTGTAGGCCACTGATGGCGGCCGGCCGATCACCAAAAATCTGCTTCCAAGCCCGACTTCAAATGGGCATATCTCCTTCGTTTAGACTTCTTTGCAGGTCATTCTTGTACCTAAATTGAAGCCCCGGAAGTCTTATTTCCAATGGTGGCAGCCTCACATCAAAATTCCAAGTGTTCTAAGAGATATCATTTTTTTAGTGAAGACTGCTCAATTTCAGCTCAATTGGATTGATGCCCAACTTCAACCAGCCATATCTCCCTCATCCGGACTCGGGTTTAGGAGATTCTTGAGTGCAAAAGGAAGCCCTGGAAGTCTTCTTTCCAATGGTGGTGGCCTAATAGCTTAAGTCCAAATGTACAAAAGGATAGATCTGATTTAGTGAAGGCTGCCTGGTTCTCTCTTAACGGTTCATGCCCATTTTCTACCCCAACTTGGTTTCTTTCCTCCTTTTCTCTCTTCTTCAACCCCAAACCTCTAAACAAGATGTTTTGAAATATTTTTCAAAGTGTTCACCTCTCCTTCATATATTTCCACTTTGTCCTTGCTCGATTTACCGAAAAGCGCAACATTTAACGAAATGTGAGCCTCGAAACATCGTAGAAACTTTTTTTCAAAAATATTTTGAAAGGGAGGGTTTTAAGGTCTAAAACTCTTTTTGGTCAAGAGTCTTTGGTCCAAAAAAGGGGGTGTAAGGTTTGGGATTTGACGCTTTCCTTGCCGAAGAAATCGAACATTTGCACAAGATAGCCTGCACCATTAAGAAAGCAATCAGCGGCGCCCAAGTCTTAATGGCGGTCAAAAATGGGGTGTCTACACTTCCCACACATGTGAAGTGTGTAAGGTGAGACTCTTGGTTAATACCACCGCTTCACTGCTACAAAATCATAAATAGATCACACTTTTTATGTGTGATATATGTTATTTAATCACATATTTTAAATTTTGTCAAAGTGTGATATTTGGAAGTGTGACTAGAAGGGTCATTTTTAATCACACATTTTAAGTGTCATTAAAAGATGATTCCATCACACATTATACATGTGATAATAAACATTTAGATCACACTTTTTACATGTGATAATAAATATTTAGATTACACTTTTTATGTGTAATAATAAACATTTAGATCACACTTTTTATGTGTGATGTATAACTAATAAAACATGTGATTAAGAATGAGATAAGATCACATGTTATATGAATTTCTCATCACAATTAATGCATGTGATAAAAGGGTTCGACATATTTGAAGAATAATCAATATTATTTTTGTACGCATTTGAAGAATATAATACACAATATATACTATCCTTTGAATCACAACCACATATTGAATAAAACAACGTCATATATTTCATAAATGAAAGTTGAATGTTCAAAAGTATATACAAAAGAATTAATAAAAAAAAAATAACTATGATTACATATATTAAAAATATGAAAAAACTTGAACCACAAAGTCCTAGAGTTCTTTGACCATATTTTGTATCTCTCCAAGTAATTTCTAATCTAAAAAATGAAAACACAAATTAATTCAGAGGAAAAATTTGCCTCTTCTTTAGAAATTACGAATGCATTTAAACAAATAAAAAAATGAAACATAACAAAGAAAATCCACGAGCATCAAATCAACCATCTTGGTGTGCCCTTTGGTCAATATCCTCTTATCCACATGCACGGGAAAAAAAATCTCCCACATGTAGGAACAAATTTGGTAGTCCATACCAAAACTGATGGGCATGACAAATATGGTAAAAAAAAAATCCTATTTTTTGATGACATGACAAATCTCGTGGTCCATGGAAAAACACATATTACACCTAATCCTACATTCCTAAACATGTATCGGTGTCCACATTAAGAAAAGCATAACAATAGAAAGGATAACAAACTGAGTGAATATTAAATTAAATTCCTATGGAAGCATGGTTGATAGTATGTATATTGTTTTGTGTCCTATACACGGCATGTTATGTTATATGGTAGGATAAGTGAATATTGATATACAAATTAAATAACATAGAAATTAAAGCTTTATCTCTCTATTTTCTCTAAAAAATAGGTCATCTCGCCAAATGGTTTAACAATTTTCATCAATTTTCGCCAAATGATTTAGCAATTAGAAACTAAACTCTCTACATCTCATAATGGTTCATCAATTTTCATCTCTCTCTAATCCATTTTCATCTATAAATTATGACACACTTCAATTTAAAATATCAAATATAATAACTAATAATTTGAATATGAATACATAAAGATATCCAATTAAACTAACCTAGAATGATGAAACTCTCAACAACCAATAAGAGAGTTATAAAAAAATATAAAGACTTCTGCTAATGAGATTAATTAAAGCTTGAACAATATGATACTACAAATTCAAACCAATTAAGTCATGAATTTCAAAACCAATTAACTTAAAGATAGAAATACAAATACTCAAGAAAAGTCAAGCTCAGGTTTCCATTTTCCCCTTTGTTTAGAGTAACAAAGAATAGAAAAAAAAAAAAGTGAACAAGACCCAGAAACAAGGAAATGGGACTTACGAAATCACTAAGAGAAAAGCACATCTC
The DNA here is from genome assembly GCA_025200525.1 of Camellia lanceoleosa. Lineage (NCBI taxonomy): Eukaryota > Viridiplantae > Streptophyta > Magnoliopsida > Ericales > Theaceae > Camellia > Camellia lanceoleosa. The sequence goes on along the minus strand of CM045762.1, from coordinate 108,334,023 downwards.
ACAATCTCACAATAGAAAAATAAATCAAAACAACAATGAAGAAGCAAATAAAGAATTGAAACTGGTGCGCATTAAACGAGACCCATAAACAGAGAAATTGAAACTGTTATATACATTACAAAACTTCTCCATTATATACATTCCACATTAAACATTTGAGAGAGAGAGAGAGAGAGAAACTCACCACGCCGAAGAACCACTATGGTAAGCTTCGATAGAGATCGTCGTGGCTAAAATTGTCACCGCTACTGGAGGAGTGAGATGAAGTCCTAGAAAAAGTAAGAATACACCAAATCAACCAATGTCCATTCTCTTCCCCATCGTTTTCTGATATCACTTTATGAGGACGTAACATATGCCTAGAGAATTGGTTGTCTCAAACATCATAGACAAGCTTCTATCTACAAAAGTTACAAACCACGACATGCATAGGATTCTCATTACTCATTCTCAAACCCCTTCCACATCTTCAGTTGGTTAATTTTAAACATTCCAGCTTCATAATGAACAACTTTTATGAAGAATAATTCAACCATAAACCACACCGTAACAAATGACTTTTCATTAGCCTTACATTTTATAAAGTCCAAATTAACCTAATAACTCCAAATAATGCTTCCCCTTGCTCCCTTTGGAGTTTTGTAATTTTTTTTCTCCCCATCTTGATGCTGTTTCCATAAAGTTTATTTATTTATCAAAAAAGAATGCTTCCCCTTGCACAACTTGTCAAATGATTCAATTACTAAATATCTTCAAATAATTTTAAAATGGAATGGATCACATTTTTAATCTGGAAAGAATCAAGAACATAAAAATATACCACCATATAGACATGTCAAACATCAACCAAACGTTCAAGACAAGATATATACAAATTACTGATAATAATGCTTAGAGCGACCATAATGCACTTATTTCTCTACTAAAAATGATAAGAGGACCCAAAAATTCAATTGCAACAAATAGGCAAAATTGAAAAAAGGAAATTGTTAAACCACATTCTTTTTTAATTGATCCACAGAGACCCCTCTCTCATCATAGTTGGATCCATTCATACAAGAGGCAGGGTTGTGAACCCATAAAAAATACCATGGATATAGCAACCTCCAAGAGTAAGGTATGATAAATCTTTTATGCATTTGTTTTTACTCATTAAATTAGATTTATTTTAGTATTAAGAGAACATCACAAGAAGAACATGCATGCCGAATAGTCTCATAATAAAAAAAAAATTAAAAAAAAAAGGAAAAGAAAAGCCTAATTATCATATTTAACACCAGCATAAACCTCAAAATCAAAAACCCAATTCACTAAATAAGACTTCCATGAAGATTGAAGTCAAACAGAAACAAATCTATTTGAACTCAACTGTTATTTAGCTCATTAGAACAATTATGATCAATATAGTAAGCTCCCAAAGCCCAATTTCAAGAATTCATGAATTGAAATAGAAAACAGTTTACAATAACTGAAATCACTAAATCAGTGACCAACCATGGAAGGATTGAGCCCCAACAACATGCTGTTTACATTAGGCAGGTAGGCCACATTTAGAGTCTTCGCCAACATCACTGCTATCTCCCTCGAAGCCTCAATCTTCCTGAGCTCGATCGAACCCATTCCAGTAGCCATAGTCGCATCCAAAATCAATTTCATAGCCTCACTCTCACCTTCTCCCTAATAATCGCCGCTCGCCTCTCCTGCTCCACTTTGGCCACCACGAATTTTGACCTCTCCGTCTCCTGTTGCTCTACGACCTTGGAGAACTCAGCCCCATACGACAAGTGCGTGATTGCAACATCATCGAGAATGATGTTGAAATCCATAGCACGACGAACCAAGCTCTCGCAGACCAATACGGAGATGCTGGGATGCTCGATGAGGAGCTGATCGACGTTGAATTGATCGACATTAGCCTTGAGGACTTCGTTGCTGATCGAATGAAGGACTTTCTCGTCGTACTCAAGACCTAGGGTTTGGAAGATTCAGGGGAGTTGAGAGACCTCAGGGTGAGAGAGAACACAGAGGGTTAGGTTAACCATTTGGAGGTCCTTGGTGCTTGAGATGGAGCAGAAGGTGTGGGGGTGAGTTCGAATGTCGAAGATGAAAGGCTTTTGGAGCCATTGGATAAGGGTTTGTGAGAGAGAGAGAGAGAGAGAGAGAGAGAGAGAGAGATGTGAATAAGAACGAATTAGTCAGGGCTTTGTTTCAAAAAGAAAAGGCAAAGAAAATTAATTGGAGAAGAAACCTGTATGTGTTTAGCAAATTCAATCTTGGTGGGTGTTTCAAAGAGTCGTGGCCATCGCAATTATGTAGAAGAGGCGCAAATACGGGAATGACTATTTTATATAAAAATTAAATTGAAAAATTATATACAATCACACTTGAAAACTGTGATGAAAACAAATATATATGTGTGATTAAAAAATTATTTTAATTTAAAATGTGTGATTAAAAAAAATTATCTCACTCATTAAATTAAGTGTGATTAAAAAATCATTTTAATTTTTTTTAATCATTTTTTATTAAAAGTGAGATATTTTTAATTCTTCTTATGTGATCTTTAATCACATGTTCATTAGAAGGTGTGATTAAATATATATATATATATATATAATCACACTTAATTGAAAAGTGACATAAAAAATAAATATTATCACACTTAATCAAATCAAGTGTGATTAAAATATCAATCTAATTTTTTTTTATCACACTTCCAATAAAAGTGAGATATTTTCATTTGTCAAAGTGTGATCTTTAACTATTTTTTGCAGTAGTTCTTGTGGAGTTGACAGTTAACACCACCCTCGATTAATACCACCTCTTGTGCGGGTTGCAGTTAACACCACCTTCTGTTAATATCGTCCCTTGCATGGTTGGCAGTTAACACCACCTCAGTTAATATTGGCCCTTGCGGAGTTCGCAGTTAACACCATCCTTGATTAATACTGCCCCCTATGCAAGTTAGTGGTTAACACCACCCCTGCTCGGTTAATACCACCCCCTATGCGAGTTGGGTTAATACTGCCTCCTTGCGCCGGTTAGAGATTAACACCACCTCGGTTAACACCGCCCCCCTACGCGGGTTGGCTATTTACACCACGCTCAGTTAATATCGCCCCCTATAAGATTGGTGGGTAACACCACCCTCAGTTAATATCACCCCTGCGGGGTTGGTGGTTAACACAACCTTGGTTAATACCAACCTTGGTTAATACCGCCCTTCACGCAGGTTGGCTTAATACCACGTTGGTTAATACCACCTCCTGTAGGTTTGGCGGCTAACACCACCCTCAATTAATACCACCCCCTGTGGGGTTGGCGATTAATAGCACCTTAGTTAATATCACCCCCTTCACTAGTTGGCAGTTAGCACCACCCTTGGTTAATACCGCCCCCTATGCAGGTTGGCGGTTAACACCACCCTGGGTTAATACCGCCCCCTATGGGATTGGCAGCTAACATCACCATCTGTTAATACCGCCTCCTACGCGGGTTAGCAATCAACACCACCTCGATTAATATCACCCCCTATGCGGGTTGGCGATTAACATCACTCTCACTTAACACCATCGTTTCTCCTTTCGTGTTATGGCATATTTGGAGTGTGTTGTGGAGTTCCTTATTGCTATGACTGTAGGTCATATGCAATTTTGGCGGCGGCCATCTTTTTTCTTGTCCTTTCTGTGCCACGGTGCGGGTGGGTGTTGCATTTCTTTCATTCATATAGAGCATACTTCTATGTGTTGTACGCCATCCTTAAAATTTTTCTTAATTGTTAGCTTGCTTGGTGTCTTTTGCATGAGGTCCTCCTCTTTCTTTTGTCATCTTTGTAGCTTTATCTTTGTTTCACCTCGTTACCTCCCATGGCGTTCATATCATCAAGCTTTTCAAAACTCCAGCAATGTGGTACACGTAAACCCATGTATAAGATCATGGTTGCGCGTGCCACGTAAGCCCAACTTTTGAAAAATGTTTTGAGCATGGCATTTGCATTCTACGCCTAAACTATAATGGTTTGATTCCTTGAAAAGGGATACGTATGCAACCCTTGGATTTAACCAAATTTTATCTGCATTTTATTTGTTTGCCCAAGTCTTACGACCTTGTCAAAAGGGACGTCTTTGGGCTTTGACATTCATTCATGTCATGAAATGACGCACCAAGCTCAGTCAAAAAGGGCCAACTGTAGACACCCAATTTTTTACTAGGGTTAAGACTTGGGTGCTCCTTTTTCAGTTCCCAATGATGAGGACAAGATGTGTTAATCATGCAAGTTTACAGCAAGAAGCCTAAGGATCAAGCTTTAAGCCATTCATAGACTTGTTTTGGACAAAATGCCTTTTGACCAAAATGGAAATTTCTTTCAAAATGAATTTTAGTGGTGAAGTTCCAGACATTACCACCATATTCTGAGGCTCATATATTCAAAGTCAAATGTTGTATTCTTTCAAACAAACTGATTAAAGAATATAGTAGAAATGAATAGAAGGGATGAAATCCTCTAAAATACATGTTTCTCCTTTCAATTAAGGCTAACCTTCTCTTGTTGATCTGATGATGTGCCTACTGTAACAACCACCTCCTTAATTAAATAAAGTAATTAAGTTAATCATGTGATTATGTGTTGTGTTGATTGTGAATTATGTGCCATATGTTATATGCTTGCATTGATTGGTATTGTATTGTTATTGTGAACAAATAGGTAGAGCTATGGATTAAACCTGCCCGAATCGCTAATTTCAACAAGTTAGATTTAAATAATTGGATAAGAAAATAGAGCCTAATTCACATTAGAAAATAAAAATTAGTTTGATGTAAGTCATAAATGATAAAGCTTAATTTAATTTACATGAGTTTGATTTGAGTTAATTTATAATCAAATTAATTCAAGTTTAAGTTGTATTAAACTAGTACACTACTGGGATAAGTTGAGTTAGGAAATATAATATAGAAAGAGAGTTGGTGGCCCTGGTGTACTACACGTAATGAGAGAGAGGGAGAAACTTTGAGAGTGAGCTCAATAAGGAAAAAGAAGAGAAGAAAAGCAAGAGAGAAGAAGAATACTGAAGCTAAGGTTCCAATCTTTAACAATTTGAACAATTTACGTAGGAATTTATCTTCAATCCGATGCCATTGAGTTATAATATAAATGAAATCGTAAAGATTAGGTTGAATCAAGGAGTGAACTTGCATGAAATTTGTTGTTAAGAGCTCATGGGATTACATAAAGAGAGAATTGTAAAGATTAACTTGAATTAGCTGAGGAAGTTGTTATTAAATGCATTGTGGATATGATTAGATTTCGTATGATGTCAATGACTAATATTACAAGGCATGCAAGTGATAGCTGGTTCCTGAATTCTTGGTGGCTTCCCCACACTATTCTGAAGACCACACAACCATTGAGTGATGGGAGTTCAGTACATGTGGGTTGAGTGCAGGAGAGCATTAAATTGAGGGGTTATCTAATTTTTTGCTTTATTTTGCAGGAAACTGAGATGCTATAGGTCTTCATTGAGAGTGTGATAATACTTTATCTGAGGGTTGAGTGTTTGTGAGCAATATACACTTTCCTTACCATCTTCCATGGCCACATTGAGTGCTAACAATTATATTTTTTTGTTGCTTTGTTTCTTTGTAGGTTGCATAGTAAGGCTACTTTTTGAGTGTTGTGAGATCCTATATAGTGGGCCGAGTGTAGTAAGAATATATAGTGTGTGCTTGTGCAATTATATAGCAGCTGGTGTGTATAACTTGATGTTGTATGGCTGCTATTTATGGAGCTCATGTATATGTATATCTTGGGCAGGGTCTATTAATTTATGGAAGTTGGCAGCAAGGAGGGATGGCTGCTTTAGGCGCCTCAAGTGTGAAGAAAGCTTTTGTTTAAATTGTATATATCTATTGAATCTAATGTACTATGGTACTGTTGTTTGGGTGAATTTTTCGAAGTTCTTTTGTTGGTCTACCCTTATGGGCTGTGTAAGGGATAGTCGTTTTTTGTATCAACGTTTTGAGCCTATGGAATGTGTTCATGGTCCACATACTATTTGTATAGGGAGCCTGAACATATTTAAGGAATCAAAATCTGTTTTGGAGATTGAGTTTAGTCTGCCTATCTGTGTTATAATTCTAAGTTATTTAATTGTTTGGTATCTTTATCCATCCAGTTAATAGCTTTGGATTTTTCAAGCTCTCTACTTGTTTTTATTAGTTGTAGCTGTTTTGTCTCAGCTTGTTCTATGTTTGGCTAGCTTTTTTAGGCTATTTTAGGTTGCTTGTATAGTTGGGGTTAGGGCCTAGGGCATGCCCCTTGTATTTGTGTATATCTTCTGTTTTTATTTTATGACTTTATAAAAAAAAATTAAAAAAGAAAAAAAAACCTTGAATTAGCAACATGCATGACATATTTTCCATGGAACTTTTGATCATTAATTGTTTCTTACATCTTGCTTGAGTTTTGACATTTAGGAAGAAACTCAATGTACTTTAAAGACTTGGAGTTCAATTTGTGGAAGTTATGAACTTGTGTTTACACTTCAAGAATTTGCACTCCTTGCATGGTTTGAAGCTTCAATTGAACTCATGAATTTTGTTTCAAACCAAATATGTTTCATTCAAGGTGTTAAGTTAAGTTTTTGAAGGTGAATTGCATGAAAATGAGGTTGATTTTGCAAAGGAACCCACTGGTATAACAGAGCAATTTTCGGACTGGTTGTGTAGCATCGCCACACATGTGGCCTAGGGCCCTGCACGTGCAGAAAACAAGGCAGATTTGAGGAGCATTCTTCTTAAATTGCAGGTGCAGAGGTGGCCCCACACGTGCAGTAGTTAGGGTAATTCGGGTTTTGTTTTTCGCTTCTCTTTTCCACCTTCCAGGCCTCAGTTTGCATGGTTTTAAAGTGTTTTCAAGATCATTTGCATCTCACGAGTGCATTAGAGTGCATTAGAGTGCATAAATGAAAATTTAGAACCGAATTAGTAAAGACGAGTAGTCATTGAATAAGTAACAACCGAATCAAATAGAATTGGCTAGCGATATGAATGTCATTGAATTGTTATGCTTGACTTTGTTTGTTTAGGTTAGACGCCGAACCAATAGTACGTGTATCAAGAAGCCCACAGTGAGTAACAATGTTGTAAAGATATGTTTAAATTGTATTTATTTTCTGAATGACAAATTATATTTTTTCTAAACGGTTACTTTCTATCAATTGAATGATGATCCTCTTTTGAATTGTATTTGTGGCATCCATAGTGTATTGTTATTGTTAATGTTATTATTATTGATATCGCTATTGTTACAGAGATCTCTATCAAGTCCAAATCTTGGAACTATTATTATTATTTGATGGCCATCAATTAATTGTTCGGTCTTCATAAGACCTGCTGTATAGTTGCTCTCGGGTGTACCACGTATGATTGATTATATTCTGACTGAATTGAACGATTGTGTAGACGTCCCCGAACGCCCCGGGAGGGATGAGTCCCGTTCCGTTCATTTTGGGCTCACTACAGTTCAGGACTCAATTTGTCACGGTTCTTAATCTGAACCAAAGAGTCCAAATCCGGCAAATCGTTTTGAGAAAACAGATTTTTTTGAAAGAAGTGCCAAACATGGACTGCTTTGCCAGATACAGAGTCGCCACCTAAATATTTTATTTTTGGAAAATTTAGGAAACCCTGACTCGTTGCCTAAGGCCACGTGTCCGTCATCACCAAAGTTGCCTCGGCTCGGGAACTTGGGTACGATTGGGGAAGGTCACTTCGTGAGCACCCCCGCTCGCCCGATCAAAGATCGGCCTCTACTAACCATGATATCTAGTTTTGAAAACATTATGCATTCTTATTCAAGTTATTATCCTAGATTTACTATGTGATGCGCACAGCATACAAGTATAGACTGGATCGCCTGAATTGGAACAAAACGTTTCATGTTTGTTTTTTGAAAAATGGTTTGCTACCCGCAAGTAGACTTAAAATGCAGATTTTGCAACCCTCAGGTGGGCTTAGAAAAGATGGTTTGGCCACTATCTAGTGGGCTTAAAACTCACAGTCAATGTATTGTTCCAATCCAAATAACCCAACCTTCACCCACAGGGATTCAGGCAGTTATATCACATAAGCAAATAGCCTCATGGTAAGCATACTATCATGGCAGTCACTCACACACATGCAAGGATGCTAAAGCGTAAAAACTTACCGAGTACTCCAAGCCAAAACAGAAACTACGTTAGAAATCCATGCATGATCCTAACTATACAGAAATGCCTAATGCAACACATGCAGGAATGCAACTAAGATAGGCTCGGCTTATTCTAAACATGGCATATAGAATGCTACAGCTAACAAGTATTCAACTTGGAATTGAAATACAATGTAGTGAGTTATGAAACGCCGAGCCCGGTGTATGCAAAACAGATGAATGAATGCAAACATGCTATCATACTGTATGCTAATTGAAACAGGCCCTAATCTAACCATCATAAGCTGGTAAATAAAAGGGAGAGAAAGACGTGGGGTTGGAAAACATACATCACACACACGCACACTTATTACAATTATGCCCTCGCTCAGAGGGTCCAAATAAATAATATACAGTCCCAAATGAATAATTACAGTCTGAATAAATACAAAATCCTAATTAATTAACAAATTAATCTAGGAAAGCAGTAAATTGGCATGCAAGTTAGGAACTGCCTCGACTCTGCTCCGGATGATGAATGATGCATGCTTGAGTTGCTTGGCGCGGAAATCCATTGCGATGCCTCTATTTGCCTCTATTTGCAATTAATCCCGGAATATTGCGCGAAGCCCAAAAGATTGCCGGTTTCTGATTTGCTGCAATACAGAGCAGGAAAGGGGCATGGCAAAGTATTTTCACATCTGTATGCACGACTACTCTTCAGGGAGTGTAGTCCTCGATCCTCGTGCCACCAATCACGCATCTCGATGCATGATGGCCGAGGAGTCGAATTGCACGACTCAATATGGAATGAGTGCACATGAAAATACAACAACGCCTAAACTCCATCATGGATAATCCGGAGTGTCGGCGACCGGAAATTGAGACACGTTTCGTCACTCGAAGTACGAAACGTCCCTCGTTTCCCGTGCTCAAGCTAACTCTTATCCCAAACACAATGCAAATGAGATGGCATGCACTATGCAACTAATATACAACCTAGCATACACAATGCTATGAAATGGCATACACAATGCTCGATGTAACACGGCATACACAATGCTCTAACATGCAACCTAGCATACACAATGCTATGAAATGAAATGGCATACGCGATGTATGATGGACTTACACCAACATGAGTGGACCTCAGCCACACTCACATCAGTGGCCATAAGATGAAAATGAGACACTCGAGATGCGTGCACACATGCACGCAAACCGAGGACCGATCCTAAGGCGCAAATGCCACTCTAACAAGGCATGGCAAGGTATGAAATATGGCATACAAACATGCAAGTTCCAGCACTGAAATATGATGCAAAATGATCCCGAATCATGGACATATGTCATACAATGCATGGAATAAACCCCGAAACCCAAAACTAGGCACATGTATTGACCTATAACTATACAAAGCATGAATTATTTGATCATGAAGCATAAAGACAGAACCAAGGTAGTCCCAAAACATGAACATTTCTAGTTCAAAGCATGGCCAAAAGATGCTAGCAAGATGGACTAAAATGGCATGCAACTTTGACTAGCAAACATGATTTGCATGGCATGTATATGAAGCAAATGAGAACTCATCAAACCAGAAAAAATCAGTGAATAAAATATGCCAAAACATGCCCAAATAACCTCTGAAATGCAACCAACACAAGCACAAATGATGGGTTCTTATATAGCGTATACAAAGGGGTTATTAAGCACATGCATCAAGGACACTTAGCATGGCACAAAAAACTCTGAAAACCAAATATGATAGCCCTAAAACTCACCAAATTGGCCCTGAAATCAGCCAACAAGGCATGCAAGATAGGGCCTCTTTGGAAGGCCAAAAAAGACCATCAAACAAAACAAGGTGAGAGGGGGTCACCCCCCTCTGATTTTGAGTCTCAAAAATGCATCAAAGCCACTGAAAATCCACTGGATTTTAGTGGCTAAGAGGCCAAACCATGGCCAATGCAAGTGCTCTAATGTATAGCCCTAATCATGAAAGAATGAAGCATGCATAGGGGAAGATGACCCCAAACAGAGAATAGGCCTTAATAAAACATGAAGATGATGTCAAAAAAAGACTATTTTTAGTTTAGGTCGAGGTCCAAAAGGGCTCACAAATAAGGCTAATGTATCATGCAAAAACAGCCCCAAAAGAGAGGATGAACAAACAGGGCAGCAAAAGACCTCAAAAAGCAAAGAGCCCTTCAACAAAGTTGAAGAGGGACTAAAAACAAGATATTTTTCAGTTTATGGAAAGTCTCAAATATGCTCACAAGTAAGGCTAAATATGATGCAATAAATAGCCCTAAAAGAGAGATAGAAAGCAAGAGGCAGTAGCTGGCCTCAAACAGTGAAGAGCCCTTCAACAAATTTGAAGAGGGGCTCAAAATAAAGCACTTTACAGTTTTTCTCGAAGCCCAAAAATACTTACAAACAGGGCTAACATATCATGCAAGAAAAGGGCCAAAAGAGAGATAAAAGGGAAAGGGAAAGGGACAGCAGATGGCCTTAAACAGAGAAAGGTCCTTGACCAAACATGAAGGTGAGCTCAAAAAAAGACTATTTCCAGTTGGGGTCGAAGCCCAAAAATTCTTGCAAGTATAGCTTATAAATGAAGCAAAAAAAATGTAAGTTTAAGGGAAATAGGTGCTCACCCTTGAAGAGCTGACCTCCAGCAACTTTTGGTCCGAAATTCTGAGCTTCCAACCTTTTCAAATGACTTCCAAAGGGCTGGAATAGATGATGGTAGTGTGGTGCTATGGGTTGTAAGGTAAAAATGGCCAAGAAACTAGGGTTTTGGAGCTTGGATGAGAGAGATATGGAAGTTGTATGTATAATACTCTAACCAAATTTTCTAACCCTTAGCAATGGAGGGGAGAGGCTGGTTATATAGAAGGAGAGGGGTGGAGAAATGGAGGGAAAAAAAATTCAAATTTCCACCCCAAAAGAAGTGCAGGTCAAAGCAATTGCATTTGTAAGGAACCAGGAAAGAGAAATTTGGTCGGCCAGGTTCAGGAGGTTCAGGTGGCCGGCCGGCCACCTCCCCTCGCCGGCCAGCCAAGGTCAAAAGGGTCAACAAAGATTAGTGGCCGGCCATCCCAAAAAGGTGGCCTCCCATGTGTGTACAACACAGCTATATGGTCAAAAACCAGAAAATGTAACCCATGAGAGAGAAAAATCAACTTTTTAGAGGGGTTCAAAAGGGTCAAGAACAATTGATGGCCAGCCTATCCATATTGGTGGCCTCCTAGGTGTGTACGACACAATGGTGTGGTAGAAAGTCAGAAAAAGTGGCCCGGGAATGGAAAAAGTCGGCTTTCTAGTGAAGAAAACGGGCGATGAAGAGTGAGGAAGGAATAAAGCTGGTCTTCAGAACAATTGCTGGCCTCCGACACTTCTACAACCTTCCTAACAATGAAAATAAGGTCTCCACCAAAAACGAACCCAAGCCGATGCAAAACGAAGGTTCGGGGGCCAAAACACGTGGCCTGGGGCCCCGAAAACTGACTATTAAGCACCGGAGGTGGCGTTTGACCACGAAGTTGGTCTCTCAAGCCACAGTGTCCCTCGAAAGGGAGGAAAAAAAGGTGTATGCCAAAAATCGGAGCAAACGGAGGTAGTTAAGCGGTCCCGAACCGAGACACACGGCCGACGGCTCCGAAAACCGGGAACCGGGCTCCAAACGGGAAAAATGGCCTACGACCACGAAACGTAGCGTATGGCCACTGAGAGATGGTCTACGAGACCTCTCCCTCCCTTCGGGAAGAGAAAATGAAGAAAACAAGGCCTGGTTCGCAAACCGAGGCAAAGCACAAAAGAGTCCGGAAGTCCGGAGGCAAGGCTCGCAGCCGAGACTCCGCAACCTCAGAACGAGCGCAATATGCAACATCACCAAGCGCTCATTCGATGACGTCTGAGTCTTAAGGTTGGTCAAGAATGGGGTGTCTACAGTTGCCCCTCTTTGACAGAACTCGAAAGTCATAAGTGACGGGAGTGAATGTCAAAGCCCAGAGACGACCCATTTTTGACAAGGCCGAAGATTTAGATAAACATACTAGATAACAGAGAAATGTCCCCGCAGGCATGCCCGCAGGCATGGGGGCAAAACGCAAAGCGATATGCACAAAGTCGAATGTAACTCATGATCATGCAAAGCAGCAAGCTGTAATGAAGCGCATACGCAACAATTTTAAGCAATAATGCAAGGCAACAACTACATTTCATGCAGTTAAGGATGTGGAGAATTACAATTCTCGCTGCGTCTCATACGGAGAAGATACAATACCTGCCCAGATCGTCTGGTCGTGCCAGCCTCAAATGAACCGTACATACAATATCGTGCCTCATGCTGCTGGGGGTCTTTCACTTCTTCTTAGTCGAACCATAGGTACTACTTTTCTCCTTGACTATGGCCGCAGCTTTCCCTATTCTCCAACAGGGTGACAGACTAGGTTGATTCAGTATCATGAATTGAGGTGCATACACAGGCTATCTCAATCTATGGGGCTGCCATACAGATTTCAAGCCGAGGATATACCTCTGGGTATTTAAACCAAACTTTAGTCTCAGAAATCCCGAACCTTTGCGTTCTAGGCAAGAGCCATTCAAACTCTAGTTTCCACCGTCTCAGTTGGTCTCCTAGGAACTCACCGCAAACACAGACAGGTGGCTATACCAGACCACCAGAAGTCGTTCGGGCACGACAAACACCAAAGGAATTGCACCTTTAGAGGATTTAAGGTCTCCTAGACCAGAAAGTGCACGAGACGGTGCGAATAAATGCAAGTGCGATGCGCAAAACAGCGCGAATGATGATGCAGGATTTAAGGTCTCCTAGACCAGGTGAGTGCACAAAACAGTGTGAGCTAAAGGTGAGGTGGGCAAGATAGCGTGATAAAATGCATGCACAATGCAAGTAATGGTCACGGCGCAAGATAGCGCGATGCAATATACTAACAAGTGCAGGTGAGGTGCGCAAGATAGCGCGAATGATACAATGCACAAAATAGTGTGATACGCTAAACAACGCGATTGATTTGAAATGCACAAGATAGTGCGATGTGATATGCAAAGCACAAAATAGCGCGATGAATGCAATGCACAAGACAGTGCGATGGAGGTGCGCAAAATAGCGCGAATGATAAACTGCACAAAATAGTGCGATTGTGGTGCGCAAAATAGCGCGAGTGATAAACTGCACAGAACAATGCGATGCGCAAAATAGCGCGAATGTAAACTGCACAAAACAGTGCAATAGAGGTGCGCAAAATAGCGTGAATGATAAATTGCACAAAACAGTGCAATTGAGATGCGCAAAATAGCGCGAATGATTAGAAATGCACAAAACAGTACGATACGCTAAACAGCGTGAGTGATTAGAAATGCACAAAATAGTGCGATACACTAAACAGCGCGAGTGATTTGAAATGCACAAGACAGTGCGATACGCTTAAACAACACGAGTGATTTGAAATGCACAAGATAGTGCGAGTGAGATACAACCACAAGATGCACAAGACAGTGCTAGTGAGATACAAAGTGTAAGTGCACAAGATAGTGTAAGCGAGATAAAATGCACAAGAAAGTGCGATAAAATGCATCTTCTATGCAAGAATTGGGGCATTTTCCATGCAAAAGATACGAGCATTTTCTATGCAAGTATGGAAGCACATTCTATGCAATATTAAAAGCAAGCATATTCTATGCATGAAACAAGCAAAGCATATTCTATGCGGAATCGAAAGCAAGCATATTCTATGCATGAATCATAACGATGTGCGGCACGCATGCAACAACAGTGTATATGAAAGTTCACATTCTATGCAATAGAGGAGCATCAAATATGTACTCTGGTGCCTCTGATTTGCCTCTTAGAGGACTTCGCAACTCACTCAGCTCAAAAAGGGCACACCATGTTCATATTGGCGAGAGATAACATCTGCATGTGAGACTCTCAGGTGCTGCTTGGACTGCCATTCTGACTTGAAGCAGGCTTACACTTGGGGTCGAGATATACTCATACTCCAGAGAAATAGCGAGGCCTGAGAAGGTGCACCTGGAATGCAGTCTTGGATTTTGCTAAAGTTAAAACATGCTAAGATGCTCCAAATTTTCCCTCTTTTCTTTTGCTTTGCAGTCTGGAACCTAAATAGCTTCAGATAGGTCCTTGTTTTACTATTCTGACATGACCTGGTTTGAACCCTGCGACTTTATGAAAGAACTGATCCTTTTTTGCACAAATGTGGAGAACGACACGGCACTCTGAGCACAAAACGATTTTTGAAATTGAAATGAGAAAAGGGTTCTCAACCAGGTATTGAGCCTACAACTGACCATAGCCAAAACGACTCAACAATGGAAAACAAAGGTAGAACGACCTAAACACAACTCAACAAAGGAAAAACAAGGTAAAATGACCTAAACACATTTGTTAACACTCAAACGACTTAAAACAAGAAACGAGACAAACAAAACGCACAAACACAACACTCAGCTATGTTACAAAGGCGAGAGACCTCTCGGTGCACGAGGAGCCAGTTTCTCCGGGTATTGTTTCCCACCCTTTCTCATTTGTGATTCTCACATCACTCGGCCCTTAAGCTCTATTTTTCTGAAAAAGCCCTTTCCTCACTTTTTCTCTCAGCGCACACCTCTCTATTCTTCAATCTCTCATTTTAAATCCCTCCCCAGGGTGGTTGATGGATAAACAGAAAGTTGTGGGCTCTTGCCCCTAGCATTCCGATAGATTCTTCTTCTTCTGCACGCAGCTAGTGAGTTTCTCCCACAAAGGGGATGTGCTACAACTAGGTGTGTAGCAAATCTGCAGTTGACATCGGTTGACGATGCTCTGCTGGGGAGTTTGGACATGATCAGATCTATCCAGACGAGGGAGTGGAATATCTTGATCCATTCCAGTTCGTGCTTCGCACTTGGCTTGATACCTCATTGCTCGAAGGGTGAGAGAGCTTTCAGCCCTTTTGCTGTTAACTTCAGTTGTGCCCTTTTCTGGCAGGTAGAGTGCCCTTCTTGGCAAGTATTGTGGCAATGGGGAAAAGACAGAACACCTAACTCAACTGTGCCCCTAGTTCATTATTTCGACCATTTTTTTGTTTTTGGCTTTCTACTAAGACAATTTTGACCAAAATGAGAGTTAGATTGACATGCTTGTTCAATTTTCTAATTTAAAATCATGCAAGTTAGGCTGTGAGCACTGAAAATTTTCCCTTTTTGGGGTCCAAGAAATGGCTAATTTTGGAAAAATGGAATAATTTTTTAGAGAAAATTAGTCAACCTCATTAAAAATTCTCAAAAACTATTTTTGCACACGGCCACTGCTCAACGAGCACGGAACCCGCTCTTGAGACACACAACTTCAGATCCGAAGGAAAATTTCCCCCTGCTTGAAGAGAGCTTCCTAGCAACGGAAAGTTGCCCCTTGTTTGAACGGCACCGTAGCGTATTGAATGGCAACGGAAAGTTGCCCCTTGTTTGGATAGCACCGCGGCGCATTGTAGTCAGTCCTCAGAGTGACGAACACAACCAAATTCTCGAATTCAGAGAAAGCAAAGATGATCAAAACCATTATATGGACACAGTCGAATTTTGAAGTGTTTTATGGCTGGACTTCAGAATGAAGTTGCATACGTATCCCAAAGATGGGAATCAAGCCTCACGTAGTTCGGGGTAAGGTACACTCAGGTATTAACCTCTCCTTTTGCACTCTAACTTTTGCCAAGGTTGCCCTTTGCGGGTTTTCAACCTTGCGAGCTATGTTCTTCAATTTTTTTTTTCATTTCTTTTCTTCTTTTTTCCATCTTTTTCTTCTTTTCCTTCTTTTTTTTTTCATTTTTTGCATTTTTCTTTTTTGTTCTTTTCTTTTCTTTTTTTTCTCGCTCTAACTTTTGCCTGGGTCGCCCTTTCGGGTTTTCGGCCCAGCGAGCCTCTCAAGGGTAAAACTGTAGCTTTGTCCATGTCAAATGGTTTTGAGATCCCGAAGTCATCCGAATCCAGGAGAATGGCTGTTGTTCGCTGACGATGCAGGAGTCCATCTAATGGGGGGCTGAATTTGCCCCTAGTGTTGTGGATCGGAACTCAGTTTTTCTTCAGCAATACTTTCTTCTTCCTCCCTCTGGGATTTGGCATTCTTGCCGACCTTCTTTGATTTGTGGAATGATCCATCTTCAGCTCTTCGAGCACATTTGAAATTCTTTGCCCTAGTTCCAGGGGTGCTTCTGATCTAGCTTTGCAAGCTTCTTTTGATGACATCTGGTCTTCTTGATCTGACTTTCTTGCCTCTTGTTCGAGGGCTGCTTCGAATCTAGCCACACAGGCCTCACATTGTAGTTGACCGTTGAACGTTCTGAATTCGAGTTCAAGGTTTTGAAAGCAGAGGGGTCGAGTCTCGAGGCTAAGAGCGATCTTAAGCTGCACAATCTCAAGAGCGATTCTACACAGGTCTTCGCAGGACTACGCAAAACATTCTTTGAAATTTTTTTTTTAAGAAAGCGACTAGTCGCTCGCGCTGAAGACAGTGTAGAACCAATCTGGATCAAGCCAGGATCCTTCCCAGTACTCACATTAACAAGCATGATTTCATTCATTAAGGGCTTAGCATGCCTCTCTTTCTCTCAATTGATCAAATTTTTGCAAAACCCGAGGAATTCCTTCCTCTTCGCTTTTCATGATGTTCAAAAGTTTTGAAAAACTTAGGTCAATGCAATGAATTCAAGGCACAGAAAAGTAGGCGAAAAGTACTGCCGTTCGATTCAAATTTTCTGGCACAACTGGCGCACGGTTGAAACAAATACAAGAGTGCGAAAATCACTACTGTTTCATTGAGATCTGTTGGCACAACTGGCCCCTCAGTAGAAACAGACTCAAAGAAAGCAAAAAGACAAACACGAAATAAAACTGTGATGTCCAAGGTAACACCCCTCGGGATCACCCAACCCCTATACAATAGGACTGACACGATACGACAAAACAGACAGACCTCAACTGACTCAATAAGAAAAGACTAACTCTATACAAAACAACAAGACTGACTCAATGCCCAAGTTAGAAAGCACAAAAACTGGTGTTTGCGTATTGCTCAGAACAGTGCGTGCCATTCCCACGTCTGGAGTTTAATCGAGTGCCACCCGCAGCTGGTTCATTCCCCGATCACATGGTCACATTATCTCCCAAGTTCACCGATCTAGTACTGATAAACTTTGCAGAGCTTGGCACGGCAATGACCCCGTTGTCAAATAAATCATGTACTTCATGGTGAAGATGGAAGCAGTTGTCGGTAGTATGGCCAGTTTGCTGATGGAAGGCACAGTACTGGGTGGCATCATGCGTAACCGGAAGAGGATTTGGGAGAGGCCGAGGCTCAAGGGGTTTGAGATGGCCTTGTCCAACAAGGACTTGGAGAGCTTTGGATAAAGGCATATAGAGGGCATGGAAGACCCTCTGACCTCGGGGTTGGTACTTCAAGGTTTGTGGATTTTTGCTGGACGCACCAGTAAAGGGATTGGCAGGTGTTGGCCTGGTTTGTTGATCTCTTCCAAGTGCAAGATTATAGCTAAAAGGAACATTTCTGATACAACAACCCTTCTCCCGGCTTGCCCCTTGATTCAAACTACCTCCAACTTGAGTGGCGAAAATGTCGTCCACAGTTTTTGCAACAACTGCGAGCACTTGCTCTTTGTTCAGTCCCTCGGCCTTCAAAGCCTCAACAGCCAACAGAAGATGTTCATGGGGATCCATGTCCACCCCTATCTTGTTCTTTCCACTCGCCTCCACTTTGCCAAGGGATTGGCATTCCTTAAATGCAGCCCGTTCCAAGACTGGGGAGCCTTTTGACATGAACTCCCTGGTATGTGATGTGGTTGATGACGGAGCCAATGTCCCAGAGGCCAAATCTGTCACAGTTCTCTGAAGATCTTCGATCATTCTCTTCAGCTCAGAAGTAGTGGGTTCACGGGTTTGAGATGATTGGAGTCCAGGTGCATCCATCATGCATAAGTCCATGCTTTCTGGAATGAACACCTCAGGCTTGGGTAGATGGGCTGGGGTGATGTATATGTTGGGGTCGAAGGTGGATGGTAGTGTATGGATGAGATTGAGGTAGGCAGGAGATGTTTGGTCATTGGGGTCTGAAGGTGGAGCTATCGTCCGGTTGTCAATGAGATTTTGGACCTCATGACGAAGGTGGTAGCAACGGTCGGTGCCATGACCGCGCTGCTGATGGTACACACAGTACTTGGAAGGGTTATGTCTAGCTGGGAGTGGGTCAGGCAGAGGTTGAGGATCGAGGCGTTTGAGATACCCTCTTTCCATCAAGACTTTTAGTGCGCTAGTCAGGCTCATATAGAGAGGGGTGAAAGTTCTGCCCTGAGCTCGGGCTGGGCTGGTTGTTTGTAGGCTTGGTTTGGCAAAAGGGTTGGCTGTGGTGACTGTATTGATTTCAGTGGGTTCGGGAATAGTGCTACTTCCGGCATTGGTACTCCTTGAAATCACCCTCCTTGTCGGTTCCCTTGTTCTGGAAATGATCCCACTGTTGAACGCATTCTCAACCTAAACCCCCAGTTCATGCAAACTTTTGAAAGTGAATAGTGGAGCGACTATCAACTTTTGCAACATATCATGCTCGAGGTTTCGCACCATCATCTGCACTTGATCCCTCTCAAAAGGGCGACGATCTGTCATTTGTGCTGCCTTTGCTCTCTACCTCACAACGAATTCCACAAAAGGCTCTGTTGGGTTCTGGCGAGTTGCTTCAAGCTCTCGGATGGTCATTTCAACTTGGGTATTGTAGGAATACTGATCAACAAAGGCCTCAGCCAGTTCTTCCCAATTTTGCTTCACTGTATCCTCCAACTTGGCATACCAAGTGGCTGCTACACCCGACAGGGTTCTTCCATACAAAGAGAGTTTCTGTGGCTTAGTCAGACCCATCGGCTTCAGGATATCCAAGAAAAGCCGGATATGTACCATAGGATCTCCAGACCCATCGAAACGGTTAATATGTGGCATTTTGAATCTGTCTGGGAGCCGTACGGCAGCCTCGGTGTACCCATCCTCAATGTCGGGAATGGAGTTAAGGCCATGTGACTTTTTGAATTGCTTCTCAAGGTTTGCAATTTTCACTGCGGTCAGATCGAGCTCATTAACATGAAAGGGTTGAAACCTCTCAATAGGTTGCACCAGGGGTTTGACAACTCAAGCTTAAGCCAACCTTTCTTGGGGATTCGAACCCTGTAAATCATTAACTGGCGGAAGTGGGTCAAAGTTCGACTGGGGTTCCAAAGCTGGATGTAAGGCAAATGTCCCAGATGGGCACTGCGTTTCAATACTCGTCTCGGCCTGCATGGCAGTTCCCTGATTTAATGCTGCTATCACGACCACAAATTCTTCCGAACCCTGTGCCATCACGGTCTGCTGAGTCCAAACAAAGGTGATGTGACTAGCAACTGACGGATTAGATGAACCGGTGAGCCTTGATTGGCCTTTCTTTGCCTTGCCTCAGCGAAAGAACACCGGTTTCCCTTGAATCGAATTTCTGACCTAACAAAGTCTATCAGCACTAGTCCAATGTACCCGGGGGATATCGAAGCCTTCTGAAGCTATAGTTCCAGGACTATCTAGCAAAAGAGAAAACATGCAGCATCTCAGCCTGATTTCACCAAAACAGATATGAGCATAACAGGATGACTGTGCCCTCTCATCAATTGCCCCCAAAATTCGCCTCAGAATCGTTACCCTCAGGTAAACTGAATCCCAAAATACTAAAATGGTGCCTGCAGGCCTGATGCCCAAACTTGTAAACTGATACATGTATTCCTGTAGAGACGCACTCTAAAAGCACATAACAGATAAATGAGAGCTAAAACACCCCTATGTTGGGGTAGGGTTTCCCTGTCCTATTTTGTTAGGAGCTAGGGTTTCACTATGCACGCAGCGGTTTCAAACAACCTATATCGGGTAAGCAACCTGTCCTAATTTGGATTGGTCACTACGGATTCCGAATATGCACTAGGTCGAATGGTCAAAAGGGTGCCCCAGTAAAACCGGGGTTTGTGCAGAGCCCGTAACCGGTAAGCCTTATGGCACGCAGCCCCTGGCAAACCGCTCAGCAATAGCATATGGCAAACACGATGTCCTAGGCGCACCAATGCACATGCAATGCAAAGAAACACATGAGTGTAATCAAAACAAGATATCATGAGTTCGAATCAAGCTCTCTAAATCCCCAGCAGAGTTGCCAGAAACTGTAGACGTCCCCGAACGCCCCGGGAGGGATGAGTCCCGTTCCGTTCATTTTGGGCTCACTACAGTTCAGGACTTAATTTGTCACGGTTCTTAATCTGAACCAAAGAGTCCAAATCTGGCAAATCGTTTTGAAAAAACAGATTTTTTTAAAAGAAATGCCAACCATGGACTGCTTTGCCAGATACAGGGCTGCCACCTAAATATTTTATTTTTGGGAAATTTAGGAAACCCTAACTCGTTGCGTAAGGCCACGTGTCCGTCATCACCAAAGTTGCCTCAACTCAAGAACTTGGGTACGATTGGGGAAGGTCACTTCGTGAGCACCCTCGCTCGCCCGATCAAAGATCGGCCTCTACTAACCATGATATCTAGTTTTGAAAACATTATGCATTCTTATTCAAGTTATTATCCTAGATTTACTATGTGATGCGCACAGCATACAAGTATAGACTGGATCGCCTGAATTGGAACAAAACGTTTCATGTTTGTTTTTTGAAAGATGGTTTGCTACCCGCAAGTAGACTTAAAATGCAGATTTTGCAACCCTCAGGTGGGCTTAGAAAATATGGTTTGGCCACTATCTAGTGGGCTTAAAACTCACAGTCAATGTATTGTTCCAATCCAAATAACCCAACCTTCACCCACAGGCATTCAGGCAGTTATATCACATAAGCAAATAGCCTCATGGTAAGCATACTATCATGGCAGTCACTCACACACATGCAAGGATGCTAAAGCGTAAAAACTTACCGAGTACTCCAAGCCAAAACAGAAACTACGTTAGAAATCCATGCATGATCCTAACTATACAGAAATGCCTAATGCAACACATGCAGGAATGCAACTAAGATAGGCTTAGCTTATTCTAAACATGGCATATGGAATGCTACAGCTAACAAGTATTCAACTTGGAATTGAAATACAATGTAGTGAGTTATGATGCGCCGAGCCCGGTGCATGCAAAACAGATGAATGAATGCAAACATGCTATCATACTGTATGCTAATTGAAACATGCCCTAATCTAACTATCATAAGCTGGTAAATAAAAGGGAGAGAAAGACGTGGGGTTGGAAGACATACATCACACGCACACACACTTATTACAATTGTGCCCTCGCTCGGAGGGTCCAAATAAATAATATACAGTCCCAAATGAATAATTACAGTCCGAATAAATACAAAATCCTAATTAATTAACAAATTAATCTAGGAAAGCAGTAAATTGGCATGCAAGCTAGGGACTGCCTCGACTCTGCTCCGAATGATGAATGATACATGCTTGAGTTGCTTGGCGTGGAAATCCATTGCGATGCCCCTATTTGCCTCTGTTTGCAATTAATCCCAGAATATTGCGCGAAGCCCCAAAAGATTGCCGGTTTCTAATTTGCTGCAATACAGAGCAGGAAAGGGGCATGGCAAAGTATTTTCACATCTGTATGCACGACTACTCTTCAGGGAGTGTAGTCCTCGATCCTCGTGCCACCAATCATGCATCTCGATACATGATGGCCGAGGAGTCGAATTGCACGACTCAATATGGAATGAATGCACATGAAAACACAACAACGCCTAAACTCCATCATGGATAATCTGGAGTGTCGGCGACTGGAAATTGAGACACGTTCCGTCACTCAAAGTACGAAACGTCCCTCGTTTCCCATGCTCGGGCTAACTCCTATCCCAAACACAATGCAAATGAGATGGCATGCACTATGCAACTAATATACAACCTAGCATACACAATGTTATGAAATGGCATACACAATGCTCGATGTAACACGGCATACACAATGCTCTAACATGCAACCTAGCATACGCAATGCTATGAAATGAAATGGCATACGCAATGCATGATGGACTTACACCAACATGAGTGGACCTCAGCCACACTCACATTAGTGGCCATAAGATGAAAATGAGACACTCGAGATGCGTGCACACATGCACGCAAACCGAGGACCAATCCTAAGGTGCAAATGCCACTCTAACAAGGCATGAAATATGGCATACAAACATGCAAGTTCCAGCACTGAAATATGATGCAAAATGATCCCAAATCATGGACATATGTCATACAATGCATGGAATAAACCCCGAAACCCAAAACTAGGCACATGTATTGACCTATTGCTATACAAAGCATGCATTATTTGATCATGAAGCATAAAGACAGAACCAAGGCAGTCCAAAAATATGAACATTTCTAGTTCAAAGCATGGCCAAAAGATGCTAGCAAGATGGACTAAAATGGCATGCAACTTTGACTAGCAAACATGATTTGCATGGCATGTATATGAAGCAAGTGAGAACTCATCAAACCAGCAAAAATCAGTGAATAAAACATGCCAAAACATGCCCAAGTAACCTCTGAAATGCAACCAACACATGCACAAATGATGGGTTCTTGTATAGGGTATACAAAGGGGTTATTAAGCACATGCATCAAGCACACTTAGCATGGCACAAAAAACTCTGAAAATCCAATATGATAGCCCTAAAACTCACCAAATTGGCCCTAAAATCAACCAACAAGGCATGCAAGATAGGGCCTCTTTCGAAGGACAAAAAAGACCAAACAAAACAAGGTGAGAGGGGGTCACCCCCCTCTGATTTTGAGGCTCAAAAATGCATCAAAGCCACTAAAAATCCACTAAATTTCAGTGGCTAAGAGGCCAAACCATGGCCAATGCAATTGCTCTAATGTATAGCCCTAATCATGAAAGAATGAAGCATGCATAGGGGAAGATGACCCCAACCAGAGAATAGGCCTTAATCAAACATGAAGATGATTTCAAAAAAAGACTATTTTCAGTTTAGGTCAAGGTCCAAAAGGGCTCACAAATAAGGCTAATGTATCATGCAAAAACAGCCCTAAAAGAGAGGATGAACAAACAGGGCCGAAAAAGACCTCAAACAGCAAAGATCCCTTCAACAAATTTGAAGAGGGGCTCAAAAAAAGATATTTTTCAGTTTATGGAAAGTCTCAAATATGCTCACAAGTAAGGCTAAATATGATGCAAGAAATAGCCCTAAAAGAGAGATAGAAAGCAAGAGGCAGTAGCTGGCCTCAAACAGTGAAGAGCCCTTCAACAAAGTTAAAGAGAGGCTCAAAATAAATCACTTTACAGTTTTTCTCAAAGCCCAAAAATACTTACAAACAGGGCTAACATATCATGCAAGAAAAGGGCCAAAAGAGAGATAAAAGGGAAAAGGACAGAAGATGGCCTTAAACAGAGAAAGGTCCTTGACCAAACATGAAGGTGAGCTCAAAAAAAGACTATTTCCAGTTGGGGTTGAAGCCCAAAAATTCTTGCAAGTATAGCTTATAAATGAAGCAAAAAAATGTAAGTTTAAGAGAAATAGGTGCTCACCCTTGAAGAGCTGACCTCCAGCAACTTTTGGTCCGAAATTCTGAGCTTCCAACCTTTGCAAATGACTTCCAAAGGGCTGGAATGGATGATGGTGGTGTGGTGCTGTGGGTTGTAGGGTAAAAATGGCCAAGAAACTAGGGTTTTGGAGCTTGGATGAGAGAGATATGGAAGTTGTATGTATAATGCTCTAACCAAATTTTCTAACCCTTAGAAATGGAGGGGAGAGGCTGGTTATATAGAGGGAGAGGGGTGGAGAAATGGGGGGAAAACAAATTCAAATTCCCCCCTCTCAAAAGGGCAGATCCCCGGGCAGGGGTCTGGGTCAAAACAGCTGGCACAGTTATAAAGAACCAGGAGAGAGAAATTTGGCCGGCCAGATTCAAGAGGTTCAGGTGGCCGGCCGACCACCTCCCCTGGCCGGCCGGCCAGGGTCAAAAGGGTCAACAAAGATTAGTGGTCGGCCACCCCAAAAAGGTGGCCTCCCATGTGTGTACAACACAGCTGTATGGTCAAAAACCAGAAAATGTAACCCAAGAGAGAGAAAAATCAACTTTTTAGAGGGGTTCAAAAGGGTCAAGAACAATTGATGGCCGGCCTATCCATATTGGTGGCCTCCTAGGTGTGTACGACACAATGGTGTGGTGGAAAGTCAGAAAAAGTGGCCCGGGAATGAAAAAAGTCAACTTTCTAGTGAAAAAAACGGGCGATGAAGAGCGAGGAAGGTATAAAGGTGGTCTTCAGAGCAATTTCTGGCCTCCCACCATTCTACAACCTTCCTAACAATGAAAATAAGGTCTCCGCCAAAAATGAACCCAAACCGATGCAAAACGAAGGTTCAGGGTTAAAACACGCGCCGGGCCCCGAACTAATCTATTACACCGGAGGTGGTGTTTGACCACGAAGTTGGTCTCTCGAGCCACAGTGTCCCTCGAAAGGGAGGAAACAAGGTGTATGCCAAAAATGGGAGCAAACGGAGGTGGTTAAGCAGTCCCGAACCGAGGCACACGGCCAACGGCTCCGAAAACCGAGAACCGAGCTCCAAACGGGAAAAATGGCCTACGACCACGAAACATAGCCTACGGTCACTGAAAGATGGTCTACGAGACCTCTCCATCCCTTCAGGAAGAGAAAACAAGGAAAACAGGGCCTGGTTCGCGAACCGAGGCAAAGCACAAAAGAGTCCGGAAGTCCGGAGGCAAGGCTCGCAGCCGAGACTCCGCAACCTCAAAACGAGCGCAATATGCAACATCACCAAGCGCTCATTCGGTGATGTCTGAGTCTTAAGGTCGGTCAAAAATGAGGTGTCTACAGATTGATAGACAAATGATATTGATTGAAAATGTTCTAATGATAATTGATTGTTTCAAAGACTGTAAGGACATCATTCTCAGCCTCTTTGCACATCCGTTATTCACTAGGCTTTAGCTCAAAGTTTATTATATATGTTGGTGGCTAAGCACCGGATTAAAGTTAGAGGCGTCGACTCGAACCCTTGTCTGGTCAAGCCAACTAGATGCCTCGTTGCAAGGTTCCGAACTAGCATGTGTCAAGGCCTTTTGGGTGGTTCAAATTCACCCTTTTGAGTTTGTTACGTAAAAAGAATGTTTTAAGACTTTTAATGATACCTTTTTTTGGTGATGGGATTAATTCCCTAACTTGTATTTTGTCTTGTACATATGTGTTTATGGGCATAAATGGTTATGGATATGGCTATGTATATGAAAGTTTATTTCCATTCAGGTCCTCACAACTCATTAGACATTATCTTATTATTGATTGGCTTCCGCCAGCCCCTTTATATTGTAATATTGTCGTTATTGTTAAGCAGGCCTTTGGTAATCACGGATTACTGGTCAGTTACGGCACTAAACCTATAGGGACGGGTTTGGGTCGTGACACCTACTGACTAGTTAGACACCCTATAGCGGCCTGCTACAAAGCACTCGACCAATCACCATGAAGAATGGCTAGTTGAATGTTCCAAGTACAGAGTATTTTCTGGAATTTTAGCTTGTTTTGCTTACCTACCACATATATCTCAAATTCCTAAGAGCCTCTTGACCCTTTTCCTTCCTGACAATACATCGTACCTACTACCCTCTTGACTTTGGACATCCAAACTCCATTGAAGCTTGATCGTAGCGCCTTGATAAGAACGTTGGACATTAAACAATACATCCAAAGGGAATTAAGGGAATTAACAAGGGAGTTTGTGAATCAAAGTGACCTATCCTCTTAAGAGGTGATTCTCTCATACTTTGAATCACTTTTCTCTCTTCCTTTCTTCATTTTGAGCTTTATTTTCATTATGTAATTGTTATAGAGTTATAACAAGTCCTCATGGATGTGGAGGGAGTAGTTTTAGCAACACATTCATTAAGTTTCTTTATTTTCTTGTTTTTCTTAGCTCTAACATTTAGCTCATATGTATTTTGGACCCTTGTGGATGTGATTGGGAGTAGTTTTCAGCCATCCATCCACAAGTTCAATAAGTAAAATAGTTTTTTTCTTGTTATTACACTCCTCCTCTTCACACATCCTATCTCTTAAGTACGTTCAACCTATGTGTTCCAACCTATGCTCAAAGATGATGGATAGAATGGTTGTTTCGTAGGGTTTCTTGAGTGATTCTTAGGATTTGAAGTTGAGAGAGTTGTGTTCTTTTCCTTTTTGGTTCTTTTTGGAAGTAAAACAAGGTATTTTAGGTCAAAAGACATTGAAATCTCCCCTTTCAATCATTTATAAACATAGAAAGGGGTATAACTATCCTTGTTCGATGACTACATGTGGAGTTTTCAATAAATTTAATGAATCCCATGCTTTTATAAGCAAAGCTCCTACCAAGAAATGATTTTCATTAACCTACGCTCTCCACTTAATAGACTGGATTTGGGTATTGATTTGCCCATATTCATAAAGAGAAGATGTAGGTTCCTATCTATTTCTTGGGCTTGAATTTGTTCTTTATTTTGATTAATTTAGTCATTGATTTATTGCAAAATATTTGTTGTATATACCTATTTATATCATTGCTGAGGGTTCTAGCCAATCCACCTCTTCTCCAAGTGATCACTGTTAGCAGAGGAGGTAAAAGGGATGAGCATCCCCCAGAAACTGCCCTTTTAGCCTCTGTCCTGGAATTCTGCACTGACTTAAGCTTTAGTCGGAGGAATAATTTGGTTGCCATTACCTAGTTTGGCCGGCTCATCTTATGTCAAGCCGATCATTCCCCCCATGAATAGATCAAACAATTTCTGGGCGAGTGCTCTCCTGGATGGTTCTGAAGCTCCTAGGTGATTTATTCATTATGATTTGTTAGATTCATCAGTAGTTTGGCTGAATCCATTCAATATTGTAATAATCTCCCTTTCTCTCCCCTCCTTTCTTATTTGAATTGTTGTAATAACTCTCATCCCCATGTCTTTCTTACACTTTTATTTAAGCGCTCCAGGTACTACATCACGTTTTATTTATCACACTTGTATATTACATCCATTTTCCATGTATTCGGGTCCGGTTCATCCGCATTTGTGGAATTTAATATTTTCAAAGATGAATATGTTCATTGCTCCATGTCTTGAGATGACGTCCATACCATATCTTAGTATCTGAATCCCTATATACATCTTGTTGTAGACACCCCATTTTTGACCATCCTCAAGAGTTGGATATCATCGTTTGTGCACGCGATGTTTGTGTTTGTTTATGTTTGTTTTGAGCACCTGAAGTCCTCAGCTAAATGCCTTGTCTTTGAGCCTCTAAACCTTATATGTTTTGTGCTTGGTTTTGGACCAAAAGGTTGTTGCCTCTTTCCTGGAAGAGAGGGTGACCTATCAACCAGCCCTGGAGTCTATCGGCCATATGTTGTGCCTGTCGGCTACCAATGGTGGCCAACAGCCATTGGTCCCTTTTTCTAGATATTTGTTTGCCAGCTGTTGCTAACTAAGATGCATCTTCATACACGTGTCTGGTAGGATGTGTTCAAGCTCAAGACTTGATTTTCTATATATAGAGGGGTGTCTCCCCTATTTTGGAGGGTTAGACATTTTAGACAAATCTCTCTCTCTCTCTCTCTCTCTCTCTCTCTCTCTCTCTCCCTCTAGAGTTCATTCTCTCTCTTGTTATTTTATGCCTTAAAGTCTAGTTTCTCTACACTTTTGCACATCAACCCATGATCAAACTTGGCCACCTTGGAGCTGAGGTCTCTTGGAGTCATTTTTGTGCTCTAGAAGAAGGTTTTTGCTTGGTTTTGTTGCTTAAAATTGTGTTGTGTTTCAAAAGGTATAAGACTCACCCTTTAAACTTGTTTTACCATCCTTTTGTTTTGTTTTTGGGCTGGTTTTCAACTATAAAAAAACTCTATTTTTTAGCTTAAAATGATTGTTTGAGCCTATTTTGCGTAAAGGGGTAGTCCACCCTTCTTGTTGCTTAATTGTTTAAGCTTTTACACCATTTTTCATCACATTCAAATCAAACTTTTTGAGCCTTTTAACCACAGAAATTCAGAGGTTTTTCAGTGGTAAAAATCAACTTTTGAAGTCCAAAATTAGAGGGGTTAGCCACTCCTCCTTGTGTCTTGTTTGCATGCCTAGTTAGCTTCATGTGTTAGCATGTTTTTTTTAGCTTAACTTAGCTCTAGTCCAGCATGTTTTTGCCTCTGTTTTGACCTGTTTTGGCTCTTTTTTGGGCTGGTTAAGTCATTTGAGCCATGTATTGCATAGTTGTAGTGCAAGTCCTTGCACTAGCTTGATGTTTTAATGCTTTAATCATCATTGTTTTGAGTTAATAGCATATTTTAGTGTTGTTTAGCACTTAATTTCAGCACATAGAATCTCTGCAATCTCCCTCATTTCTTCATTTTTTTATTTGCTTTGAGGGTTGTTTCAACCTTAGGGTTGTTTCAACCTTAGGGTTGTTTAAGCTTGAAGTTGGGGCTCATGCTTAATGGTTTAATCCTCTTTTAAGGGTTCATTACCAATGGCATGTAGCTTCCCTCATGCCTTGAACTACCCCTTGGTTGACACTTCTTTCGCTTTAGAAGACTCTCACCAATGGACTTAATCGATTAAAGAATCAATCGGTGTAAAATGAGTAAACAAAACGAACAAGTAAAAAAGACAAGATAAAGCATCTTTCGTGTTACATTGCATGTGTTCAAATCGGACGTTAATTCAAACACGAGGAAAATGAGACATTTCATACTCGAAAGTGATGAAATATTCCACTTTCCTTGGTCACCATCACCCTTAATCATGCATGATAGGGTAGTGATCCTTTTGAGTCTTGTTTTGCACTCATTAACTTGTACAAACTTGGTTCTTTGGCCATCGTCCATGGAAAATGCTTGGTTGATGGTTTGAGAGCCGAGAGTTACACTCCTTTGAACTTGTGTGATGATAAGGAGCGTAACAGTACATACACTCTTTGAGAATACACTACTTTGCCTCTGTTTACTCTCTGTTACAGCAAAAGGAAGTTCAGGGCAGGGGTAGCTGACCGGCCACCAGCAGTGGCCAACCAGCCACTATAGCTAGCACACCAGCCATCAATGAAGAAAGTTGCTCAATGTGATGGAAAAGGGGAGCAAAGATGTTCAAGAAGTTGGTAGATTCTTTGGTGTTCAAAAATGTGCAAACAGAGGGTTTCAATGGCAAGGTGGTGGCTTTTCAAGTGGAGAAACTGAGCATGCATCCCTCGCCCCTCGAGGCTATTTAGTTTCTTTGTTTAGTTAATTAGTGGTAGCCAATTAATTAGTTTAATTGCTTTGCTCTTAATTAGCTTAGTATTTAGCTAATTATTTCGGATTGTAATATTTAATTAGCTTAGAATAAGTTAGTTAATTCGTTTCAATTGTTGTAATAATTAGTTAGCTTAATTAGCGTAGCTAGATTATTGCTTATTCATTCGGACCCTCCTTCGTGAGGGCATAATGTTGTAATAAGTGTGCGTGCGTGTGTGCATGTCTTCCAACCCCATGTCTTTCGATGGTTAGATTAAGGACATTTTCAATTAGCATACATTATGCTTGCATGTTTGCATCCATTCATTTGTCTTGCATGCACCGAGGCTCGACACCTCATTCAAACTGCATTGTCAATTCAATACTTCTTTGAATACGTGTTTCAAAGCTTGCTATCAAAGTGTTGCAAATACCATGATTAAGTAGCCAAGCCTATTTAGTTACATCATGGCATGTGTTGCATTAGTCATTTAACATAGTTAGGAATCATGCATTTTTCTAACTTTGTTTTCTTTCTTGGCTCGGAGTACTCGGTGAGTTTTATGCTTTAGCATACTTGCATGAGTGTGATTGTCATATTGCCATGTTTCGCATGCTTGCCATGAGGATATGTGCTTAAATGTTAAACTACATGAATGCCTGTGGATGAAGGTTTGTTGTTTGAATTGGAACAATTCAACGAATGTGTGTTTTAAGCCCACTTTGTCATGGCAAAATCCCGTTTTAAGCCCACTGTGTTTGGTAGCAAATCCACATCTTTAAGCCCACTTGAGAGTGGCAAATTCAAACCATTTTCACAAAAACAAACATGACTTGAAATGTTCCCGAGCCGAGGCAACTTTGGTGATGACGGACATGTAGCCTTCGGCACAAGTCAGGGTTTCCTAAATTTTTTCAAAAACAAAATATTTTGGTTACGACTTTGTATCTGGCAAAGCAGCCTAATTTTGGCATTATTTGATTTAAAATCGATTTTCCAAAAAGATTTGCCGGATTTGGACTCTTTGGTGTTTATCAGTTTCACATTGCACTTGTGAGACTAGATTCAGAACCACAGGTGGAGTCCAAACTGTGAGGCCTTCTTTTCAAACCTTCCCGAAAGGGAGGGCGTGAGAAAATGGCGAGTCCACAGTTGTATATGTATTGCATTAGTCAGTTGTATATAGGATCATGCATATATGTATATATGTCAGCATTTTCGTAAGACTCACCTCAAAATACTAGGTGAGAATTTTTAGGCTTTGCCATATTACCTGTGCATGCCTTTCATCACATCTATTGCTATACCATGAGGCTAAGTGTTTAAAGTGAAATATCTATTTGAATGCCAGTAGATGGAGATTGTGCTGTTTATTTTGGAATGTAGATGATTCTTATGCTGTTGAGTTTGTACAAAAAGCCTTTTCAAAAATACATGGAGTCAAAAGTATAACCAAAATTAATGCCACAATCTATACTTGCATGCCTCAGAAAGTAATGGTAACGCTATTAATAATCAGAACATAGATATATATTGATTATAAAAACCACATCATGACTTAGTAGAGGCCGATCTTTTAATCGGGTGAGTGGAGTACTCAATTAATGACATTTCCCTCTCATACCTAAGTTCCTGAGCCGAGACACTTTGGTTATGACGAAAAGTACCCTTTGGCGTGAGTCACATGTTTGTTAATTTTTCCAAAAGATTAGATGGCAACTCTAAAATCTGTTGAAGTAGTCCATTTTTAGCAAATGTTCTGCAATAAAATGGATTTTCTACAAAAGGTGCAAGATTTGGACTCTCATTTTTTGTTTTGCATTGCACTAGTGATATCATATCAGAAATTGGGGGTCTTAACTGTCGGGCGCACTTGGTAACCCCAAAGGCATCCCACAATATCCAAAATGTTCATTCGACTCTCATGTTAATCAAAGTTTTTTACATTAGAAAACTAAAAAGATCAAAGCAATAAATTAGAGGCACAGTCAAGTCAAGCCATTTGCCTTTTATCTCCATAACATATGTCTATTCTATGCATTGTTATTTAAATAATCCAAGTCAATTGTTTTTTTCTTGTAAAATTATATGTTTTGAATGTTTTCACGAATTTTATTTATTTTAGGTTGGGTTTTTGCCATAACCAATAAAAATCTTCTGTTGTGCGAAAAATATCATTTTAGAAAATATGGTTTTATTCTCTTAAGTAATGCTCATCTTGTATTCAAATCACAGTTTTAGGGTAGTTAAAGGTTTAGGCTTAAAATAACTTGTATGAATAATTAATCACTAAAATCATAAAATAGAAAGTTAATAGAGGCCATAGAAAGTCAATATACATACATAGAAAGTTAATAGAGGCCAATAATAAAGGCCACCGTACATCCATATTCTGCTAATTAATAATGTTATCATTACTATCTAAGGCATGCAAATATAAATTGTGTCATTAATTTTGGTTATGCTCGGACTTCATGCATTTTTAAAAGGGTTCGTCTTGGATAAAATCCGCAGCATAAGAATCATCTATATTCGAAAATAAACAACACAACATCCATCCACTAGCATTCAAACAAATATCTCACTTAAGCACTTGGCCTCATGATGTAGCAACAGATATGATAAGGAACACGCAAATGCAATATGGTAAAGCTCAAAAATGCTCACCTAGTACTCTAAGCCGAGTCCCAAGACACATGAGGATATATACAAATATAAATGATCCTATATACAAACTACTAATGTGATACATACATAACATGCAGCTAGGAGTGAAGATACTAAGACATGACATGAGTATCATCTCAAGACATAGGTTTATGCATGTATTCATCTTTGAAGATAGTAAATCCCACAAATGCGGATGAACCGGACCCAAATGCATGAAAAATAGATACAATATACAGGCATGATAAAGAAAAACATGATGCAGTACTAAAAGCAAGTAAATAAAAGGGTTAGAAAGACGTGGGGTTGAGAGATTATTAAAACAATCACTACAACAAAATGCACATTTGGCAACCAAAATGGTGACTAAAAAAAATTTAGTCCCTAGAAGTTGTGGAATTTGTGACCAAAAATTTTTTTAGTCAACAAAAGTACAATATTTAGCTACTAATTTTTTTAGTCGGGGTATATTGATTATTGGTGACTAAAAAAACATTTAGTCGCTAAAAATACTAGAATTGGCGACAAAAAAAAAATTTAGTCATCGTATATTGAGTTTTGGCCGCTAAAACCATTTAGTCGCCAAATAAAAAATAAAAAAATTATTTTTTATCTTTTTGGCCGCCAAAAACATATTTTCAGCGAAAAAAAAATATTTTAGTTGCCATATATTGAGTTTTGGCTACTAAAACAATTTAGTCGCTAAGTAGAAAATAAAAATTATTTTTTATCTTTGGCGACCAAACGTTTGGTCCCCAAAAACATATGTTCAGCAACAAAAAAATATTTTAGTCGCCGTATATTGAGTTTTGGCTACTAAAATTATTTAGTCGCCGAATGAAAAATAAAAAATTATTTTTTATCTTTTGGCTACCAAACTTTGATTGCCAAAAATCTACTTTCAACGACTAAAATTTAGGCCTCGTTTGGGGACTTACCTTTTTAGCTAATTAGTCAAAAAGTTACTAAATTAGCCAAAAAGCCAACCACTCATACCAAAAAGTCAAAGATTCTCTTTTCTCTCTACTTTTTGCACATCTTTTCATAATTAGCCAAAAAATCATCCTAAACATGCAAGTTTTTTTGCCATAATCTGCAAATGTGTTCAAAATTTTAGTGGGAAATATTTCGTATTGCCGCCTAAATTTTTGCCCAAATTTATTAGTCTTCACACGGCTCTCTCTCTCTCTCTCTCTCTCTCACACACACACACACACACACACACACACACACACACACACACACAAAGAATAAATCATCACCACCCCTCATCTCAGCATCGCACACAACCACAATGTCCGTCAATCTTCTACCGTCGAACATCACCACCGCAGCTCACCATTGCCTCGCCTCCCATCGACATTCAGGTTATTCTTTGTCCTTTTCTGATTGAAGTTTTTGACTGATTTCGATACATGTAGATATAGTTATGTATATATATATCATAATCTTCGTTCAATTTTCTGTAGATTTCTTCAACATTGTGCTTGCTTTCTTTACCGATTGAAGTTTTTGACTGATTTCAATTCATATAGTTATGTATCTATCGTATAAAGTTTTGATTTTGACCGATCCATCCACAAAATTGTATTATCCATCTAACCCGTCGATATATCTGAACATCACGAAGGTACTCTCTCTCTCTCTCTCTCTCTCATAGATAATTCCTCCTTAGAGTTGCAAATCTTGATTCGACATTGAAGAACTCTCTCTCAGAAGCCCCTCTCTCTTTGTTTATTCTCTTCCTTGTTTTCTTCTTATTTTACGATCTTAATCTACTCCTAGGGTTTGGATTAAGTCCATAGAGTTTGGATCGATGGATTCGTTATACATCCCCTGCGTTGAGCATGCGAAGCAATGGCTTTCCAATTCCAATCATCCAATCGATTCTGATCCGAATGTTACTTGTATGAATGCTTCATCACAACTTTTTGATTTTGTTGATTTGTTTTTTCTTTCTTTCAGTGTGTTTTGGTGAATTTGATTCGTAGATGTGGAAATTATGCCTCTTTTCAGATGCCCGTGTATGGCTCCATGGTCCCAGTCCAAGTGGAAGGTTCGAATGAGCAATTCCAGCAGGTAGAAATTGATTTCCTCTGAAAAAATTTGATTTTTCCCTCTTTTATTTGATAATATCCTGATTAGACATACTCCATTAAATCACGTTTGAATTACATATCTAATAATGGTATTATGGTCTTTGCTAAGTTTGCATCAGTTTGTTTTGGTGATTTTTATTTATCTACAACTCCCACTATAGTGATGAACAAAGTTATACAGAAAGTCTATGATTTTGAGGCCTTTAAGAGTTGAGATCAATATAATGTATGAGGTGTTGTTGGTTGTCTACTATTAATAGAAGAAAATTATGTTGTCTTGCATTCATAGAATTTAGTGCAAACAAAAATATTCAATTTAGCTTTTTGTTCATTGTTTGGGAATTGATATCATTCTTTTTGCTTGAAGTGTTATATATTCTGTACAGATCTCTCTTGTTTGTAGTACTCTATTATTTATTTGCCTTTTTTTTATTTTTAATATCAAATGCTAAGTGATAATTTGGGAAATATTTTCAGCAGTAATTTGATTGAAGTGATTACTTTAGCCCAAAGAAACATTGCTAGTGAAAAAGTGCTTGTTAGCTTGTGGGGGTGCTTGGAGATAATGGAGCTAAGTGGATTGGTGCGTCCTTTTTTCATTTAAAAAGTACAAAATAGAATGCCTCATTAGACCAGTGCTAATGCAGTGAAATAGGGAAAGGAAGGAAAAATTAAATACTTTACTGTGAATTTTTTTGGGTGAATATACTTTACTCTGAATTGCATTTTTACAAAATCAGACCATTTCAGATTATCTTCATGAATCTGTTTGAAGCTCAAATTTCAATCTAATATTGACGGCACCTCATAGTTAATAATTTGACACATGATAACTTAACTTTTGAGAGCTGTAACTATCAGTCATTAAGCAACCAAGGCCACGTTGAAATCATTGAGGCAACAGTTATTGGCCCTTTTGTTGATATTTGTCATTGTAGGGTCGAGCAGCTTGCTATAAATTTGGAAGCTATTATTCCTGACTGAATAACAGGAAGATCATATCTGGCCCAGTAAAAACATTTCAATCGTTGAAGCTGCTAACTTTCATCGTGCTTGTGGTTAGATGAGAGAGAGAGAGAGAGACAAAAATAAATTGCCATTTGTCAAGGGTTGCATATGGTTTTTTTGATGTATTAAGATGAAGTTGCTTCTTATTTTATTTTTCTAAAAAAAAAAAAAAAAAGAGGCTTTCAATGATGTTTTGGAGGAGTTCAAAAATAAGATTATTGTAATTGCAAAACTGCCACAAAGTTTGGAGGAGATCAAAATTAAGATTGTACTAATTTCAAAATTGCGACACAAAAATGATTGGATTTATTACTTTTTGGTTAGTTATTTCTGACTACCACTTTTTCTTGTCAATTTTTTTTTTTTTTTGTTTTTTTTTTTGGTTGTGTCGAAAATATATTTAAGCTCCACAATCTGTGCGACTGCCTATTATGTGGACTTCATCTTTTTCTTTTCTATTAGATAGTTTTATTGACACTGAGGTTTTAATCAATGATGGCTTAATAAGTGGGATGATATATTTACAAATTGATGTTAATGTCTACCTCTGAAAATGTATGCCCAAGCATTCAGCAGTGTTGGGTGTTGTGATTTAAACTAAAACGATAGAGTGTTTACACATGCAGTTGCCTATGATAATTTAGTGCCTATATATTCTCTGAAATGTGGACTTTTCTTCACTGTCTTCATCATCTTCATCAATACCATCATCTACATCATCTGGCACCTTAATAACAATGGTTGTCTCAAGATTTGTTCTTCTTATCTCTTCACAAAATAGTCCCATAGTTTAGCATATTGCTCCCTATAATTTCCTTCAATGAGATGATGTCCCTTTCTCTTTGCCCTATACAATTGACTTCTTGAAACACCAACATTGTAATCTTTTTTAACAGATTGTTTACAAAGTTGTATTCGCCATGTGGGGTTGGACACAACACCAACGTTTGCTTGTAATTTTGTGAATGTCTTAAATAGTTCCCACCTCAATCTATTGTAACTTTGTGTTTAATGGTGAAAGCCCATTTTTTATTTATTCCGTAGGTGCAGAAGCAACGTTCTTTAGAAAGGACATATTGGCCCTTGCAAGAGGGATAGTTTACCATCCCATTTTTTGATACTGCATTATTTAGAGAATAAGTTTCAGTTAAGTTGTACCCATATAGAGCAATTATATCTCAGTAATGACTTATCGAACTTGGTTCTTGTCTACAAAATTGGTTGTGCCTATATTGTGGCAATCATGTGATAGCATAGCAATAGCAGACTTGAACATCACTTATTGACCTTTGATTGCACAGCTTTTTTGAATAATGAGAATATTGAGCATTCACCTGCATAAAGTTGACCTCCTTTTGGCACTCTTGTGAATTTTTACCACTAACAAAAGTATATGTTCTTTTATTTTCATATTTTGATTATACAGGATATTTTGAGCCATCTTTTGCGCACCAAACTAAGTTTCTTTACAATGTTGAAATTTACTCACTACACAAGATAGAAGTATTATATACTTCACGTTAATGGTGTTTTCGTAATTTCATTATTAAACGTTTTTTTTTTTTTTTTTTTTTTTTTTTTTTTTTTTGTGTGTGTGTGTGTGTGTCATTTAAGTACATAATTCCTTATAATTAGGAAATGATTCTATGCACACAGTATTCCATCCATTGAAGTAGAAAACTTGGTAATGCTAAGTGTACAAAATTAAAAAATAAAACATATATTATTTGGTTGACATTTATATTTTGAATGTGACGTGAGTCATACTTCAAATAATATCTCAGCTACACATTACATTTTTTATATTCTTTTTGTATTCTAGTTCTGGGTACTTGGCATTATTAAGAAAATTTGACTCATATTTGTTAGGTAATTGAGAGACAAAACATGACTCACTTAATGTGCTTCAGAACTTCTCAATTTATTTACAATACCACATAGTTTTCTCCCTTAGGCCCTATTATATAGTTTTCTTTTACATCTTAGAAAACCCTTCAAGTATGGTCCCATGATTGTGAATTGGCCAGATTAGCTATAGTTATTAGTGGTCAAAAGACTTCTATGGGGCATGACTTCAATTTGAATTTTCATTCTATCAAGAACTTGTTTCTCTTGCCAAACAAAAGAACAAATAATGCTGTGTGGCGTGTGCAATTCATGTAGGCTGGATTATCATGGTACTGTGATTTACACTGTTCAATATGGAATTGAATAGCTTTTCTCCTCTGAACATTGGAATTCAAATATTTTGATCATGTTTTGTTGTTTTAGAACTTTTGGAATAGATATAATAACAGATATAATAACTGGCCTGTTAAACCCATTCAACATGGTGCAACAATGTGAAATCCAGTTAATTCAATGTGAATTTGAACTTCCAAAAGCTTTGCTAACCACCCAATCTAAAGTATTTGTATTAAGATGTTTTGGCCTCAAATATTCCCGTAACATCCTCTATTTTTTTTTTTTTTTTTTTTTTTGAGTCGAAAACACCTTAAACTTAGTCGAAAAATGGCATTCTGGGGGCGAAAATTCAAAACAGCCCCCAAACCACCATGTGGCTGTCAGGGACAGCTTCCCCGTGAAAAATATGACCTGTGACAATAGACGGAATGTAATTTGGACTCGTAAATTAGGAGTTAGAGTCGAAAATGCTTTAAATTTAGTCACAAAATGGCGTTCCGATGGCAAAAATTCAAAACAGCCCCCGAACCATCGTGTGGCTGTCACGGACAGCTTTCCTATGACAAATATGAAATTTCAGCTATAATAAAGCAAATACAAAAAGGAGAGATGGTATATATCTCCTTAATAGAACAATTGGATAATAAGAAAATTGGGAAAAGAAAATCTTGGGAACATTACTTCTTCTTCTTCTTTTCATGGGCACATTAGGACTTAAGTACTTGTTTATTTTGATGGGTCAATTATCTACACCCCCTTGAGGTTTAGTTAAATTACATATTCCCCCTTGAGGTTTCAAAACTTACATCCTACCCCACCACTGCGTTGGCACCAATGGAGCTCTCTAATAAAAAGACTACCAATGTGACTTCCTTGCTAACATGGGCTTCTCCCAAAATTTCGCCTTGGACATCCATAGGACTCCTTCCAATGGGTTATCTTATGACATTCTTGCTGAGATATTGGAAATTGCTTCCCCTAAAAGCTTTGACTCCATATGAACATGATCACCATTGTTTTTGTTTTTGTTCAATTTCTAATTACTTAAAAAATAAAATGATTTTGTAATTGATTCCATGAAAATAATAAATTTCAAGTTGTATGTAAATTAATGTTATTCAATAAAATATTAATTGCTATTATTTTTTTGTTACAGATTGATGATGTTGGCATGGATACAGTGATGTTTTTGGGACAGATTGATGATGTTTTCATGGGCGTAATTTACATTATATTTTTGTTTATGGAAAACATGTACACTTGATATGTTTTGTTATTAAGATTTTGTTTAATTTGGATTTTAATTGTTGGTTTGGATAGTATATGTATTTGTTGGATTATACTATGTTTTATAGATTCTTATTTTCTTTGATATGTACGGTTAATAGTTAAGTTTTGTATATGGTTGGAAATCGAATGCCACAGGTTGTGGAGAAATATTTTCATTAAATGGTTAAGAATCGAATGAATGAATGAATAATTTTGTATATGCACAGGTTACAGGTGGCGCAAAAAATATTACAGAACAAATTATAAAAACTAAATGAGACTGTTTAGTGACTAAACAAATATCACAAGTTGGCTTTTGGCTACTAAAACTTTAGTCGCCAATTGTAAAAAAATGAAACTTTTGGCTATTAAACTTTTAATCGCCAATTGTAAAAAGGAAACTTTTGGCTACGAAATTTTTAGTTGTCAATTCTCAAAAGTGGAACTTTTGGCTACCAAATAATTAGTCGCAAAACATACATACTCAATTGGCTACTAAATAATTTAGTCGCTAAAAGTATATATATATTTAATTATTGTTAAAAAATATATAGCAACTAAAGTTTTAGTCACCAATAAGTCACTTTTGGCTACCAAATAGTTAGTTGCCAAACATACATGTTCAATTGGCTACTAAATAATTTAGTCGCTAAAAGTAAAAAATATATATATTTAATTATTGTTAAAAAATATACGGCGACTAAAGTTTTAGTCGCCAATAGGTCACTTTTGGCTACTAAAAAAATTTTCGTCGCCGATTGTCTTCCCCGACGAACTATTGGCGACCAAACTGGCGACCAAATATATTAGTCTCCAAAAGTAATTGGCGACTAAAATAAGGCTTTTGGCGACTAAAATTTTAGTTGCCAAAAGTGAAATTTCTTATAGTGAATTCGAATAAGAAAAGAGGGAGAGAGATTATTACAATAATGAATCGATTCAACCAAATTACTACTAAACCTAACAAATTAGACCAAATAAAGAAAAGAAATCATCCAGGAGTTCCAAAACTGCCTAGAGGAGCATTCTCCAGAAACTGTCTACTTTGTTCTTAGAGAAGAATGACCAACCAGACACAAATTAAGCTGGCTGCACTAGGAAGTAGCCGACCATATTTCTTCTCCGACTAGGAATAGGTTAGTGCAGAACTCCATAACAGAAGCTAAAAGGGCACCTTCTGGGGGATACTCACCTCTTCTACCCCCTCTGTTGACAGGGATCACTCAAGGAAGATGCAGATAGGCCAAAGCCCTCAACAATGACAAAACGAGTATATACAACAGATATTTTGCAATAAATCAACGATTAAATGAATCAAAATCAAAAACAAATTTAAGCCCAAGAAAGGAATAGGAACCTACATCTTCTCTTGTGAATAAGAGCAAATTAATACTCAAATCCATGCTATCAAGTGGAGAACATAGATTAATGCAAATCATTTCTTAGTGAAAGCTTTGCTTACTAAAACAATTGATTCATCAAACTCATTGAAAACTCCTCATATATTTATAGAAAAAGGATTATAACACCCCTTTCTATGTTTACAAATGATTGAGAATGAAGATTTCAACTTCCTTTGACCCAAAATCTCTTATTTTACTTTCAAATACTCAATGAAAATGAGAAGACACCACATATCAATATCAAATCCCATGGATTACCCAAGCAATCCCATGGAACAACCCCTAACACTCGTGGTTATTGAGTAAGGAGTTTAAACACATAGATTAACACACTTGAGAGATAGGATAAGTGAAGATAAGGAGTGCAATAACAAGGAAATCATGCTGTACTTATTGAACTTGTGAATGGATGGCTAAAACTACTCTCAATCACATCTACAAGGATCCAAAATACATACGAACTAGATAGTTAGACCCAAGGAAAGCAAGAAAACAAAGAAAAAGGATATCAACACAATGGATGGATGGCTATGGCTACTCCTTCTATAACCATGGGGACTTACAACAATTACATAATTGAAATGAAGCTAAAATTGGAAAAAAAAAAATTAAAAAAAGAAAAAGAAAAAGAAGACAACAAGATAACAAGATCAAAAATCAAAGATGCTAAGGATTTCCCTCTAAAAGAGGATGGGCCTTTCTTATTCACAAACTCCCTTTCAGGTCCCTCTAGAGGTTTTAAGTGTGTTCTTTAATGTCCAATGTCCAAGGTGAAATTCTTGACAATGCTCTGTACTCAGAACATTCAGCCGACTGAGCTTCCTGGTGATCAACCGAGTGCTTTTGTAGCCGGCCATCATATGGTGTCCAGCCAGCCAGTGAGCACATCATCAAATCAATAAGTGCAGGTTGGCCTAAATTAAAGGGAGAAACAGGTATTTTAGAGGATTTCATCATTCACATTCACTTCCACTATATTCTTCACTCAGTCTGTTTAAAAGAATACCACATTTTGATTTTGAAAATATGAGCCTCAAAACATTGCGATAACGTCTGGAGTTATACCACTAAAACTTGTTTTGAAAGAGGTTTCCATTTTGGTTGAAAAACATTTTGTCCAAAACAGACATTGGATGGTTTAAAGCTTGATCATTAGGCTTCTTGTTGCGGAACTTATAAAGACTAAAACATCTCATCTTCATCATCAAGAACTCAAAAAGGAGCGCCTAAGTCTCAAGGCTAAGTCAAAAATTGGATATCTACAACAATCTTTGGATAGGGCAAAAAGAAGGTGCTTTCATTCAATGATCTTTCCCTTTTTGTACCTTAACTCCCGAACTTGAAATTTTGGGGTGCTTTGACAACCCAGTAAAAAATCAGCTTTTAGCTTTTTATTCATTTTGGGTCACATCACCTCTCACATTTTTTACTCACAAAAAAACAAAATAGACTATAAAAGTCAAAACGTTAACTTTTTACTAACTTTTCAAAACACTACTCTATTATTGCGGAACTTAATTTTTATTGTTAAAGATTTCTTAATTTTTCATAAAATTAGGTGGCAACTTTATTAAGTGGGATAAAGCGGGTTCGCACAACATGGTCTGGAAATAGGCCTAACAATCAGAAAGGCGCGACGTTCACACCTCGCAAGAGTTCCCTTTTTTATTTCATTTTTATTGCTTTTCTTAGCTCTTATTATACATGTCGCGTGAGTTGGAACGGGTCTCTTTTCTCTCCACCCTTTCTCTCTTTCACTCCTTTCTCTTATTCTACATTTTTTTTTTTTTTTTTAAAACTTTATTTCACTTTCATGGCATCCACATGCTTAGTATAGATACATGCATCCGGGCTGGAGCCATTATTTTCTTATTAATTACGTGGTGTGTAATTCCTGTCTCACATGTCATGTTGCTGGTGTTCAAGCTTTTAGGACTCATTTATTTAAGGGTTGGTTTGGAGTGTCTTAAAAAAATGTACTTTTTATTTTTTTGGATTAAAAAAGTTGAGAAAAAAATATGGAGGTTTGGATTAATTTTTTGAATTTTTATAGAAAAATGTGTATTAAAAAATTGTATAAAAAAAGTGTGTAAGAGATGATTAGAGAGGGGTGGCCCACATCCGTACACATTGCAGCCGTGAATTGGGGATGGAAATTATTGCCTAATTTTTGTACAAAGCACTGAACGGTTTTGTTTGGCCCATGGGGGTTATCACGGGTCCCATTTTAATAATCTAAACCGTTCAACGTATATAACTCGTTGAATACTATGTGCCTATAAAAAATCACATTAATCGGATATCGATAGATATCCGATCAGATTTATTTATTTTTCAATCATTAATTGTAACACCAACCATTTGTTGTACATAATTGCTTTGATCATATAGTTATCGATATCCGATCAATGTGATTTTTTACAGACATATAGTACTCGACGATTTCTACACATTGAACGGTTCGGATTATCAAAACGGGACCCGTGATGGCTCTCATTAG
This sequence comes from Camellia lanceoleosa, assembly GCA_025200525.1. Lineage (NCBI taxonomy): Eukaryota > Viridiplantae > Streptophyta > Magnoliopsida > Ericales > Theaceae > Camellia > Camellia lanceoleosa. The sequence continues at coordinate 108,291,351 of CM045762.1, read as the reverse complement.
ACGAGCAACGGTGTGTGTGCAAATCACACCTAATCTTTTAGCCCCTGGGACGAACAGCAGCACATCAGCTGCTTTTTGTCAATTCCGTGCGTATTTATTTTGAAAAAATTGATTTTTTAATATTTTTTTTGGGTGAATAGTGATACCTTTTTGAATTTTGGAGTAACTTTTTGACTTCTTGACTTATTTAGGTTTACCCAAATTAGTTATCACGTCTATGATCATGAATATTTTAAACTAGTTGTTTTCTATTGCACTTGGATAGAGTATCCAATAAGTTTTCTTTTGCTTTGTTCTATTTTCATTAAGTAAAATCGATGGAAAAAATATGTATATTTTAATCATTAAACTCAATTTAAATATACACGAAATGTTAGAAATCATTTGTTTATTTTTATTAAATAAAATTGATAAAAAAAAATATTTTAATTATTAAACTCATTGTATATACATAAAATATTTAAAATATTTTTTTTTATTGATTTTTATAAACATAACACAAAAGAAAAATTTATAATTATGATGATGATGTAGGCTGTGACGAATGTGAAGTATTCATCATCAATTATGAAACTTGAATTTCATTATGTTAGGTCGGATAATAACTAAATTAATAATGATGACGTAGGCTGTGACGTAGGTTTGATAATGAATATAGTATAATAATGCTTTCTTATGAGGGCAAATTTATTTAAGAAAAATGATTTGTGGCACTAATTTTTCTGGTACTAATGGCACTAATTTTCTGTTTTGATAACTTTATTTTATTATTTTTTTTTTCTTTACCTGATATAGAAATTAATGCCATTAATACCAGAAAATTTAGTGTCACAAATCACAACTGTTTATTTAATTAGGACAAATTATGATGGTGGTCATTATGCTTTGATTCTTATATTATTTTAGGTCTTATAATTTTAATTGGTCTGAGTTTGTCCCTGAATTTATAATTTTGTCTCAATTTAATTCAATTAATTATAACTCTTAACATTTTTTATAAAAAAATATACATATAAATGTCATATATCATATTTGTAAGGGCAAAAGTATAACCTTACTCAACATAGTTTGTTAATCTCAATCAATTTAGTAATAATTTTTTCTTCAAAAATATTAACAATACTATCAATTGGACTAAATTGATATAAAATCTAAAATTAAGAATTAAAATTGAGTCAATTTAAAGTGAAGAGATCAAAATGACACAAATGGTAAAATATACAGCCAACCAGTTTAATATGCCCATAATATTATTATGAGTAGTGTTATATAAATAGAAAAACAAGGAAAATTCCATTCAATAGGTACTTTAAAAAAAATACAAATAAATAATAAAGTTTATATACATTAATAATTAATGTTATATCATCTTCGATGAATTAGTAATAGTTTTGTGGTAGAATCACTGGCAAGTGATTTTCCCTTGAAAATTTTTTTTTAAAAAAAAAATTAATACATAATAATACAATAAGTTTTTGTTTAATTATTTTAAAATAAATGACCTAACATGATAACTAATATTTTTAAAAAAGCAACAAAGCTAGAAATACATACATCAAATATAAATTAGGACACAAATGTCTCACAAAAGGTGAGTCTCATATGTAGGTCCCACATTATGTGGGCGCCATTCCTTGTCAAATATTTGTAATCGACAATAGCTTCTCTCGAGTCGGAAATCAAACTAGATGGTACTGTTGAGCCACGGTAGGTCCAATTTTGAGCCTATATTCAATGTGTAGAACTCGTCGAATAAATCATTCCTGCAAAAAATCAATTTGATTAGATATCAATAGTTATTTAATCAGTTTGCATTTCTTTCAACAGCAATCACGGTTTAAAAAAAAATCACAAACACAAACGCAAGCTAATCAAATGGCTATTGATTTCCAATTAATCTAATTTTTTGCAGGGATGATGTACTCGATGAGTTCTACACATTGAATGGTTTAAATTATAGAGATGGGTTCGAAGTTGGACCTACGATAGCCCGACAATACTATCCAATCCATTTCCTAATTAGAGAGGAATTGGACCCTTCGTAACCTATTTTGTGTTTGGTTGTTTATGCACTCATATTTATTTTTTAAAGGGAAAATGCGTGAGAGCTCGAATGCGTAGAGCTCGAATGGCCCAAATGGTATAGAAAATATTATCTTACCGGTAAGAGAATAAAAAAAAACCCTAAAATGACATCATTTTGAGATTTCGAGTCATTCAAACCGTTGATATTTCGAGTTACGTAGCGGAGTTGTTTTTAAAGTATGACTGCCCTATTGTTCTTGTTATAAATTTCATATAAAATTTGTAGAGATAATTATAAAAAAACAAATTCAAGAATTTGGCCCTTAAAATAAAATAAATCTTAAATTTTTAATTTATCAATTTAAATTCTAATTTTTTTTATTTATTTTCAATTTAAATCATTTGTCTATTTTCATTAAGTAAAATCGACATAAAAATATATATTTTAACAAGTAAACTCAATTTAAGTGTATATAAAATGTCTAAAATCATTTGTCTATTTTTGTTAACTAAAATTGACAGAAAAATATATTTTAACCATTAAACTCAATGTAAGTGTACATGAAATGTCTAAAATATATTTTGGAAAAAAT